>CM034462.1:22196489-22664251 GCA_019925255.1 Litchi chinensis
ACAATTTAAACATTCATTTTTTTAATTGTTTTCTTAAATATATTAATATATTTAAATATATAAGTATAGTTAATGCTACTATATTTTTTAATCATATTTTAATTATGAATAAAATATTATTAATATCTACATAAAAATGTTTTAGAATTTATTAAATTATTTATTTTCAAATATTTATATTACATTAATTAAAATTACATAAAATATGGTATAAATGTCAATTTATTAGTTTTCAGATAATTTTAAATTTAAAAAATAAACAGATTTATAACATATTTAGAGGTAAAGGAAAAAAAAACAAATACGTTATCCAGATTTCCATTATTATTCAGTTTTTAATTTTCAGCAGCACTGTTCAGTCTTTAGATAAAAAAAACAAACGATCCCTTAATTTTTCTATAAGTTCTAAATTGAGTTTTATGTAATTTTATAGTGGATTTAGGATGATGAGAAAATCAGAGAAGAATTCATTTTAGATCTAGAAATAAATAAAAGAGTTATATGAGTGGATAGTTTTATTTTTAATTTCAGGCTGTGAGCAAGACTTTGTGAAAAATTTTTGCTGCTTAGCTAAAAGGATTTCGCTCTCTGCACAGTTTGTCTTAAGGTTCCAAATTCTCTTTTACGATTTTTTTCCGTTTTTAGAAATGGGGATACTGGTATGAAAGTTTGCAGGATTGTTTTGATATGTGACAACTTTTGGAGAAGATTGGAAGCACTAGATGTATCGCGATATACTAATTGGAGATGACAGGTCTCTGTTGTCTAGATGTTAGCCTACATAGTGCTGGTTTCTCAAGACAGGCTGTTTTCTCAAGACTACATTTACCGTCAGGATTGAGTTTTTGTTAACTCTATTCCTCACTTGTCTCGCTGTTTTGTTGACCAAAGTTTTGAAATACTATTCTTGTATAAAATCTACAAGTTTAGGGATTTTTTTTTTTTTTTTGAAACTTACGAGTTTAGGGATTTAAGGTTTCACCTTTTCAAGTTTCAGGTAAAGCCATGGAAATGACAATTTGTTACACCCTGATAGTTGATACGAGGTAAAGCTGTCGTTAAGTCCAGTATCCATCTTTTTCTTACTTTTTCTCTATCTTCTGTTTGACTTTGGCTTTGTACTAGTTATGAATGAATGGAAACATTATGAATTCAACTTGCTTTGTAATGGTGAGATAAACAAGTACATATTATCTGCCAATTATTTGTTATTGTGCTATATGCAAATATTATTTCTGCTGTTATTTGCTTCTGATGGTTTGTCAAATAAAGTCAAAACAGAGTTATGCTAAGCTGATCATTAAGAGGATGCATAGCCTCTGATATCTTTATTGTCTTTGTTATGTTTGTCTTCAAAGTTGCAAATTGAACAAAGATAGTTATGAGCCTGCAATTGTGTTGTGTGCTACATTCATGATTTACCATTGGACACCGTGCTGCAAAATCTACCATTCTATTTCATGGGTACTTTTGCTGTTGATGATCACTTGGACTCTTGCATTTGAGGTGATTCATACAATTTTTTTGATAGCAGACTTGATAAACTTTTGCAGAATTGATCATCAATAACAATTTTAGATTAGTAGATATTTGTTTATTCAGTTCTGATTTATATCATAAGCATTTAATTTGTTGATTTGGTTGCCTCAAAAAGATGCCTCTGAAACTATCAGATACAACCGTTTCAACCTTCGACAAGGTGTTTGACAAGTTCAGATCAGAAGCGCCCAACCGCAAAGCTGGTGAGTAGATTTGGGTTCAAATGTGAGAAGAGTGAGGAAGAAGAAAAGAAAATAGATTAGGAAGGAGTGAGTTTTGATTATTTCAGCATAAGAAAACAAATTACATCCACTGTCTATGTAAAATAGATCAGTTGTTAACAGGCAAGCAATAAAATAGGAGAACATCTCCTACGAACAAGGAAACAGGGTACTAAAAATATGGCCTACATTCAGCCACTACCCCAACATTATTTCCACAACAAACTGATAACAATAATTAAATAAGTGTGAAGACTTGGTCCACACCAAGCCAAGCAACATGTGATCCAGCAACTGCTTCATGCACGTAACAAAAGCCAACTTCATTCTCTTCTTGGTTGAGAAAGATCCCTCCACTTCTCCTAGCTGGTGCCCCGGTGCTCTTTTACCCTTTTCACAATGCTTATCAAGTTTTCATTTTTTCCAATTTTCTGGTCATGTTTTATTGATTGTATGCTCCTGCTCATGTCTGATTCTGGGTTGCTACTGCTTTTTTGCATTTGGGTTTCTTTTGTTTAATATTTGGTTATCAAGTTTCTTTCTATTTTTAAAAAAATAAAAAATTACTGTTTTTTTTGGTGATATTTATTACTGATTTTATGCTCCTGGTCATGTGTGATTCTTGGTTGCTAGTGAATTTTTGCTTCTTTTTTTTTTTTTTGTTTATAATTTGGATAACATGGTTTTGTTGAATTATGAAATTACTCGTATGGGTGAAATGGTTAGGTATCGATTGCGAGGACTTGCAGTTGTATATACTCTTTGCTGCAGCAGAGGTAGCGCAATGTTGAATTTAGGAGTCTACTAATGAGCAAAGACAGAGGCTTGAAGGGCAGTTACAAGCGAAAGATAGGGAGATTGCGACAATTACCCCAACGGTTAGTCACACTGTATTTATAAGAGTGAAACTTTGTTTGTTTGGTAAATTTGTTGATACTTGTAGCAATGCGTGGTAATGTTAGGAAGCCGAAGCTACTACTGCCTTCAAGGCCCAAATCGAGAAGCTACAGCAGGAGCGACATGAATCTCAGAGGATGGTCATTGGGGTTTTTGTTTTTAAGTTGTAATCAGGCTGAGAGACTTGACTTATTGGGGTTTTTGTTTTTAAGTTGTTATTTTAGTGAGTTCTGATGTAGTTTGTTTATGTGCATAAGTAAGCGATGACTCAACAAATCCATGAGATAAATGGATATTTTTTTTTTGTATGTTGTAATGTTGTTTTAATTTTAATATAAAATTATATACATTTGCTATATATATATTTTTAATATAAAAATGAGTATCCATATTGAGCCGTTCGGTACCATACCAGGCATCTCGGTATGGATAAACATATCCACGGGTCAACCTGGATATCTATAACCATATCGGGGTATCACCCAAATATGGATAACCATATTGGGTATCGTCCGGTATGGTTACTTATTATCCATAACGAGCAGTCATCTGGTATAGATGCTGCCATTTAATATATCGATAATATCCACATCGGGTGCTCCATCCGATATGGATAGTCAACTATACTGAGCATTGTCGATATAGTTGACCTATTTTGTTGATGTTGTTGCCATTCAGATAGACTTCGAGCGGTTGGTTAGATCTAGGGTTTGTAAGAGGGAAGAGAAAAGGGATAGAGAGTAACTTTTTTAGTTGATTCTCTATTTCTCAGCTTTTTTAACTTTTTTTTTTTTTTTAATTCTTCTTTCTTTCTCATCATCGTATATCACTTCTTTTCTCATCATTGTAATTTTTTATCATGATACGAACACAAAAAACCATTTTCTAAACGTTAAGTTAATGAGATGAGATTTTTCTAGTTTATATATGTAAAATGATAAATAAAAAATAAAAATAAAAAATAAGTTAATGGGGTTGGAAGTTTCAAAAAATAATACTGATAAAAATAAAAAATAACAAAACTCAAGTTAGTAGGATGAGATTTTTGTAGTTTATAAATATAAAATGATAAAAAATTAAAAAATAAGTTAGTGGGATGAGAGTTTCAAAAAATAATAAAAAATAAAAGCTAAGTGAATGGGATGAGATTTTTATGGAAGTTAGTGGGCTGAGAGTTTCGAAAAAATAAAAAGTTAGTGGGGTGGGGTTTACAACAGTTAGCTGTCGTTTCTATATACATTCAAACGTCCTTGTGTTAATCTTTCTTAAACATATCCATGGAGATGGAAAAAACAGTGGCCTCCCAAAACTTTTCATATGAAGTAGAAGAGTCTAGCAATGAGAATCAAGAATTACTCTCAACCCTTCCTCAAGTGAAACTTTCAGATACAACATCTTTTGTTCAATATCAAGGGTTTTGGGTTCGCCCCTCACTCCTCCGCAAGATCATCTTCCTTCAAAAATGTTTTCAAGCTCGAGACACAGACATCATATTGGTTTCCTTCCCAAAATCAGGTACCACTTGGCTAAAAGCTCTCATTTTTACTATTGTGAATCGTTCTAGTCATGCGTTAGTAGAAAGTCCCTTGCTCACCACTAATCCACATGAGCTCGTACATTATCTTTACAGTGTCTACATGGAAAATCAATCATCAATTGATGAGCTCTCAAGCCCAAGAATTTTGTCCACCCATCTCCCTTATGCTTCGCTACCACATTCTATCGTCAGTTGCAATAGTCGCATTGTTTACATTTGTAGAAACCCTTTGGACCAATTTCCCTCTCATTGGCGTTTCTTACTTGCAATTGATCAAGAGTTGAATCAGGGGCAAACCACAGAGTTTCTTCCACTAGAAAAAGCTCTTGAAATGGCTTGTCAAGGAGTTCAAGGTTATGGCCCTTTTTGGGAACATGTGTTGGGATTCTGGAACGCCAGCTTAGAAGAACCAAACAAGATACTATTTCTAAAGTACGAAAATCTGAAAAAGGACATCAACTTTCATATTAAGAAATTGGCTGCTTTCTTAGGATGTCCTTTTTCTGTGGATGAAGAGAGCCGAGGAGTAATAGAAGAGATATCAAATTTGTGTAGTTTTGATAACTTGAAAAATTTGGAGGTCAACCAGTCTGGTAAGCTTTCATTTGGGTTAAGGTTTTCAAACAGCGCGTTCTTTAGAACTGCCAAAGTAGGAGATTCAAGAAATTATTTACCCGCTTCCATGTCAGAGCATTTGGAGAAATTAATTGAAGATAAATTAAATGGATCTGGTTTGACCTTCAAAGAATAGTAGAATTACCAAAAGAAGGCAGTGGGGAGCTTATTCCTGGTTTGTTTGTAATTTCTTGTCACACATAAATAAGAGTTAGTAGACGTATAGCTTCTAGCTGTATGCTTTGATGTTTTATGGTATTTTTTGTTTACTTGTTTGAACTAATCAGAAATTAAAATAATAATAATAATAATAAATCACAAATATATATCTATTTGTGTATCATTCTCTTTTTGCTTGTTATTCTATGTAATTTTTTTTTTCACACATCTTTTTCTTTATATCTCTCTACAAGTATGATAAATTCAATAATATAAATTATAAAAATAAAAATATTACATGCTTGATTTTATTCATTATTTTCTATTTCAATATCATTGAATGAATATACAATTTTAATTTTTTTTAATTCAATTTTCTTCTCTATTCAATACAGTTCTTTGTATGGGTGCAAGAAAGATCGTTAGTACAATAGGGATAAAACACCAAATAACATGTTAAATAGTATAATTAAGTAAACAAGCCTCTAAAAGTATAAAATGTTAACATTAAGAGGAACTATTCTTTAAGTACATCAATGACAAATATGCAACATGTAGCAAATACTTGTAAGCCCCCCCAAAAAAGAAAAAACTCGATTGACAAATGGCGAATGCTTTCACATACATTGCGACACTTGAAAAGTAAGTTTTGTTTTCTTATAAAAACTGATTGAGTGCTTTATTAAAGATAGATAGTTTTAAGGAGCAAATGCACTTAAGAATAATTAAAAGACAAAAGACTGACTAAAGTATTAGAGAGTGTTCTCCGAGATAACCTCCGGATCACCTTAACGAAGGTGTTTACTTGTTTTACAGGTTGAACCATACTAGGGAGTCAAAGAGAAGTAATTAATGATGAAAATGAACGTTTGAAGATACAGTTTACCATCGAACCAAAGTTTCAGTCGAAACATTAGTGCTAGAATGAGGGCTTGAGGAGTAAGCCTTCGCGAAATGGACCCCAACCAGCCATCTTTGAATCTAGCATTTGAGTCATTAGACCTTTGAAGAGTTGACACTTAGGCTATGTTTGGTGCACGAGATTTGAGGTAGATTTGAGATTTAAAATATCTCAAACTCTCAAATCTCATATTTGAAGTGACCAATTTATGAATGGCCAATTTAAAAATGAAATCTCAATCTCATTTTCATTTAAATATCAAGCTCCACCTTGAGATTCAATGGAAAAGAATTTTTCTCTCTCCTTATTAATTGTTTCTTTTACCTACCCCATTTATTTCTTATTTACTTTGTGAAATTAATTTTATTATATACAAATAAAAATTTGGAAATAATGTTATTATTTAAATAGACTAATTCCAAAATTAATATTTATTTACTCATACTTTAAAATAATATAATTTTAAAAAAATCATTATAACATTTTTAGAAAAATTATTTATAGGATTTATTTTAATTAAAACATTATTAACTTTATGTATAATATAAGCTAGGTTATATAATAATATATTTAAGGATAAAAATCATTTCAATCCCTCAATTATGAGAAATGGTCAAATTTTTAATTATGTTTCAGAAAATGATCAAATCATCCTTAACGTTTCAAAAAAGTGTTAAATTAGTTCACTTCGTCAGTTAATTAATGATCAAACCTAAGGGACAACATGGTGGATAGGGGTAAAATTGTCATTTCTAATCACATTTCATATTGGTGACACGTGTACAAACTAGATAAATTGGGAAAAATTAAAAAATTAAATGTAAATTAAATTAAAAGTAATAAAATTAAAAAGAAATTAAACTAAAAAATTAAACAATTAAAAAACCTGAAGAAACAAAAGAGAGAAAAAAAAATTAGAACCCAAATCAATTAACAAACTTAAAAAAAAAAAAAATGTAGATCTAGAATCCAAATCGTTTAGAAAAAATAAAAACCACATGGGGTATTTAATTTTCAAGTATTAAGATTTGTATGTTCACAAATTTAATTTTTAATTCATAATCCAAATGGTTTACAACTATCACTCCCTCCACTGCGATAGTTCTCATCTCCAACCTTAATGTTGCCGGACTAGTAATTTTCATCTAGCCTCTACATCTGGCGACCCTAGCTTTCGGTCGAAGCAAGTCCCAACTATTGCCCAGCAAAGTCGTCCATCAAACACTGTTGCAAAGCTTCTTTCTTCCACCATGGGTCTCCACCATGCCAATGTGATTCTCAGTTTCAAGCTTATTGCCCTGAACTTCTTGGTAGGAAAGTGGCGCGATAATTGTGACCGAAGCTAGAGCTACGACAACATCTAATGTTGAGCTTGTGCAAGACCAGAAATAGCGACGATGGTGGTAGAAGTGGTGGTTATAGTGAGTAGGCGGTGGCGGATGGTAGGGTGGTAGTGAGAATGGGTCTCTGTGTGTGTGTAGAGAGAGAAAAAGAGAGAGATGGATCTTTGTGGAGGTTTGAAGATGAACCTAGGTTTGAAAATGGATTTTCAAACCCATTGCTTGGGTTTGAAGATGAACCGTTCGAAGATGAACGGACTAGATCCAAGCGATGGGTTTGTTCATCATTATTGGTTAATCTGGGTTCAAAGATGAAATTAGACTTTGATGACCTAATAGATTCTTCTTCGTTTGGGTTCATCATCATTTTTTTTTTTAATTTATGGGTTTTTTTTATTATTATTATTTGACATTATCTTGTTTTAAATTGATTTTAATTGAATTGCTGATGAAGGAGAAATTTAGGTTGATTTTATTGGTGTTGTTTGCTTGATTGAAGATGAATTTTGATGTGGAATGAGTTGACGATAAAGATTGGGTTGAAGAATTTTTTTTTTTTAATTTAATTTATTTTAGAGTTAAATTTTATTTTTTTTAAATCCAATGGATATTAATGATTTGTTGTGTTTAATTTAATTTAATTTTAATTTTAAAGTTTTTTTAAATTTATTTTGTTTGATTTTATGGGTGTTTAAGAAATGTGTTTCTAGAAAACCCAGTAATATAATATTTAATATTTGGATAGGGTTATAACGGTATTTTACTCATTTTAACTGAGTTTAAAGTACATAAATCTTTTCACGTTTTTTATTAAATTTGACTGTTAGTTGATTGACGGGAAAAATTAATTTAATATTTTTTTAAAACATTAAGGGTGATTTGATCATTTTCTGAAACATAATTAAAAATTTGACCATTTCCTAAAACTTAGGAATCAAAATGATTTTTACCCTATATTTAAATTAATTTTTTTTCATTCCAAACCCAACCTAAATTTTATTATTTAAAATAAATCCTTGTATTTAAATTAATAAAATATTTTTCTCTTTTTTTTTAAGATTTTTTATAAAATTAATTTTCAAATTACTTTTAAGTATATAATAAAATATTTAAATAAATTTTATTTTAATCCAATTTCAACCTACATCAAATATAATATGAGACATTTTTAATCTAATCTCAAGTTCTATCAAACACAGGACAGTGATTTTTCATTCAAACCTAATCTAATCTCGTGTGCCAAATGGAGTCTTAAAAGAATCCAATAGTGACCTAGATACAAACTACGGTCGGAATTCAATCACCGAAATCAACCTATGCATATGCAGTGTGCACTTGATATGCAAAATCCTATGATGTTTTATCAACAAATGCCTCCATTTCAACAAATGTCCTTTTTTTTTGTCTCTTTCTCTCTTTCTCTTTCTACCGATGATAATCTACCTTTGGTCAACCAAAAAAAAAAAAAGCTTTTATATCAGGGACATTTTTGTTCGAAATTCAATAGTATGTGAACTATTAATTTGATGGCAATACCAAAAGTCACTCTATGATAGGTGTTGTTTAAAAATTGAAATCTAAAATAAATCATAATCACTTATTAGAAAATGTTATGAAAATAGAAGAATCTAAATCACTTATTAACTAAATTATACATGATTTTTAACGTTAATCAATAGCTTACATGAAGAGATTATATTAGATAACACATCCTATTTTTATTTGAGAAGATATAACTGAGGTAGGGATCGAAGAAGAAAACTAAATAAAAATCAAAAGAAAAGAAAAACCTAAATTTGGGCAGGACGAACCACCATCCCTAGTGAGCAACAACTGGTATCAATCGAGCACTCCATGAGTGGCTCCACCTCTTTGAGTAACCCTTTTCTTATGAAACCCTTGAATGTAGAGTCACACATTGCCACCTCACTCACATGCGAGCTTTCCAAGGATCGCCTACGAACCTTTGCTTTGATACCAAGTTGACGAGACCCATTCCGACTTTTCTCTCGAATCCGAAAGAATCTTGTAAGAACTATGATATTTCTAGCTAAAATATGAATTTACTGAAAATATGTTAGAAAAGTCATTTTAAATCTCATTGTTGTTTTATAAATATATATTCAATCTAGAGGTCCAACACAGGAAACGTATGGATTTTCGATTTATTCAATATATATTTTAAAAGTGACCATGAGACTTACGATGGCTTTTCCAAAATGTTTTCCACTAAATCTAGATTTAATTAGAAAGATCACTGTTTCACGGAATTCTCCCAAACTCGAAGTCGGGATGGATCCCGTCAATGTACATCACCCAATATACACTTCACGTGTAATCCTTCGATAATTCAACATATATATCACCCAAAGATAGACACGTTATTGGTTCAGAGCGTTATTTTTCACGGAAAAGGACCATAATTACATATATGGTGTTCCACAAAGATAGAGACATATATATCACCCGTTGCACACATCATGGGTAATCCTTCAATAATTCAACATATATATACATATATATATATATATATCACCCAAAGATAGACAATTGGTTGATTCTGAGTGCTATTTTTGTACGGAAAAGGACATAGTTGCATATTTGGTGTTCCACAAAGATAGAGAAATATACATCAGCCATGTACACTTCACGGGTAATCCTTCAATAATTCAATATATATATATATATATATATGTACATATATATATATATCACCCAAAGATAGACACTTGATTGGTTTTGAGTGCTATTTTCAAAGAAAAGGACAATGATTGCATATATGGTTTCCCACAAATATATATAGAGACATATATATTTGTATATTAAAAAAAACAAAAAACAGACATATATATCAACCAATGTACACTTTACACGTAATGCTTCAATAATTCAACATATTTATTTTTTTGTCCAAGTCTTTTTGGCCTTCTTTTCAAGAGTATATTTTATTAGAAGAAATTAATGATACAATGTACGGATGTAACTAGCGAGAAAGAAGAACTTAATCCAACATTAACATTAATATTACAAAACTGAACAAGCATACTCTCCTGCGAAATCACATTGGGTGGTGGTATGAGTCATTTATTAAAATTATTAAGGATAAATTTCATTTTCAGTTTGAAAAATTATCAGTTTTTAATTACATATTGTAAACTGTTTTAATAATCCATATAGTTTGATAAATACATCAACTTAGTCCAACTGATCAAGAATTTAAAGGTCAAACCTAACAATACATTTAAAAAGTCTATATTAACCCTGTTATTAATTAATCTTAAAATTATCATTTTATCCTAACCTACAAATAAATGAAATTCTAGCATGTGTCCTAGAAAATTTAAAATAAAAAGCCTAAACAATTTTTTCCATCAATTATTAACGGACACATCACTATTTAAAATTCAAATATTAATATATAATTTTTTTACTTTATTAAAAAAAGGTTTTTAAATTAAAATAAAATAAGAAAACTAAGAACTACATCTAGTGGACATCTAGATTTAATCTCCACTGTCAATACATCTCCATATGTCTTGAAGTTAGTGATACTTGCCATGCATCTTGTTTATATTGACATGTATTCTTTCCATTCGATATTTCTTACACTCATACACCTGCCATCTTTGTTTCCATCCAAAAAGTAACTTTCCGCCTAAAACGTTTACTTTTTGATTAAGGGTTTTGTTGAAAAGTAACCTATTTTTGATGACCCATTTGACAAATAACCTTTTTTTTTTCAAAGCATTTCATATTGACATTTTTTGGACGAAAATGCCCTCGACACCCCGTTTTTGCGTGTCGGTCACTCTCTCTACCAAACGGTTCACTTTCTCTCTGTATTCCCAACCTATTGCTCAGATTCTCTATGTAATTCAAAACAAACCCACCGTTCGACGGCATGACCGTTGCGGTCACCCATTGTCGACCTCCACCGACGACCAATGAGGCAAACCCGATGCACCCACCATCGATCTCTCTATGTAAGGTTTTTGTGTTATGTTTTGTCAAAGAAACTGTGTAGGGATCCCAACCCGCCCTCCGACCTCATCACTGTCGCATGTCACCTAGTGCCGACCTTCACACACGACTGAGTAGGCAAACCCGACCCACCCATCGTCATTCTCTCTTTGTAAGGTTTTTGTGGTATTTTCTGTGAAAGAAACCCTAGCCTACCGAAAGTACTAGAAGAAGAAGAAAAGGGAAGAAGAAAGACGAAGGTGAGGGAACAAGAGGCAAAAAGGTGAAGGAAGAAGAGGCAACAAGATGAAGCTGAGTTAGATATGCAACAACCAAGGAAGAACGCTACAGTAAGAACACATTGCTTTTGAGGTGTTTTTATTCTAGAAGGTTTAGTGGTTGAATGTTATTTGTAGCATAAAATGTTTGATGTTGTTAAGATTGTTGAGTTTATGTTTTGAATTTTATAGACGATTGGATACATGGTTAACAGCTGATTGAATTTGAAACTGTAGGTTTGGTTTATGTTGGATAATTGTGTGGTTATGTTGGTTTGCAAATAGGGACATTAGTTAGTTGTAAACAATCTTACCATTGTGACTCCAACTTTGAGGTTTGGAATCATAACTTGCAGGGTGTGATTCCCAACCTACAGGGTGGGATTCCCAAGATGAAGGTTGGAGTCCTAACCTCCATGTTAGGATTCCCAACCTTCATGTTGGGATCCTAACATAGTGAAAGTTGAAACCAACCTTAAAAGTGGGATTTCAAACCTATAGGATGGGATTCCCAACCTCTTGGTTGAGAATCCCAATCCAATAGGGAATTCCTAACCTAGAGGTTAGGAATCCCAACCTTCAGGTTTGGATTCGTAACCTAGGTTGAACATACTTTCTGCAGTGGAGGTTGAAATCGAACCTCTAGGTTGGGATTTATAACCTTTGGTTGAATATATTTTGCGAACTTCAGTTGAAAACGGACTTCTAGGTTGGGTTTGCCAAGTTTAAGATTCCTAACTTTGAAATTGGGACCCAATTTAGAGGTTTGGATTCCCAACCTCAAGTTTGGGTCCTAACCTCTAGATTGATTCGCAACCTGTAGGTTGGTTCCCAACATGGATGTTAGAATCTCAACTTATAGGTTGAGATTCTCAATCTTCAAGTTGGGATTGCAACTTCCAAATTGGGATGTCCAACCTTAAGGGTGGAATTCCCAACCTCTATATTGGGATTAACAACCTATAGGTTGGGATTCCTAACATGGGAGTCGGAAATCCCAACCCTAATGTTTGGTCCCAACCTTCCTAACCTACAGGTTCCCAACGTCTAGGTTCGAAATCTTACATGTTCCCAACCTACAGGTTGGGTTGAGAATCACAACCTTCCTAACCATTCCTAACATAGTTAGTCCTAACATTAACTGTAAGTTGGGATTCTCGACCTTAAGGTTGGGAATCCCAACCTGGATGTTGAAAATCTTAACTTGCTAGGTTGGGATGCAATTTGGGTCCAACCTCTATGTTGAGAATCTGGACTTTGCAGTTCATAATCCCAACCTCCTGGTTAGAAATCCTAACCCTAATGTTCGGTCCCAACCTTCCTAACCTATAGGTTCCCAACCTCCAGGTTGGGAATCCTGCATGTTCCTAAATTGCAGGTTGGGTTGAGAATCGCAACCTTCCCAACCATTCCCAAGGAAAGTGCTAACATTCCCTACCTATAGGTTGAAATTCTCAACCTTCAGGTTGTGAATCCCAAGCTGGACATTGGGATTCCCAACCTGCCAGGTTGGGATGTAATTTGGTTCCAACCTCTATGTTAAAAATCTGGACTTTGCAGTTTATAATCCCAACATAGGGTTTTTTGCTTGGTTTTTATCTTTGTTAGGATTGTGGTTATGGATATGGCTTTATCTCTATTGGTTCCTTGATAGATGTGTTGATTTGGTGAATTTTGGGCTTGGTTAGTTTGTTTTTAGGTCTGAAATCGTTGATGTTGTAACATATTTACCTATGTTTTATTTGGTCTTTGATATACAAATGAAATCGTATCAATATAATATATGTTATATTAGAGTTGAATCATTAAAAATGGTAATCAAATTTTAATAGGTTCTTTTATAATTGTAGGTATAAAGTGGATTATGGACTCCAATCATTTTCCTTTAAAAGTTACATGCTTTTCCAAGTTGGAAGCCATAAAAGTGATAGTGGAGAAGTTAAATGACATCCAATTGGAGATGTTGGACATCTCATGCTCTGGTAAACTGATGCACATAAAGGACTTAAGGTTTGCCAGGCAGTTAGTGCATAACTTGTTTCTCCAACAAGTGGATTGCGATGATTCGGAGGAGCTATGGTTTGCACTCCCGAATGATAATGTCATTTGGTTTTCTATACAGGAGTTTGCCATCATCACAGGGCTTGCTTGTGGGCCATACCCAATGGACGAGTCAGCTGATGAATGTCCAACTAGTGAGAAGTTTCCAGGTAACGACAAAGTTTCGAATAAAAGTCTGAACATCACTTTCAGGGGTGCTTCTTCAAACAATGATGAGGACATCGTAAAACTTGCGTTGTTGTACTTTTTAGAGATGATGTTACTTGGGAAGGATCCGAAGAACGAGATTCGAAAGGACCATATTCGACTATTGGATGATATAAATGCTTCAACAAATACTCCTGGGGCCAATGCTGCTATGAGATGACGTTGTGTGGCATGAAAAAGGATTTTAAGAAAATGGCTACCAAGGTTGGAAAACGAAATAAAGGGTACAAGTACAAGGCAGACGGTGCATTCTATTCTTTGTCTGATTTCCCATATGCTTTTCAGGTATATGTATGTTGTTTTTTAGTTTATCTTGCTTCGTAACGGTTGGTTGGTTTGCCAATAATGTTTATTTTTTTTTCTTGCACTTATAGATATGGACTTGTGAAGCAATTCCAACTATTGGGCAACAAATTGCACTGAAATCTAGCAATTTGCTGCCCCGTATCGTCAATTGGAGTTCTATGACAATCCTTAAGTTAAGAGAAATTGTTATGTTGTCACATCGCTCTAATGTATGTAAATCTATTACTAAGTTGAATAGATGACCTACATGTTAGTTGTTGTTTTGAACATGTGTTTTATGATTTCTTGCTAGTTTGAAGCGCATCCTACGTTGGAGGCGACGACTGCAGAGAAAAAAAAAGACTATTGGTAACATTTCACGAGGAAGGATGAAGGTGCAGCCTAAGTGTCTTTTGATAGCGACGACTCTGATAGTGCTGCCACTGGTGCGAAGGACCATAGTGACAAGGCAACTGCATCAGCATTTCTGAAGGCATAGCCTGGGGGAAGATGATTGCATACTCAGGTACAATTGTTGTTAGCTTTTATGTTAGCTGTTTGCAATGGAGTGCAAGTATACCACCTCACTTTACATGCATTGAATTTTGTACAGGCTGCCAAGGATAGCAGTACTGCTTATAGCGATCAATTACAAGCCATCTTGAAACAGGTGGAGCAAGTTAAGCAAGACACGATGAAACTACTGCAACATACAAATAAGAACCTAGAAGATACCAAGATGAAGATACAGGAAACAATCGATCTCCTTCATGAAACAAACAAGAAGGTCGATATGATTATCGACTTTTTATTTAGAAACAATGTTGTTCCTACACATCAGAAGACACTTGCATCAAAGGTACAGTGTAGAGATGGCTAGCCTTAGTTATTAGTAATGTATATTAACATGTATTTATATGGTTGGAATTTTTCTTGCCAGGACACCAATGAGCAACAACATGAAATAAATGGAGACAACACTGACGTGGAAAGATCAGTGCCAGTTGGGGCTGCCAACACACCTGGCCACACTACTCATGACGAGGTGGATAGTTTCGATGAAAAAATGACGTTCATCCCAATCATGCCAACAAAAGCATGGATACTGTCGCCTTTCATTACTTTTGATACAAGTGTGAAGATTTTACCACAATCCCAAATTTTTTAGATCAAGCAAGACAAGGGTCCACAGGTGTCCACCTTGTTTTCAGGGTTGGAAGGTAGCCCCAGAAAAAGGCCTGAAATGTGATGTTGTGTAATCTGGTAGAGGGTAGTGTAGAAGTGACATATGCTTGGGCCTACAATTTCAAGGGGAAAATTATTTTGGACCCTATCCTATCACGGTAACCAATAATAGGGTCGACTTCACTAGGTTCTGATATAGGTTTGAAGATTATACCTGAAACCAAATTTTTCAAAAGAAAGCGAAAAAATGATCCACAAATTTCATCTCAATTTTAGCAAATCGAAGTTGTTCCAAGAAAGCACACAAAGTTCGAACCATTTCCTAAATTGTCCAATACTAAACTTGCAGCATTTAATGCATGTCGCGACAAACATTCGAATGAGTTGTATGTTTCTATCCTTCTTACTTCATTCTTACTATTTTTTATACCGGTATTTTTTTCATATATAACCAGTTGTGAAAAATGGGTTTATCCCAGAAGACCAACGGTTCGGTTGCCAACAAGAGACTATAATCAGCAGTGGTTTAGGGAGTTGTGCAAAGCCAATGCGTGGTTGCAAGATTCAGTGCGTATAAACAATATGGAAAGTAGGTATGTCAAACATATATAAGGACTGCATAGTTTAATCGTATGCATTTTCACTGTTTCCAGCATCTGGATGCTGCTTTCTGTTTGATTCGATGGAAATTGATGCAGTCCTCGACTAGTAAGATGGAAGCCTTCACGACGACTGATATTTTGTTTGGGGTAAATATTTTGTTTCTTCATAAGTAAAGGGAGTGATGGAAAAAGCTATTTGGGCTGATGATGACATGTGCATATGATATGCACAGAGGGAGGTGGCCGGCAGCAGACACGCATTGGGGGAGGTAGCCTCTTGTTCATGGGCAGGACTTACAACGGTATCATCATGAATTGATTGCTTCGGATTTGTTATTTTAACTGTTATGTTACATACTCAAACTGATTTGTGGTTGTGTTCTGCTTGTTGTGTTTGTAGCTATACATGCCATTGAAATACAAGGGTGTACATTGGGTTCTCGTGAAAGTACACTTCAAGGACCGAACGATAACCTTGTTTGACTTACTAGGCACCTATGTGTGCAATTGGAAACAATTTTTGCAACCTATACTAACACTATTGCCACAGCTCCTTCAGAAGATTGATCACTATGGAATAGATGCACACATGACTGCGGATTGGTATATGAATGAAGGATGATCTCTATCACGAGGTGACAACACGCCACAACAAGAAGCAGGGTAAGAGCTGTACCACATGCAGCAGTTTCCGTTATTGCAATTAAATGTACGTCATGTGCTAACTAATATGTTATCTTCTTTTATGTAGTAGTGGTGATTGTGGGATTTTCGTAATCAAGTTGGCCGAACATATGGTGCATAGTCTGCCAGTGAACTCATTCGACAAATCCAACATACCAACTTTCTGGGAGTAGCTAAGGCTCAACCTGTAGAAATGGTCTCAGCACTTATAGGGGGGTAATATTTTTATGCTTCTTAGTCCACTGTAAACCCGTTGTGTTTGTAAATTAGATAGTATCACTACAAGAAAAATGCTTATTAATCACGAATAATACCCGTGCTAGATGTTTTATTAGCACGGACATTGCCCGTGCTAGCCATATGTGATAGATAAAGGTGTGATGGTAAACTGCGCTTTTGGAGTACGAGCAAAAGCCCGTTCTTTAAATATTAACGAGTACGATTGGAGCCCGTGCTAAAAAAATTACCAAGTACAAGCAGAGACCATTGTAAATATATTAACGAGTACGAGCAAGTCCTGTGCTAAAAAGATAAATGAATACAAACGGAGCTCATGCCAGAAAACCAGTTATTACATAGAAGACAAATAATATTTGTGATAAATTATTGATAAATTATAATAAGGTTTGCTCTAATTAATAAATTATTGTACTTGTAGCCGAGTAACATACTTATTTTTTTAATACAAATTTTGTTAATATAATCAAATAGTCAAATAACACTTTAATAATAATTTGAAACATATATAAAGCTCATAAAATTTCTAAAGCTTTCATATAATATTGAACGTGATAATACATAACCATAGAAATTATAAAATATTCATATGTCATAGTAGCAAATCGTAATATAAAATATTAACCCCTAAAAATTATGTACATTCTAATTATGTGTCCATCACCTAGAAAAATTAATATGTAATGTACTTTATTGACCAAGCAATGTAGGTGTCTCTAGCATCTTCAAGAATTTGAATGTCATTAGTAGGGCGAATCAAAGGAACCTTGCTCACCAATATCTTGTTCACAACAACTCACCAAGGAAGTGGACCAAGGAGCATATGATGAACTAACGTTGTTGAATCTGAACTAAGTAATTGTTGCAGAGCTATTTCTTTAATAGTATTCCTATCAAATTCATAAGGTCCAACCTCATCTGTCAAAACGATATAAAATTAAAAACACAAACTCAATAAATATATAATAAAAACAAAGGACAGAGTGAACAACTCTATCATATCGTTCTGAATTGCAACATTTATATGAATTAGATAACAGAACAATAGAATGAGAAACATGTCACATTATGCAATACAAAAGAGAAGGGAAATTTGGCCATACAAAAACTGTAAATATATAATAAAAATAGAGTTAAGTTCAAAATGATAACATAACAAAATCTTGGCGATAAACAGAAGCTTGAGATATAAAAATCTCAAGGCAAAGCTATGTAAAGAAATCAAAAGGCCATTGAAAACAAACAAAGGAACCCAAAAAAATAAAAATAATTATCATTTTGACCAAATCAGTCATTCAACCAAAATATGACCTCTTATCTATATTCTAAGTACTAAACAGTCAAGGGTATTATCATCTGGAAATAAGATCACAATAGTTGATCAAAGATACAACTGATACAAAGGTAAAGTCAAGCTTTTACTCTGGCAAGTCACAAAAACTTGTGCTTAAATTGAGATCATATCACTCCATGTTTGCAAACAAAAATCAATATAGTTATAATGCAAAACAAATCAAACAAACATCCATACCCCAAGCCCAAAGCAACCCCACTTAGATAAGAGCCACCAACGGAAATGTCGATTCTTCTAATTCAAGTACACAACATGAATGTATAACTTATTTCTATCATAGTAAAACATAAACAACATTTTGAGATTTTAGCAACATTAAACCATCAACAAAAATCTCATTGTAATAAATCATATTCATCAGAATTATAAACAATCAACAAAAAAGTCTCACCATTGGAGGCAGAGCTCTTGGAGCACTTGTTCCTCTCCAACTGAACCTGCATCTTTGTAAACATCCTCAGCCTCTGCATCTCCAAAGCACTAGCAAACTATAACATAGTCAAGTTTAGAAATCCATAATGCACATACAATTAACAAAACAAAACAAATATCATGAAAAGACTTGTTTTACTGCATATAAAACATAAATTGAAAACAACAGAGTTTCAGTTCAAAAAATGAACAATGATGCAAATTAAAAGTACGAACAGAGCTTCTCAAGACAACAAATCTCACTTCAACTATAACATCAAAATATCCATTAAATAAACCAGAATCCATGAATAATTAGAAAAACTACAAGGAGCTGACCTCCCAGCAGAGAAAGTGAAATCAGCTGGAAATACAAGGAGCAGTTTGTCTTTTCCTCACAAACTGCTCTTCGGATCCGTCAAATCTCTCATAATCTAAAACAAAATCGAAAATTAGTTGACGACAATTAAACATATCCACAAAAATTAAAAAACTAATAATAAATAATAAAAACAGAGAAAATTAAATTTCACTAACTTGGTGGAAGTGCTTCGGAGCGAGGAAGAAATCGGGTAGAAAGGAGGAGTTAGAAGGAAGGTCGTCGACAGTGCTGTGTCATATGGTTTGTTTGAAAGTGACTTAAGCTCCTCCATTTCCGGAAAATGACTTAAGCTCCACTGTGCCGGAGACCATGCAGAGGTTAGCTCCCTCCATTGCTACAGGGAGAACTTAAAGTCAAGCTTCCATGAGTCAATTTTTTCCCCCAATTTTAAAGGTTTCATCAAAAGGAGAAGGGAACCAAAAAGAGAGGGGAAAGAGAGCAAGAACCAAAAAGAGAGCGAAAAAGAGAGCGGGAACGAAAATCATAAGTGATGGCTTGGATTATATTTGATTTTTGTGCTTCCTATTCAAATATATTTAACACGGGTAATTGTCGTGCTCCTAATCAAATACCTATTACGGGCCGTGTTTGGTATCCATCATCTATCAGGGGGTAAAAAAAAGCCAGTGATAGACTTTTATCTATCATGGGCTTTTAAAAGCCCGTGCTAGATAACGTTTATTAACACGAGTTATTTGAATCTGTGCTAATTAAGCCGTGATAGCTATTGTAATTTGTTGTAGTGTATGTTGTTATAGTCCAACTTACTCAATCTTGATGTTCCTTCTTGCTGTGCTGTTGAGTAGGTTACTTATTCGGTGACTTCAGTTGCCAACCTACTTTTGCGAAGATTATGTTGGATGAGTTATGCAGTAAAGAAAAACTAATATTTACAAGACTGCCGAAGGACTTTAACAGTGTAGGTTGCATGGGTAAGATAATTGCAGTATATGGTTTGATAAACTCTTAAAAGAATAGCATTGTTGACTCTCTACAACTTGTAATATTGGTTTTCCCTCATTCTTATGCTCATTGATGATGTTTTCATATTTTGTATCAACTGTTTCATGCAGCTTTTGTAATATTGAACAATCTTCAGCAATACATTGAAGCAAAACAGTCGATGCAAACAAATCCACGAGTTCATGTCAAGCTGGCTGTAAACAATTAGAGTACACAAATGGAAAAGATTCCTTCATGTCAAGCTAGATGGAAAGCTTCCGCTGCAGCCTTTCATTGTTGAGAAGTTTTCATGTACTATCACTGCAGAGGGGACCATTGATTTCCTACTTAGGCTATGTCACAATATCATAAGGATTGCACTACGGGATATCAGCATCTCATTGTCACATTTGTGCACTGGCTGATACTACTAAGATAGTGCAAGCAGTGCAACCGTGAATCATCCAAATGGTGTTAATTCCATGTTATAATGATAAGGAGTTCGCAAAACTCATTACCGAGGAAGATGATGAGGCATTATAAACAATTAGGGAGAGATAACAGCAACAGGAAGAGCTAGCAACACCTCGTATATTGATCTTTGTTAAATTGTATATGGATGGTCCCTTATAACTCCGACCTCTGCTGTTAATTTGATTATGCATGTAGTTGGATAATGTGTATTGTTGATGCATCAATGGTGTTACTTCGATTTCGTGATGAGTTGATTTCAGATTTGGTAAATGTCAACAAGCAAGTATCAAAGTGGACAATTTGTGCTGTTATTTAGTTTATAGAACAAACTTCAATATAGTATTAGGCATTATAATGATCACATTTGAATAATTGATGACCTATAAAATCATCTGAACAATGAAAGATGACAATCGAATTATGGAAACTTGAAAAGTAATGAAACGAATGAGGAAGAAGACCAAATTCTTTTCATAAGAAATGAATATTTGTTTATCACAACTGGAAAATGAGATCATCAACAGCTTTATAGTTGTTTATGACAAAAATCTACGACATCTTTAGGTAGGCTGCTTCAATAGTGCGAGTGCAGAAGTATGCATTCTGCTCATGGCTAATTTCAAGGATTCCTCATGGAGGGCAGCACATGGTTGAAGAATAAAAGTATTAGCAGGAAATACATTGAATCAGCCAAGGCATCATCTATAACTTGTGACGGTTTTAAACATATTCATAGATGCAAGAAAAACATATATATCTAGAAATTTTGTATCAGGTAGACAAAGTTTGTGTACAAAAAATACATTATAAAGACTTAATCACTTCCATTTATCCCACCACCTACTCGACATTTAGAAGACACCTTATACGTTTGATTTAACAGTACAAGCTACGATGGCACATCTTCATCTACACAAATCAGGGATGTTATTTGTATATGCACATGATAAGATGCCACTTAACTAGTCAAACACAAAATGCAGTATGGCTACCAACAATATTTGGATCTCTACAAACAATGTTAACTATATAACATAAAATATCAACTACATCTTACATGATGAGCTCCAAATTGATGGAGGTGATATCTTACTGGTTTATTTATTGAAATTAGCATTCTGTTCAATAGTTATGCATACTGGAATTGGTGCCCTACACCTTTATCTGTTGTGTCCAAAGCCACCATATCAATTGCACTTAGATTTCTGCTTATCTTCACCTTTCGAAGGTTTTATTTTTCTAGTAGGTCGTCCACGAGGCTTACGACCTTCAGGTGGTAGGACAACAGGAACTTCAAGATCTTCAAGCAAAATCCAATCATCTTCAGGCCCAATTGAATGAATGGAAGCTGCATATGCTGCTGCTAATATTTCCCGGGTATAGTACGCAACACAGTAGTCGTAATAGGATAGATGACGACTACTACAGACTGCCAAAGCATGTGCACATGGAAGTTGGTCGATCTAAAATTTTTTGCAATCACAAGTTTTATTCCGCAAGTTCACAATCGGGTTAAGATATTCATCGATGACAAGATACCTATCTACATCAACGGGACGCACAGGATAACGACTAGCATTCTTCATCCTCTATCGTAGCTTGCCTTCAACCCATCTTGTCATTGGCGTTGGCATTTTCGCAGCTTCCTCACATCTTTCCCAAAACCATCTTTGAAGTGCGCCACGTATATGCTCTATTAACTTCGTGATCGGCAGCTCTCGTGCCTTCTTCAAAATGGCATTCAAACACTCTGCAATGTTTGTTGTCATAATGGAATATCTTCTACCATCAAACTCACATCTAGCCCATTTGTTAGGTTTTGCAACACTCAAATACTCAGCTATCTTAACATTAACTCCTGCAATTTGGGACATGACTTCATTGGATACTGAAACCTGGTATGCTTTTGCAACCTTGTAAAACAGTTTATACATATCACCACATTTACAATTGGCCTTCATGTTTTGCCCGAGGTGATACATACATATTCCATGCAATGCTCCTGGAAACGAATGTGCAATAGTCATTGCTATACTTGTGTTACAGTTTAAAATGAACACTAGATCATTAACTTCTCCAATACACCCATGCAACTTTGTTATAAACCAAATCCATGCATTATCATTTTCTAAATCTCCAACGCCAAATGCTAATGGATAGACTTGGTTATTTCCATCCATGCAAATTGCGATAAATAGGGTACCTTTATCCTTGGATTTAAGGAAAGTTCCACCAACAGCTATAACGGGCCGAATGGAAGATCTAAATCCAACAATAAAACCTCCTAATGCTATGAAAAAGTACTTGAATCAATTACAAGCATCACATTCAATCTCAGTTATAGTCCTTAGATTTTTCATTTCTAACATCGCACAATACAACGAAAGCATGCTATAGGACTGTTCGGGTGATCCCCTGGCTAACGTCATAGCAGCCTCTCTAACCCTCCATGCTTTATTATAAGTACAAGTCATCTCATACCTTTTCTTTATGTCCTGAACGATGTCATTTGGACAGTAAGACTAAGAAGCACCCTCATACTTCCATTTGATACAATGCTCAATCAATTTACTTATTGCTTGCGGACTGTGAAAAATGAGCGAATCAAGAGAACATGTGTGCTTTAAAAGGTACTTTTGCACGCGAAAAGCTTTTGACCCTGCAAGTTTTGTTGCATGCAGCCACCACTTGCAACCTTTCTGCACACAAGCCAAAACCAATAAGTCTTTGGTGGACTTCTTTACTCTTATATTGAACTGTTTACCAACAACTAACATTCTTATATTCAGCTGTAGCTCTTCCTTATTACAGAAAATATCACCCGTCCAAACATCTTTAACACTGTCAAAAACATTGTCAGAACAACCACCTTCTATTCCACGAGGAATCGAAGATGTCATTACAACATGACAATCCCCGTCAACCATTTCTAATTTCACCTTCTTCTCATTCCAACTATCAGCCCTATCAATTGGTGATGCTTCCGGACCAGCTAATAGAGATGTACAGACATATGCACCTTTGGAACCAACATGAGCAAATATGTGATCTGCATAGTTATCAAGCCTAATCACATCTCCATCAATTATTGTGCGTTCAATAAGAACCGGATCTTTACTACCCAAATATTTCTCTACAGCAACTTGTATTCCAATATTGTTCACACATTCTTCCTCACCAACTAACAAGGCTACTATCATGGCGCGTTTACGTTCCACTGTAATGCATAATGGATTCCTCGTCATTACATCACTAACTTCAACAATAAAGAACTCAACATCATTATCGTTCAACACTTCAATGGGTGGGCCGACATCACACATTTTATATTTGAACTTCATCGTAATTACAAAATTAGCACGTTTTATATCAAATGCACGACATACAGCATCGTGTAAGTCTTCATACGCTATATTCTTCGAAAACAAATTTTTTTTTGTCTTCCCACCTTCATACAGAAGGTTTCCTCCCTTATTAATCCACTCACCATCATATCGAACCGTAATTTGAACTGTATCCATGTCGTTTAAGCTATCAAATTAAAGCAGTAGTGTGGTCAGTATATATATCCAGCATTGCTAGACTCAATATACACTGCCAAATATGGCAGTGTATAATTTCAATTTTTTCCTCCATACCAATTGCGTTTATTTGAACGATAAGAATGACTTGTAAATATTTCATGATAAGTTTGTATTTTTTTTCATATCAAATGTTATACAACTCCCTGCATCAAACCGTAAAACTAAATCTACCAAACATTAAATAAACACTATTAATCAACAACTAGATGAAAATGTAAACACATACCAAAAAATTATATCGCATTAAACACATTCATAAATGGAACCTAGAAAACACATTCTAACTTGTTATGCTGTCCAATCAAGGTTGGGAAATGAAACCTTCAGATTGAGATTTCGCATAGTTGTCAACCTAGTTAAGAATCCCAACCTGAAGTCCAGGTTGGAATCCCAACCTGGAGATTGGGATTCCCAATCTTGATTTAAAATCCAAGTTGGGATTCCCAACCTCTAGGTTGGGTATCCCAAAGTGGATTCAACATCCATGTTTGGATTCTCAATCTCGGGGTTAGGAATCCCAACCTGGCTTTTAAATCAAGATTGGGGAATCCCAACTTCCAGGCTAAGATTTCCAACCTAGTTGGGATTTTCAACTTGGAGGTTGAGATTGTTAATCTAGATGTTCTATCATGGTATGGTTGAGATTCTCTACTTTGAGATTGAGATTCCTAATTTGGAGATTAGGATTCCCAATCTCTAGGTTGGGATACCCAACGTGGATTCAACATCCACGTTTGGAATCTCAACCTTGGGGTTGGGAATCCCAACCTCAGATTTGGAATCCCAACATGGGTTTTAAATCAAGATTGGGAATCCTAAAGTCCATATTAGGATTCCCAACCTGGACGTTGGGAATCCCAACCTGAACATTGGGATTCCAAACTTGGATGCTGAAACAAGGTTTGGATTCCCAACCTTCAAGTTGGGAAACCAATACCTATGTTAAGATTCCAAACCTTCACTCAACTTTTAGGTTAGAAATCTCAACCTCAAGGTTGAGATTCCTAACTTCTCTATTAAATGAAAGTTATGAATCCCAACCTGGAGGTTGGGATTCCTAACTTGCAAGTTGAATTCCCAACTGATTATGTTCAGATACTAAATCTTATAATAGAAATCCCAATCTTCTGGATGTGATTCTCAACTCAAAGGTCTAAAATTCCTAACTTGAAACTTGGAATTATCAACCGTAAAGGTTGAGATTCCCAACCTACCAGTTGGGAATCCCAATCTGAAAGTTGAGATTCCCAACTAAAAGTTTGGATTCCCACCCTTTACATGAAGACCTCACCTTTAAACTCATCTCAGCCTCCGTTATAAATCCCACCCTTAAAGTATAGATTCACATTACAACTACCAATGCAATCTCATTTTCATATTCTTATCATACATATAAAACCACACCCAATAGTACACAAAACAATCGGAACCTACTTTCAATACCCCATCCTCGGTTCATATCACTGTATTCACATAACCAAAGCAACCATAACTAGTTAAATATACTACCCATCCCCACAGAAGCAAAGCGGTAGCCCTGGGCGCATTTTGCACCAGTCCAAAATTCACGCTCCTTCCTTTCTTAAGCAAGGGAAGACAGAAGAACAGGTGGCCATAGGAAGTGACAAGAGAGGTTGGCTATCGGTAGTTAGAATAGATGTTGGTCATCCGAACTCCGGATAGAGGTAGGCCAGTTGGCGGAGACTGCTGCACACCTACTTTACATCAACGGTTAAGAAGTGAGAAGAGCGGCTGGTCGTGGGAAGTGAGAAGACATGTTGGCCGTCGGAAGTGACCGAATGTATGGTCGATCGACGAGAGGAGACTGCTGCACATCTGATTGGCGGGAGAGGTTATGAAGGAGTGAGAATATTAGTTCACCAATACTCAGCTTCTATTAATTTCATGTCGTTTCATTAAGGGCATTTTTGTCCAATCTTACTCTTTTTTGTACGACCAAAAACCAAAAGATTAGTTTTGGAGTCCACTTGGTCAAATGGGTTATTTTATACATTTTCTCTTTAATTAATGTGAAAGGGCACTACAGTAATTAGGCTTGATGACTAATAATAAATTATTATAAATTCAATTAGCAATATGGATGTCGGCCAATCATCATTATTCACCATCACCTTCACCACCTTTCATCACAATTTCAACTTTATCATCATTGTCCATCAACTCACTCATCACCATTACCATCACCCTCACTTATCATCAATGTTCATCATCATACCCCATCACCAAAACAAATATTAATAAAGTTTTTTCTTCAACAAATTAAAAGCAAAATATTTATAAAGAAAATAAAGAAAAAAAAAATCAATCTTAATAAGCGATCATAGCAATAGATGATGGAGATTAATTAAATTTTTTTAATTAAAATAAAAAATATATATATTTGTGGAGTTCTTAAGTCGGTCTCCACCATCCATCAAGTTTGATGGAAAATGGGGCCTCCACCTTAAAGGCCTTGAATATCTCCAACATACCTTGAAGATCTAAAGATTGATCGGGTATTCGTTTTGAAAACAGAGGCCTAGGAAATGAGTGTCTGTCTTCTAAGATGAAGATCTATTTGAAGATAGAGACCTAATTCAAAGATAGAAACCTAGGGTTTTGGATCTCTTTCCTTTGCTAGAAGTGAGATGTGATGAAGGCCTAGGTTGAGGGTAATAAGAAGGAAGAGAGAGACAGAGATAGAAGAGAGAGAGAGAGAGAGAGAGAGAGAGACGATGGAGGGTGAAAAGGAGAAAAGAGAGTGAGACACGACTTTGGAGCCAAAAGGAACATCCATTGGCACTGATGGTTCGAAGCTGTTCGAATTGGTGGTAGAGAGTGATGATTATGGCCAATTAAGTGGTTATGGGATTAGGTTTAATGGATTGGGAGTGTGTTAGAGATGAAGCTGAATAGGTAGGTGAATTGGATGGTGATGATAAAAAAAGGTTATGTGATAGATAACGATGATGGAGTATATATATTTATTATTAATTAATTTTAATTTTTCAAAATTTTTTATTATTTTTAAATATTTTAATTAGTTATAATGGACCTCTTATACATTTGGCTGGATGGAAGTTGATCAAAGATAATAGAAGGGGTCTTTTGATTAACAATTTAAAATTAAGGAGATAATTTGATGAACACTGTAAAAACATGGACTAATATAAATTTTTTTTACTATCCAAGAAGTAGTTTTATTATTTCCATATAAATATTAATTTTACTACCGGTACCTCATAATTTTAAAATATTAGGACAGACTAATCAAATTCGTCTGTTGCATTATTTCTCTTAAAACAATTTCTCTTTCCTATTTAATTCAAATACAATAAATAAATTTGATTGGTTCGTTCTAACTTTAAAAAATTAGGAAACACTGATGATAAAATTATCCAATATATAAATAATGCTTTTATAATTAGTATCTCCTAAATTTTAAAGTTATGACGAATCAATCAAATTCTTTTATTACATTCTCTTTCCAAATTCAAATTCTCTCCCCTATTTTCATATTCTGTGTGAATTATACATTTCATAAGAACTTTTAGATTAAAAAAATTTTTTATAACTATTTAGTTGGAATATTATTGAAATCTATTTTAATGATAATAAGACTTTTGTACCATTCTAGCAAAGCTTTTGAATGTGTGTGGTTGAAATATTTTAAATTATGAATGCATATCATATATTTGTTTTTTTTAAAATAATTTACTACATAGACATATATATAACCTTTTTCAATTAAATTTATGTAAATTTTGGTTATAAAAATTAAATTAAAATTACACATATTCATGCATAATAATTTGTACAAATTATCTCAATAATTTTACATGCAATTAACGCAAGTACTTGTCAATATTACTCTCTTTTCATCAAGTTTGTCATGAAATCAACACTAGTACTGATTGATAAACCACTTCAAACGTAATTTGCAAATTCTGGATTGTATTATTAGGCATGATAACCAACCTCAACTGCTTGGATATTTTTCATGCCATTAATCATTCATAAGAAGTCATTAAAGCTATGAGTTTTCTGAGAGAATTTTAAATCAACTTCAGACTGTTGTCTGATCACTTTTACTATCTGCAACAACGCTTTAAACAATTACATAGGTATTTGAACCACAAAAATGAAAAAAGCCTTATCATTGAATGATTTGGTTTAAATGCAATCAAGCACACCAAATGCATTGGCCCGAAATAGTTGAACCTTCGATGACAATAAAGTATATTGTTCAAATTAGCAACTCCTATAGGAGAGTAATGCACCTACCTTACAAAATAAGTGCAAAGGTAAGACGGTCACAACTGGAGCATTGCCAAATTCCTACCAGCATTACAATAGGAAAAATGGACTACTCGATCAATAGGAAAAATTCATTAATAGCACTACACAATGTTGTTTTAAAATCTTCCTCTGCCCCTAAAGCCGCTGCCACGACCTTTTCTGTTAATGCGGCAGACAAGAAAGCCAATTTTCTATAAAATGTTGTATCCAGCATCTAGAAAGCCAATTTTCAGCTAACTGCCATGCCTATGTAGGGTAGAATTCTTTCTAAGTTCCTACCTTCTCTCACTTAGATGTTTAGTTATGTTCTGCACCATTCAATGCCAATAAGGCTGCTCTATAAGCTTCCTCTATTTCAATTGCCTGCCTCACTGGCAAACCAAGAACCATGCAAGTACTCAACATCACCTTGTGGTCGAGGGTGCATGTAACATGCACAAAAATGTCAACTATTGTACCAGTCATGCATAATGTTAACAAAAAACTGATGCACACTGCCAAGCAATTCAAGTTTGCTTTTTCAAACACACATATAAACAAAACAAAAAAAAAAAAAGAGAAACTCACGTATAAACGAAAGGAAAAAAAAAGAAAAAAACCTTTTCTATATTGGTGATCACAATGATAACATCAGTATCAAATTGTTAAATTCAAAGCTCAAGTTTGATATTAATGTGTTGTGCTTGTGTGTGATATACACCAACATTATAGCACAGCTACTTCAGGTTAATAAGGGAGCAGCCCATGCTGAGCTAGAGAGTGAACCAACAGACTTGAACCTTTCTGAATTTTGAGCTGATATTACACTTGAGCCACATGAACCACCTATAGCTTTATCATTGTCATTTCTTCCAATTGATGCAGATTTCAAGCCAGTGTAGGTGAGAAGATATGTCTCAGCCTATGGAAACATATAACCTTCAGAGTGGTAAGAATTTGAAGGTTTAAAAGGTGGAGGCAACCTTACAAAT
Source organism: Litchi chinensis (assembly GCA_019925255.1). Taxonomy (NCBI): domain Eukaryota; kingdom Viridiplantae; phylum Streptophyta; class Magnoliopsida; order Sapindales; family Sapindaceae; genus Litchi; species Litchi chinensis. Next base: position 22,225,615 of record CM034462.1, read on the forward strand.
AACTTCGAAGACTTTCTAGAAAGTTCAGCCCCAACATCTTCAAGTTTGAAAGTGACAATAAAGTGACAAGACCTTCAATTTGAAATATCATGTATAGTAATCCCTTCGAGCGAATGCACATTAGTTCCAAATTTTGGAAGCCATTTTCCAACAAAGTGAGAATCACATTGCACAAATGGTTGCATTCTTTTACATAAAGGCGTATCCTCTAAGAAATACAAATGATTCAATCTTTTTAAAATCTATAAATTGACTTTAGGATAGAGACACCACAACATCGTTAACTAAAACAAATAGGCAACCAAGAAAATTTTTCATGATCCGAATACAAATCTTTCAACTGTTGTTTGAAAAGAAAAGGAAAAGATTTCGTAAAACTATGTTGAGTTTAATTAGTTCAATCAACAACATAGAATTTATCTTTCGAAACTAGTTTTCCTTAAGTGAAGTAATTGAAGTGCATAGAAAAACCTCCCATAAAGAGAGCTCAATAAATACATGCAGTTTGTTTAACTACCTCATATTGACGCATAGGTTGTATGAGGTAAAAAATTTAGATAAACTTTAACTTTTTTCTTGATGGAAAAAAGGCATACCTGTTCTAGATCCTTCGATTTGGCTTCAAGATAGGCAATGGTGGGTATAGTCAAATTGGGACATGCCTCTAGATATAAATCATGCAAACATGCCTCTATATCTTTGCTTTCACTATGAAAATTGAGAAACATAATGTCTGTCTTTAATTCTTTATGTACATGTAAGACATACCAACCAGCTTCAACATATTATCTTCATGATGGCCTAATGTTTAAAAGAGGAACACCCAATTGATGAAGGAAACACCAGCTGAAGAAGAGTATAGAATAAAACTTATTAGGTTGTTGAACATATAAAACTGAACCGTTAAAAAAAGAAACTGAAAATAGAGACATATATAACGTGGTAGCAGCCATGATAGAGCTTAAGGTGGTGCTATTCACTCTTCTTGTTGAACTTCACCAGAGCGCCAGCACTCAATATCTACTACATGTTGGTTGTCTGTATGCGGTGCCTGCACATTCAATTGAAACACAAAATAAAAAGATAATTATATTGTTCTAGTGAATTGAAAATGTGGTAATGAATCGTATATGTTTAAGGTTTATGTACAATACAGCAACATCGTACTTCTGCTTGGGCATGCACTGCTCCGTGTTCGGCTACTGAAAATCTTGTAGTTAGCTTGGGACATCCACTCACCTACAACAATGACAAAGATGGAAGTATAAAGTGATAACCGTAAGGGCAGAACTTGACCAGGCTTTCTAATCTGACGAGCCTCAATTCCTTAAGTTGAGGGAGCACTAATTCTAATTGTTGTTCAAGCTGAAATATCATCACCAGCTTTTAACTCTTCCAAAATTTCAAAGTTATTTTTCAATTGAGGCAGAACTCATCACTATTTACCACCACAAGAAGCTGTATGTCCACAAGGTATCAAAAAATAAACTTAGTAATAAGTCAAATTAAAAATAAATTATCCTTTTATTAATTATCATTGCAGTTCTATTGCTAAACCATATAGCATTAAACATGAAAAATCACCTATACATTTTAAATTAACTTAATTTAAAAAAAAGATATAAAAATATATACTTTTATATTTTCAATTAAAAAACATTAATTTAAATTAAAATTTAATTACAAACAATATTGCTTTTACAGTTTATGCTGACAATATACTATATAATATATTTTCAAAACAATTAGAGTAATATATAACTTGTTCACTTCTTTTATTAATATAATATAATTCTTGTTTATCCTATAAAAAACAATTAGTACAATATACTTTTTAATTAATAAAAATTAATTCAAATTAAAATTTATAGAATAAAAACGAGAATAATATAAATTTTGAAATGTATCACAAACATAATATTGTTATTCTTAATTTAGTTTACTGTTTTTCTACAATCATAAAATAGCTACAATTGGAATATTATTGGTGACAACTAAAGGTGAATTTTAAAAAATATTGAACAAAAATAAAATTAGTGCACATTTTGGTTAATAGCTAGAGTTGGCAGATGTGAAATCTCTATCTGTACACTTCAAGGTGCCAAATACCTGGATGGTATATGATGAATGATAGTAAGTTTAATATAATTTAATATTTTCCTCGAGAGAGAAATAAAGATAAATAAAATACTTTAGCAGTTTGCAGACTAACTCCAAGTTTAGCAACTAAAGATCGAGTCCTCAAAACATATAACTCTTGCAAAGCTAACCAAGTCGAACTATAATTTTCTGAGCAGAAACTTATCGAGTTTTCTAGTCCATCAAGTTCTAATATTCTTAAGTTGGAGAGCAACACATCATTTCCACCTCTTGTAGCCACATTATCCTCTGTTTCCTCTGCTTTTATTTCGACAAACTTCGAGCAAGGTTCAATGTGAAGACATATCTCAACTTCTTACAACTAGCCACTTTAACAACTATCAAACTTTGTAGGCTTACTTGCTTTGTGGGACCCTTCCATACATTCCTTAGATTTGGTAAATCAAATAGATATAAATATGCTAAACTTGAAAGTAGAGAAGGATTTTCTTTGGTCATAACCCCTCTAGTCGAAACACATCTTGTAGCTCATCACATCTATAGATGGTCACTTCTTTTAGCTTTCGTAGTCTTTGAATTAACAAAGTTGGAAATAAGTAACCCATTTTGTCATAATCCTGCACTTGTAGAGTTTCCAAGTTTTCTAGAAACCCCCTTGGAGGCCTTTCGCCATTGCAAATTTCTTTTAGATGAACAAAGTGTAGAGATAAATGCACCAAAGTAGAGAATGTTATGGACGGCATATACTGCTACGACATATACTGCTGCGTCATATCAATGATATATTCCACTTCTTGCAAATGTAGTTTACTAAGCTTAGAAAGACTGGTGTTGCAACTTTCTACACTTAGCCCGTCAGCCTCCAATGCTTGAAAGATATTATCAATAAATAACTCTTCTAATTAAGATAAATTTGGTATTACATTTAGAGGAGTTCTTTTAAAAACAAAACAATGTGTTATACTCAATATTCTCAATTTATTGAGTTCTCTTAGTTTTGCAAGCAATTCAACCATCTCGCAACCACACAAAATAAGAATGTCAAGTTTGGCCAACATATTCAACGAAGACATGTCTCTCAATTTGCAATTGATCAACTGTGATGTCATAAGCTTTGTTGAAGATTGAAGTGAATTTAATGATAGATGAAATCCTTTCAGCCTTGCAACTTTCAATGCTTTCATCGCTTCAAAAAATTCATTTGAAACATCATCTCCATCCAATAACAAATTTTTCAATTTGGGACATATAGATTGATTAGGAATCACATCTCTTTTGCTTTGCATCAAAGAGATTATTGCATTATTGTGCACTATTCTATGTCCTTGTGTTGTGGCCACTTTGCCAATCTCATGCCAGCTTTAACCTTGAAAACATTGTCCCCCTTGCATGCTATCCGTAAGACAACATCACAAACCAAATCATGCATTTTCAAGGATCCATTTCCAGCATCTAACAATAAACATGAATCTTTGAGGTAATTAATTCTTACTCATAATTGGTTTCTTGCATCCTCAACTAGGTTACTATCTTGAAACAAAGCTAGCCCTAGTCTAAAGCTTAGCAATTCCTCTAAATCAATTTCATAATCTTTGGGAAACAATGAGATAATAAGAAATAGAACTTTGTTTATTTGTCTTTCAAATAATCATTACTCAATTTAAGACAAGCATAAACATCAACATCAACACCTTCCACATCATTAAGTTTTGACCTTTCCAATTTTTGATACACTACTTCCCATTCTTCAACACCTTTATCTCTCAAGAGGCTTCCAATAATTACAATAGCTAAAGGCAAACCATTACACTCTTCCAAAAAATTTTTTGCTATATCAATCAACACAGTGGAGTCATTGCCTACTCCCACATGCTTTTTAATGAGATCCCTCCCTTCTTTTTGGTTGAGAACATTTAATTGAACTTTTTTCTGACACGTCATGTAATTATGTACTTGTTCATCACGAGTAGTCATAAGAATTTTGCACCTTATATGCCTATAACCGAATGAAATTCCAATGGTTGTCAAATCAAGTCTTTCCCACACACCATCTAAGATTAAAAGGATTTTTTTCCACTCTTCAAACTTAAAGATAACTCTTCCTAGCTCACTTTTCTCCTCTAATTTCACACCTAACAAGTCCGTTGTTTGATCTTGAAGACTCATAATGTTTACAACCTAAGACACAACAACCATAATGACCTCATCAGAAAGCTTTTGTTCTTTAGTAGCATCACCCACTGCCTTCACCAAGGTTGTTTTTCCTATGCCTCCCATCTCTTATAACCCAATAGTATTCGTCTTATCATCTTTCAACACTTCGATAATTCCATCAAAAGCAAATTTTGTAGACTCAAAAGTCATAAAATCTTTAGGTGCTAGAAATTTTATTCCTGGTAAAGTAGTAGGATGGAAAATGTTGTTGAATTTGCCAACATCTTATAGTTTCAATAGTATGCTTGTTTGTTTTGTTGCTCTTCTACTTAGCTTATACTTGCAACCCCAGTTAGAACATCACCCATTAAGAGGTGACTCATTTGCCTTAATTTCATCTTCCAAGCTTTGAACATCTGCGATCACATTGTGTGCCTCCATCAATCAATTATGTACATCTCTCTAAATCTCTTCAATATTTCTCCTTGCTGTCTCAACTTGCTATTGCACATGCTATAACGCCCGAATCTAATTAGATATAGTAGAATATATATATTTTTTTTATTGAATAAGTATAAATAAGGTTTATATGAATAAGTCAAGTAGCTCAATTAGAAATTTCCATTTTAAAGAGTCCAAATTGGAGTGATAAAAAAATAGCTCAATTAATTAGTATGGAATCCAAAACTTAAGTGAGCCCAAATTTGGATTTAGTATAGTCCATTTCCTTTTTACTAAATACACTCATTGGTACTAAAATATATATATATATATACATATAGATACACAAAGGGTGCACAATTTGGATAGTATAGAAAGTAAGAGAAGAAGACAAGTTTTGATGATAGAGTCAAAACATAAGACAAAACAATGAGTTAGTGAGTGAATATTTTATAAAAGAAAACAAAAAGCATGAAATAAGAGCAAAAGCAAATGGAATGAGACAAAATGGGGTATAGCCGAGAAAGAGAGGCATTGAAATGAAAGAAGGACAAGAGAGTGAGATTGGAGAGTAAAAAAGAGTGGGAACAGTCCATAACAAAAGCCACCACCATAAAAGCAAAACTAAACAAATGCAAAAGATTTGAGATAAGAGTAAGTAAGAAAAAGATAACAATAAGAAAAGTCAAGTAGAAAAGGTATGAAGCAAGTGACAATTGAATGGAGAGGTAAGAAAAAGAGAGTTGGAAAAGGGAGTGTATGTGAGCCGTTCACATGATAGCTAATATATATATATATATATATATATTGATTTTCAACGAAAAAACATATTACACACGCACACACAACCGACTCTCATAGCAAAACAAAGAAAAGAAAAGAAAAGAAAAGAAGGAGAAGAAAATCATGAGCAAGGAGAAAGAGAAGAAAAAAATAGGAGAAAAATTTCATATGAGTGATCTAAATATTTAGGTATCTAATTTATCTAGATAAATAATTTTTATTTCAATGAAATTTGAAATCCAGAAAATTAATTAATTTTTCTATAAGTTCTAAATTGAGTTTTATGTGATTTTAGGGTGAATTCAGGATAATGAGAAAATTAGAGAGAAATTCGTTTTGGATCTAGAAATAAACAAATGAGTTATGTGAGTGGATAGTTTTATTTTTAATTTCAGGCTATGAGCAAGACTTTGTGAAAAATTTTTGCTACTTAGCTAAAAGGATTTCGCTCTCTGCACAGTTTGTCTTAAGGTTCCAAATTCTCTTTTATGACTATTTCCGTTTTTAGAAAGTTTGCAGGATTGTTTTGATATGTGACAACTTTTGGAGAAGATTGGAAGCACTAGATGTATCACAATATGCTAATTGGAGATGACAGGTCTCTATTCTCTAGATGTTAGCCGACGTAGTGCTGGTTTCTCAAGACAGGCTGTTTTCTCAAGACTACATTTACCGTTAGGATTGAGTTTTTGTTCACTCTATTCCTCACTTGTCTAGCTGTTTTGTTGACCAAAGTTTTGGAATCCTATTCTTGTATAAAATCTACAAGTTTAGGAATTTTATTTATTTATTTATTTTTTGAAACTTATGAGTGTAGAGATTTAAGGTTTCACCTTTTTAAGTTTCAGGTGAAGCCATGGGGATGACAATTTGCTACACCCTAATAGTTGATACGAGGTAAAGCTGTCGTTAAGTCCAGTATCCATCTTTTTCTTACTTTTTTTCTATCTTCTGTTTGACTTTGGCTTTGTACTAGTTATGAATGAATGGAAACATTATGAATTCAACTCGCTTTGTAATTGTGAGATAAACAAGTACATATTATCTGCCAATTATTTGTTATTGTGCTATATGCAAATATTATTTCTGCTGTTATTTGCTTCTGATGGTTTGTCAAATAAAGTCAAAACAGAGATATGCTAAGCTGATCATTAAGAGGATGCATAGCCTCTGATATCTTTATTGTCTTTGTTATGTTTGTCTTCAAAGTTGCAAATTGAACGAAGATAGTTATGAGCCTGCAATTGTATTGTGAGCTACATTCATGATTTACCATTGGACACCGTGCTGCAAAATCTACCATTCTATTTCATGTGTACTTTTGCTGTTGATGATCACTTGGACTCTTGCATTTGAGGTGATTCATACAATTTCTTTGATAGCAGACTTGATAAACTTTTGCAGAATTGATCATCAATATCAATTTTAGATTAGTATATATTTGTTTATTTAGTTCTCATTTATGTCATAAGTATTTAATTTGTTGGTTTGGTTGCCTCGAAAAGATGCCTCTGAAACTATCAGATGCAACCGTTTCAACCTTTGACAAGGTGTTCGACAAGTTCAGATCAGAAGCACCCAACCGCAAAGCCAACTTCATTCTCTTCTTGGTTGACAAATATCTCTCCGCTTCCCCTAGCTGGTGCCCCGGTACTTTTTACCCTTTTCACAATGCTTATCAAGTTTTCATTTTTTCCAATTTTCTGGTCATGTTTTATTGATTGTATGCTCCTGCTCATGTCTGATTCTGGGTTGCTACTGCTTTTTTGCATTTGGGTTTCTTTTGTTTAATATTTGGTTATCAAGTTTCTTTCTATTTTTTATATTTTTTAAAATAAAACATTACTATTTTTTTGGTGATAGTTATTACTGATTATAAGCTCCTGGTCATGTGTGATTCTTGGTTGCTAGTGCTTTTTTGCATTTTTTTAATATATTTTTTGGTTTATAATTTGGATAACATGGTCTTGTTGAATTATGAAATTACTTGTATGGATGAAATGGTTAGGTATTGTTATATGTATTTTTCAGACTCATTAAATGGGCTGGTAAAAGCCCAGTTTAGGCCCGATCAGAAGGCCCGATAAAGTCAACCCAGTTAAGGCCCATCAGGCGAGGCCCAGTATCAATTCTAAGCCCAGCGAGCTCGGCAGCTCGCTCAGGTAATTTCTTCAGCTGGCATCAACAGACCTATAAGCACAACCAGGCTACAGCTCGCCTCATGCACAGCTCGTCTCTAAGCAAACTCGAGCTCGAGACCGCTATAGACAGCAACTCGCTCAAGAGCGTAATAAATGCAGTATCTTCCAGAAATAGGCAGTTGCCTAAACCGATCATAATTCTCTCACTAAATATGACAGTTACCCAATCAAATCGTGATTCCTTCATCAGATATGGAAGTTTATTCAAATTCGAATTCAAGTCAACATTATCTCGGAATTTAAGGAGCAGTTTCCTGATTCTATTCAAACAAATTAGGAAGTGTAATTAATTCATGATTCTCTTTCTTATTTTTCCTAATTATTCGGGAAATATAATTAATTCGGGATTCTTTTCCTATTTTACTACAACCAGAATTGTAACGCTTTTTCCCCTATAAATAGGGGTTAAAATCATTGTAATCGAGAGAGAATATTGAATAATATACTATCACTCTGCAGAGATTAAGAGAGACAGTCGTGGACGTAGGCTTATCATTGCTGAACCACGTAAAACGCTTGGTGTTCCCTCATCTCGTTAGGTTCTTTGCTGTGTTATTATCTTGGATTTTGTGCTTTCTCACATTGATTGCAGGTATTGGGCAGTGATTACTCGTTGACTGAAATTCAACGTTGACATTTTGGCGCTAGAAGGAGGGCCCAAACTGCAGTCTTATTCATCTCGATTTCTTGATTCGTAACAACATGGCAAAGACCAGATCAAATAGATATCATGTTGATGATGACCAAGCCGAGAGCCACATGAACCAATCTCAGCACAACATACAGCCTGTGCAAGATGCAACCATGCATGCAGCAGGTACGTCCCATGGATAGGCACTCGGCACTGCGACAGGCATTCTTCCTCTGCCTCATCGTCAACCGGTTCCAATTACCCCAATGGCCGAAGGGCAGAATGTGTTGCTACAGAGGCAAGAAGTGTTGGAAGACACGGTTAGACAGTTCACAGAGGCCGTCAACATGTTGGTGCAGACTCAGGTTCAGAACGTACCTAGGGTTGAAGTTCAGGCACCAAGGCACGTGCCCCAGTAGCATGAAGCGGCATAAGTGCCCGAAAGGTTGGCGAGGGAAATCCCGTAACCTACAGGCTCAGCTCGCTCCTCTAATGCGCGTCCTAGGGCTGGAGAACGCCCTGTCCGACAAGAAAGGGAAGTCGCACGCCTAGCTAGCCTGGTAGTGAGGTTGAGCCAAGGTGGAAACCAACAGGCAGAGGTTGGGCATGATAGAGTCCGAGCCACAGCTCGGTATGTTGATGAGGTGGATGGGCAACAAGTAAGATCCCATCATCATGAGGGTCTGTTCGAGAAGGACGAAAGGTATGACTCAAAGCACCCAGCTCCAAGTCACGATCACAGGAGGAGATATGAGCTTCGAGATCCACAAGTAGAGGAGCTCCTCCAGAAGGTCCAACAATTGGAGGCGCGACCTAGAGCCCCGGAGCAACGTGGGCACTACGGGGAAATTACCCATTTACAAGGGAGATTGAGACACAACCTCTCCCTCCGAGGTTTAAAGTGCCGAGCATTCAGCAGTATAACGGGGACAGTGACCCCTATGACCATCTCGATGTTTTTAACGTTCAGATGGATTTGCAAACCAATAATCCTATGGTGAAGTGCTGAGTATTCCCTGCTACTCTGGGAGATATTCCAAGAACATGGTTCAAGAATCTCCCGGCTCGCAGCATAAGCAGTTGGGAGGAATGCCAACAGAAGTTTGTTGGTCAATACAGAGCACTAAGAAGGCAGCTCGTTCCATCCTGCCACCTAGCTACGATATTTCAGCGTCAAGGTGAATCGTTGAAGGAATATATCACCAGGTTCAGACGCAAGGTCACAAATGTTGAGCATCCGTCAGATGAGAGTATATTGACAGCGATCTCGGCTGGGCTGCGCAAGGACGGAAAATTATACGAGAGCATTTATAAGTCCCCAGTGAAGGATCTGAGAGAATTCTATAAGCGAGCTACGAAGGAGATTAGGTGGGAAGAGACCTTCGGCCCGAAGAAACAGAATCAGAAGAATGAAGCGGGCAATTCCAGCCAACCAAAGAAGAGAAACAATGGCAGGAACGAAGAAGGAAGAAATAGTGGCTCAAGTAACCAGATTGCTAAGAGAGCGAGGAGAGAGCCAAGGTATGAACGACCTCAACGTCAAGGTCGTCATGAAGGATACAGCGTCCTGACTGCTTCACCGGATAGGATTTACGCTGCAGAGAGGAATAAAGAAGATTTTGGGAGGCCCAATCCTATAAGAGCTCCTATTCAACAAAGGGATTAGAATAAGTTTTGTGGCTACCATAATGAGGTAGGGCACAGTACTTCGGACTGCTGGTCGTTGAAGAACGCCATTGAGAAGTTAATCAGGAGAGGTCGTTTGAGAGAATATGTGGCAAGACCTGCTGACTTGCGACCTCACCAACAATGACCTCAGCAATAACAGCCAGCACAGCAACAGCCCCTACAAGCTCTTGAACTAGAGCATGATCCTGCGATAAGAACTATTTTTACCATTCATGGTGGCCCCCACATCACAGGTGATTCAAACAGATCTCATGAGAAATACGTCCGAGAGGCGAATCATACTTTTCAGCTCAATGGGTCAGATGGACCGTAAAAAATAGCAAAAAAGGCCTCGGACGAGATTGTGTTTACTGATGAGGATGCTAGAGGCGTGATTTGGCCCCATAACGATGCACTGGTTATTCGAGCCAAAATCAGCAATATGGAAGTTAAGCGCATCATGATTGATACGGGAAGCTCGGTAAACGTGATGTACATGAGCTGTTTTAATCAAATGGGACTGCGAGCAGAACAAATGAGACCGTCCCCAGAACCTTTATATGGTTTCACTAGAGATGCTGTAGTACCAGTGGGTCAGATTAAGCTACCATTGACTCTTGGGGAGGCAGGTCATCAGGCAACAACTCTGACAGACTTCTTGATAATTGACTGCCCATCAGCTTATAATGTGGTCCTGGGGAGACCTGCCATGAACGAGTTGGATGTGGTTACTTCGACCATAACTCTGACAGTTAAGTTCCCAACTCCTAATGGCATCGGATGTGTTCGAGGAGAGCAGCACTTAGCCCGACGTTGCTATGAAGATGTTGTGAAGATGGGCGTGAGAGGAAAGAAAGTGAACGTGGTCTCAGGGGGCGAGCCACGAGCTATGACTGAGAAAAGAGTCAGTCACGACTTGGACCCTCGCGAGGTAGATGCAGATCGAGCTACTGGTCCAATTGAAGAATTAGAAGATGTACAAGTCAGCAAGGCAGATCCAGAGCGATGCTTAAAGCTGGGGAGAGGATTAACTCCAGAACTGAGAACCCAGCTCGCTGACTTCCTGAAGGTGAACTTGGATGTGTTTGCATGGAATCATGAGGACATGGTGGGAATAGATCCTAAGGTGATGTCTCATAGGCTGAACATTGATCCTCACTTCAAGCCAATTCGCCAGAAAAGAAGAGCAATGACAAGGGAACATTACTTAGCATTGAAAGAGGAGGTAGATAAGCTGCTGGTTAACAAATTCATCAGAGAAGCTTACTACCTGACCTGGGTCACCAACCCGGTGCTTGTGAAGAAAAAGAATGGAAAGTGGAGAACTTGCATTGACTTCACTGACCTGAACAAGGCGTACCCTAAGGACAGTTTTCCTCTGCCAAGGATAGATCAACTTGTGGATGCTACTGTTGGCCATGAGCTCCTGAGCTTCATGGACGCATATTCGGGATATAACCAGATCCCAATAAAACCCGAGGACGAAGAACACACCTCATTCATGACTGATCGGAGGTTATATTGCTACAAGGTGATGCCCTTGGGGTTGAAAAATGCTAGAGCAACTTACCAACGCTTATTGAACATGATGTTTGAGGAGCAAATTGGAAAGACCATGGAGGTTTATGTTGACAATATGCTAGTAAAATCCAAGCAGATAGGTGACCATGTATGCGACCTGAGAGAGATGTTTAAGATTCTGAGGAGCTACGAGATGAAGTTAAATCCACTCAAATGTGCGTTTGGAGTAGCTTCTGGGAAGTTTCTAGGCTTCATGGTCAATAGTAGAGGAATTGAAGCAAACCCTGAGAAGATCAAAGCATTTATCGACATGAGATCGCCAACTAGGGTGAAGGATGTACAGAGCCTCAACGGCCAGGTCACTGCACTGAATAGGTTCATTTCGGAAGCTACAGACAAGTGTATCCCTTTCTTTGACATTTTGAAGAAGGCCAAGAGCTTCGAGTGGACTGAATAGTGTGAAATAGCCTTTCAGCAGTTAAAGGAATACATGGGGCTAGCTCCGCTCCTTTCTAAGCCCAAAGGAGAAGAAAAATTGATTTTGTACTTGGGAGTGTCACAGCAAGCTCTGAGTGCTGCACTGGTGAGGGAAGAAGAAAAAACACAGCTTCCGGTGTATTATGTAAGCAAGCGGTTGCAGGATGCTGAAACCAGGTACTCGCAGATGGAGAAACTAGCTTACTGCCTGGTGATCGCATCTAGGAAGCTGCGACCTTACTTTCAGGCTCATACAACTGAAGTCCTCACCCAGTACCCGCTAAAACAAGTCTTGCAAAAAGCAGATACCTCAGGTCGCTTGTTGAAATGGGCAGTGGAGCTTGCACAGTTCGATATCCAGTTTAAGCCAAGGACGGCTATCAAAGCTCAAGCTCTGGCAGATTTCATTGCAGAGTTCACCGGACCTGTGGATGATGAAGCTGAATCTTTTAAAGGTCCGGCCTGGGAGCTCTATGTTGATAGATCATCCAACGAGTAGAGGGCTGGAGCTGGAATCTTACTAATCAGTCCTGAAGGCCACAAAATCCTTTGTGCCTTAAGGTTTGGCTTTTAGGCAACAAACAATGAGGCTGACTATGAAGCTCTGCTCGCGGGTCTGTGTTTGGCTAAAGAGATGCGAGCTGAACAATTGAAAGTCTTCAGCGATTCACAGCTCATTGTGTGCCACATATTGGGGGAATATCAAGCCAATGGACCAAAAATGGCCCTTTACCTCCAGAAAGTTCACGAACTGCTAGGTGCATTTCAGAGGTACGAAGTGAAGTAGATTCCACGAGCTCAGAACACACATGCAGATGCTTTAGCTTGCTTGGCAACCACCCGAGATGCAGACTTTCTTTCTTGGGGCCATCCCAGTTGAATTTCTACCAGCTCCAAGTACAGAGGAGAAAAATGTGATGATAGCAATATTTGTGCAGCCCGATTCCTGGATGAGCCCAATTCTCACTTATTTGCAGGACGGAAAGCTGCCAGATGATAAGTTGGAAGCCCAGCGTCTGCGAGCTAGAACAACCAGATATTGCATCTATAACGATGCGCTGTACAAGAAAGGGTTCTCAGCTCCACTGTTAAGATGCTTTGATGGCCCTGAGTGTGAAGTAGTACTGAGGCAGATACACAAAGGCCATTGTGGGAACCATGTTGGGGGGCTATCTCTGGCTCAAAAGGCACTTCGTCAGGGTTTCTATTGGCCCACCATGACGCAGGATGCCATCAACTTAGTCAAAAAATGTGACAAGTGTCAGAGGTTTGCCCAGATCCCATGAACTCCACCAGCTTATCTCCAACAAATGGTGAGCCCATGGCCCTTTGCCATTTGGGGGATGGATTTGATCGGGCCTTTACTAATGGCTCGTGGAAGATGCAAACATGCCGTGGTTGCAGTTGACTACTTCACCAAGTGGGCAGAAGCGAAGGAGTTGGCAGAAATCTCCACAACAAAGATTGAGAAGTTCGTGTGGAGTAATATTATTTGTAGATTCGGAGTCCTACAACAAATCGTGACTGATAATGGAACCCAGTTCGCTAGTGACCAGTTTATCAGGTTCTGCAATGACCTCTAGATCGTTAAGAGCTTCTCAGCAGTGGACCATCCATAAGCCAATGGCCAAGTTAAAGCTGTAAACAAGATTATCAAGCAGACCTTAAAGATGAAACTGGAAGCAAAGAAGGGAGCATGGGTAGACGAGCTTCAGAAAGTATTATGGTCTTACAAGACCACAGCTCGTAGTTCCACAGGCGAGACTCCATTCTCAATGGTATATGGGTCTAAGGCTATGATCCCAGCTGAATTTGAAGTCACCTCGCAATGAAGAGTAACCTTCAATCCAAACGACAATGATCAGCTACTTGCTGCAAACCTAGATCTGCTTGAAGAAGCCAGGGAAACGGCCAGGTTAAGAGTAGTTGTCTATCAGCAGAGAATAGCGAGGTACTACAACAAGCATGCTCGGATTCGTAGATTCAATGTTGGAGATTTAGTCTTATGTCTCATTCTGTCAGGAGCCCGCAAGCCAAGTGATGGATCCTTAGGCCCGAACTGGGAAGGACCCTATGTTGTCAAAGCAAACCTGGTGAATGGAGCTTATCGCTTAGTTAATGAAAATGGAGATGAAGTTTCTAGAGCTTGGAATGTCGAGCATCTCTGCCCTTATTATCAATAGACTCTTTGTAATCTGTAAATTAAACTCATTCTAGTTAATGAAAGCTCCATTTCCCCCCGCTTGTGATTCAACTCATTTCACTAGGCTAACGGGCTCCGAGCTGCATAGCTCGTTATAAAGAAAAAGAGCCTAAAAAGCAGATGGCTAAGTGTCTCTGCATAGCTCCCTAAAAAAGAGCCTAAAAAGCAGATGACTAAGTGTCTCTGCATAGTTCGCTAAAAAAGAGCCTAAAAAGCATATGGTTAAGTGTCTCTGCATAGCTCGCTAAAAAAGAGCTTAAAAAGCATATGACTAAGTGTCTCTGCATAGCTCGCTAAAAAAGAGCCTAAAAGCAGATGACTAAGTGTCTTTGTATAGCTCGCTAAAAAAAGAGAGAGCTTAAAAAGCAAATGATTAAGTGTCTCTACATAGCTCGTTAAAAAAGAGCCTAAAAAGCAGATGACTAAGTGTCACTGTATAGCTCGCTAAAAAAGAGCCTAAAAAGCAGATCACTAAGTGTCACTGCATAGCTCAACAAAAAAGAGCCTAAAAAGCAATTGAGGTGAAGACCTACTGCATAGCTCGCTAAAAAATAATAAAGAGCCTAAAAAGCAGATGACTAAATGTTTCTGCATAGCTCGTTAACTTCTAACTAATCAATTGTTTATATTTACATTGAAAGATCTTTTAACTATTAAAGTGAGCGATTGCTTAATTTATTATATCAGATTTCGAGCTCGTTAACTATCAGCTCGCAAGAAATTTGTTAACTCTAAAGTGGAAGATCATAAAATATGTTATAACATATGCAATAGCTTAAATACATTCAACACAAAAGTACAAGCATAAAAGAAAAATGCTAGCTCTGAGCTGGAGGATCTAGGCTCTGAGCTGGAAGATTTGAACTTTGAACAGGGGGGTCTGTGCTCTGAACCAGATGATCGCGGGGAGGAGACGAGCTAAGAAGCTCAAGATCACCAGCGGGTTCAGATTGAGAGGTCGCACCAGGAGCTTGCTTTGACGGAGGAATTGGATCAGATGAAGACGAGGCAGCCCTTGCTTTGAACTCCTCTACAATTTCGAGTCCGACGTCCCCAAAGATAGAAAAATCCATCGCTAGATGGGACTTCCACAGTGTGTAGAGAAAGTTGCAGCCTGTTTTTTCCTCAGCCTCGTCCCTTGTTTCAACAACCTTCATCTCCAATTCCTGAAAAGAATGCTCGTGGTAGACTGACAACTCTTCAAAGGCGTTGTCTGCAAGGCGATTGACGACCTTGGCTTCTTTCTTTATAGCCTCTATCTGCTGCTCCGCAGACTCAGCTCGCTGAATTACCGCCCCTACTTGTTGTCTAAGCACTTCGGCTCGGCGTTCTGCCTCTTCAGCCCATTTAATTGCGGCCTCCTCAGCACGTTTAGCAGCGGCCTCTACCTCTTCTATCCGCTTCTCAGCAGTCTCAACTCGATTTTCCGTAACCTCGACTTGACGATCGAGCACTTCAATTTTATCTTCTATGGTTGTAGCCCGCTGCTTGGCCAGCTCAGCCCGCTACTCGGACTGCCTCAGCTCTTCTCTTGCTGTAGCTAACTGTGCCTTGAGGTCCTCGGCAGCTTTCTGGGCTAGCTCAACCCGCTGATCAGTCTACTTCAGCACTTGTCTTTGCATGTCGCGCTCTTTTTGCATTTCCAGCAGAGCTTTTTCGGCAACCTGTTTAGCATCATTCGCCGCAGCCATCTGAGCCTCAAAATTCTCTATGGTTCGCTCAGCCAAGGACGCTATCTCATCATTAGTGACCTCCAGCTTGCTTCGCAGCTTCATTATTCGATCTTCATTGATCTTGGTCATCCTCCATTGCTTCATTGCAGCAAGGGTAGCCTGAAAATTTTACGAGTTAATATGCGATAAAGTAAAAGAGGCAGGAGGATAGAGAAAAATGACTTACCAGCATAGAATGACGAGCTGCGAATTCATCCAGCTCTTGACCCTAAAGGGACTTATTCTCCAAGACCCTTGCATGAGTAAACATAATGGGTGCCCAGTTATCAATGAAGGAAGTCAAATATCTCCCCCCAAGTCCAAGCTCGGTTTCTGGTCTTATTAGGGAAGGAGTTCTTTCACACTCCGGGAGATCAGGCACATTGATTGAGTAAGTACCACGTCGTGAAGCAACAGTATACTTAGTTACATGCCCGCAGGGGCCAGCTCGGGTTACATGGGAAGCAACCTTAGAAGGAGTGTCCCATTTTCCAGGCTACGAACTGGAAACTAGAATCAGTTGGAGATCTGAAAAAGCAGTGGGAAGTGGCACCTTGCTGGGAACAACGACTGAAGGAGCAATGGTTTCAACAGGCACCTCGCTAGGGGCAGCGACTGAGGGAGTTTTTGCCTTAGCAGCAGTCTATCTAGGCCGTTTAGAAGAAGCAGTTGGAGAGGTTGGAGCCTCAACAGGTCGCTTAGCCGGAGTGGCTGAGGAGGTCGGAGCTAGAGCTGGTGGTGCTTCAGCAGATGTTAGAGTTGCTGAAGAAATTTGAGTCTCTGTAGGTCGTTCAGAAAGGCACTCCAAAAGAATAAGTTTCTTCCTGTTGGCCAGACTTTGCCCGGCGGAAGGAGCAAGAGCTAGAGAAGCAGTTTTTTGTAATGCACCCACTGTTGGGGTGTGAGCTGGAGCTGGTGGTGCTTCAGCAGTTATTGGAGCTGTTGAAGAAGCTGGAGACTCTGCAGGTCGATCAGAAGGGAACTCCAGCAGAGCAAGTTTCTTCCTTTTAGCCGAAGCTTGCCCGGTAGAAGAAGCAGGGGTTGAAGAAACAGACTTTTTAGATGCATCTACTACTGGGGTGCGAGTTGAGGCAGGCAATGGAGCCTTTGAGACAGTTGCATGATGGGGAGAAGAAGATGAGTCAACTTGTACAATAGGGGCTGTGGGGCTTGGATCTAATCCTGTCCGAGCCGGAGCAGGAGTTAGAGAAGTAGCTCGAGATGCGCCCTTTGATGGAGCGCGAGCTGAAGACGTTTTCTTCCGAGATGCGGTGCAAGCAGAAGCACCTTGGGAAGAAGCTTTCTGAACTCAAGAATGTGCGCGAGCTGTTCCCTCTGCCCACAGAGTAATAGGTTTTGGAGGTCGAGAAGTAGATGTATCCCCTACCTGGACTGGGACATCAAGGACAGAAGGAAGTCTAGGGTTGTCACCCATGTTGCCGATGTCCTCGTCAGGTCGCAGAATTGGAGACTCTCTAGGTGGAGCAAGGCCATAAGCTCTGAGAAGAGCATCATTGAACTTGCTATTGATGCCCGCTTCCTCAGAGTTTGCGAGCATATCAAGAGCTCATTTCTCCTAGCTGTTGAGGGGAGACTCATCCATTTTCAGCGCTACATGGCAAAGATTAAAAAAAAAAAAAAAAAGGCTCGCTGAAATTTTATTTATACTTAGGTCCAAGACGTAGCTAACATTTTGGAGATCAGCGAGAGAGGGGCAGGAGACGTAAAACCATCTCGTTTTGTACGGTCCAACGTTGGACCTACCCTTCGCATCTCCTTGGGGCAAGAGATCTTTATATTTTAACGGACGAGCCATGAGGTAAAAAATGTCATCGGGTTTCTCTCCCTCTTTAACACTTACAGCCTTGAAGCTGTAAAACTGCTAAATGATTTTTGGAGTAGGAGGAGTAAGGTCGTTCCTGAGAAAGGCTATAGCCAGCGAGGTCAGCTGCGCATAGGAGTTCGGTGTTAATTGGAACGGCGCAAGCTTGACTGCGTTAAGGAACGTGACAAGGTATGGAGGTATGGGGAATCTTAGCCCCTGTTTGAGATGTTAAACACTGACAGCGACGTACTCCTTGGGTGGATAACATGCATGATTTTTAGGAGTTGGTATTAGTGCGCGACAACCTAAAGGGATGCGAAATTGCATGGTATGCCCGACCACATCGGAAAGTTCCAAGGAAGAGGGATGGTGGGCAAAGGTATCCCGAGCTCCTCTTCCCTGCTTGACATGCTCTCGAGCTGCATCTCGCTCGTGAGCCTTCCTGCTTTGAGAAGTTTCTCTGTTAGCTCCGCTTGAAGACATCTGTACCAAAGAAGTATTTTCAGTTCACAGCAAGTTATTAAAATAACAAATATACTAAGTCTTCTACTTCGTAGAACATTCATGGAATGGGGGGCTTGACCCATGAGTAAGCAATCTGCGAGCTAACAGTCTACAAAAGCATAATCCAACAATTCACAAACATAACAAACTACAACAATAATCAGGTCGCTAATAAGCATGAAGTAAGATCCAATCAACAAAAGTTGAAGAGTCGTGTTCAATAAAGAACCCAGAACAATAAGATTCAACAGTGATCAGCAAGACTCAACAACGACAGCATGCTATATTCAAGTCATTCCAAGTAACAGCAACAGTGGTGAGTAAAACACGAATGCAAAAGCAATATCAACTCGACAATACAAACCCAAAAACTCAAGATTTGAAGTCAAAAGGAAGAACTTACTGTGATTCTTTGATGGAACGAAGAAACGACGACTGAAGGTGCTGATTGCGTGAATAATCGATAAGTTTTCTGAACTTGTTTGCTTTGAAAGAAAATGACAGATAAAGAAGAAAATGAAAGGGCTCCACCAGTTTAAATAGACAAGCGAGCTCGAACCCCAGCCGTCAGATCTCTGAAAAGTGTAACCGTCATAAATCCAACGGTGCAGCGTGAGGTACGGTTTTGTAATCATGGAGCCGTCAGTTGAAAGACGTGTGCATTTAATGCGCGTGTAAGGGACATGCAAGCATCGTTTCAGTTACCTCCTGCATGATTGCCACGTGTCGCAACTGAAAAGGTGGAATTTGAAAAGGTGCAGAGGCGGTTGTTCAAGTTAGCGTGCCAAGGAAGCCAGCTTTTACCAGCAAGCTCGAGCTGCTAGCTCGCAGAACGAACTGAGAGCTGTGGGGATAATATTATATGTATTTTTCGGACTCATTAAATGGGCTAGTAAAAGCCCAGTTTAGGCCCGATAAGAAGGCCCGATAAATTCAACCCAGTTAAGGCCCATCAGGCGAGGCCCAGTATCAATTCTAAGCCAAGCTCGCTCTGCAGCTCGCTCAGGTAATTTCTTCAGCTGGCATCAACAGACCTATAAGCACAGCCAGGCTATAGCTCACCTCGTGCACAGCTCGTCTCTAAGCAAGCTCGAGCTCGAAACCGCCATAAACAGCAGCTCGCTCAAGAGCGTAATAAATGCAGTATCTTCCAGAAATAGGCAGTTGCCTAAACCAATCATGATTATCTCACTAAATATGGCAGTTACCCAATCAAATCGTGATTCCTTCATCAAATATGGAAGTTTATTCAAATTCGAATTCAAGTCAACATTATCTCGGAATTTAAGAAGCAGTTTCCTGATTCTATTCAAACAAATTAGGAAGTGTAATTAATTCATGATTCTCTTCCTTATTTTTCCTAATTATTTGGGAAATATAATTAATCCGAGATTCTTTTCCTATTTTGCTACAACCAGAATTGTAACATTTCTTCCCCTATAAATAGGGGTTAAAATCATTGTAATCGAGAGAGAATATTGAATAATATACTATCACTCTGCAGAGATTAAGAGAGACAGTCGTGGACGTAGGCTTATCATTGCTGAACTACGTAAAATGCTTGCTGTTTCCTCATCTCGTTAGGTTCTTTGCTGTGTTATTATCTTGGATTTTTGTGTTTTCTCACATTGATTGCAAGTATTGGGCATTGATTACTCGTCGACTGAAATTCAACGTCGACAAGTATCGATTGCGAGGACTTGCAGTTGTATATACTCTTTGCTGCAGTAGAGGTAGCGCGGTGTTGAATTTAGGGAGTCTACTAATGAGCAAAGACAGAGGCTTGAAGGGCAGTTACAAGGGAAAGATAGGGAGATTGCGACATTTACCCGAACGGTTAGTCACATTGTATTTCTAAGAGTGAAACTTTGTTTGTTTGGTAAATTTGTTGATACTTGTAGCAATGCGTGTTAATGTTAGGAAGCCAAAGCTACTACTGCCTTCAAGGCCCAAATCGAGAAGCTACAGCAGGAGCGACATGAATCTCAGAGGATGGCCATTAGGGTTTTTGTTTTTAAGTTGTAATCAGGCTGAGAGACTTGACTTATTGGGGTTTTTGTTTTTAAGTTGTTATTTTAGTGAGTTCTGATGCAGTTTGTTTATGTGCAAAAGTAAGCGATGACTCAACAAATCCATGAGATAAATGGATTTTTATTTTTATGTATGTTGTAATATTATTTTAATTTTAATATAAAATTATGTATGCTTTATTAAAAAAAAATGTAATATAAAAATAAGAATCCATATCAAGCCGTTCGATATGGATATACTTATCTATACCGGATAGTCTAGTATGGATAAACATATCCACGGGTTGACTTCGATATGTATAACCATACTAGGTATTGCCAGAATAAGGATAACCATATTGGATATTATTCGGCATGGTTACTTGTTATCCATACCGGATAGTCATTTGGTATGGATGCTGCCATTTAATATACCGACAGTATCCATATTGAGTGCTCCACCCGATATGGATTGTCAACTATATTGGGCATTGTTTGCTATAGTTGACCTGTTTTGTTGATGTTATTGCCATTTAGATAGACTTCGAGCAGTTGGTTAGATCTAGGGTTTGTGAGAGGGAAGAGGAAAAGGATAGAGAGTAACTTCTTTGGCCAATTCTTTATTTCTCAGCTTTTTTATTTTTTTTTTTAATTTTTCTTTCTTTTTCATCATTGGATAATATTTTCATCATTCAATAGTTTAGCTCGCTTCTTTTCTCTAATTTGTATAATACAAACACAAAAAACCGTTTTCTAAACGTTAAGTTAATGAGGTGAGATTTTTATAGTTTATATATGTAAAATGATTTTAAAAAATAAAAAATAAGTTAATGGGGATGGAAGTTTCAAAAAATAATACTGATAAAAAAATAAAAAATAATAAAAATCAAGTTAGTGGGATAAGATTTTTATAGTTTATAAATACAAAATGAAAAAAAAAATTAAAAAGCAAGTTAGTGGGATGGGTGTTTCAAAAATAATAATAAATAATAAAAGCTAATTGAATGGGATAAGATTTTTTTGGGAAGTTAGTGGGCTGAGAGTTTCGAAAAAATAAAAAGTTAGTGGGGGTGGGGGGTTTACAACAGTTAGCTGTCGTTTCTATATAGACATTCAAACGTCCTTGTGTTAATCTTTCTTAACCGTGACTTGTTTTTTTTAAACATATCCATGGAGATGGAAAAAACAGTGGCCTCCCAAATCTCTTCATATGAAGTAGAAGAGTCTAGCCGTGAGAGTCAAGAATTAATCTCAACCCTTCCTCAAGTGAAACTTTCAGATACAACATCTTTTGTTCGATATCAAGGGTTTTGGATTCGCCCCTTATTCCTCCGTGATATCATCTTCCTTCAAAAATGTTTTCAAGCTCGAGACACTGACATCATATTGGCTTCCTTCCAAAAATCAGGTACCACTTGGCTAAAAGCTCTCATTTTTACCATTGTGAATCGTTCTAGTTATGCGTATTTGAAAGTCCCTTGCTCACAAGTAATCCACATGAGCTCGTACTTTTTCTTGATGGTGTCTATATGGAAAATCAGTCATCAATTGATGAGCTTTCTAGCCCAAGGATTTTGTCCACCCATCTCCCTTATGCTTCGCTACCACATTCTATTGTCAGTTGTGATAGTCGCATTGTTTACATTTGTAGAAACCCTTTGGACCAATTTCTCTCCGCTTGGCATTTCTCGCGTGTATTTGAACAAGAGTTAAATCAGGGGCAAACCACAGAGTTTCTTCCACTAGAAAAAGCTCTTGAATTGGCTTGTCAAGGAGTTCAAGCTTATGGCCCTTGTTGGGAACATGTGTTGGGATACTGGAACGCCAGCTTAGAAGAACCAAACAAGATACTATTCCTAAAATACGAACATCTGAAAAAGGACATCAACTTTCATATTAAGAAATTAGCTGATTTCTTAGGATGTCCTTTTTCTATGGATGAAGAGAGCCATGGAGTAATAGAAGAGATATCCAAGCTGTGTAGTTTTGACAACTTGAAAAATTTGGAGGTGAACAAGTCTGGCAAAATTTCAATTGGGTTAAGCCTTCCAAAGAGTGCGTACTTTAGAACTGGCAAAGTAGGAGATTCAAGAAATTATTTACCCGCTTCCATGTCAGAGCATTTGGAGAAATTAATTGAAGATAAATTAAATGGATCTGGTTTGACCTTCAAAGAACAGTAGAATTACCAAAAGAAGGCACTGGGGAGCTTATTTATGGTTTGTTTGTAATTTCTTTTGCAACATAAATAAGAGTTTGTAGACATACAACATCTAGCTGTATGCTCTGATGTTTTATGGTATTTTTTGTTTACTTGTTTGAACTAATCAGAAATTAGAAAATAATAATAATAATAATAATAATAATATATCTATTTGTATATCATTCTCTTGTGCTTGTTATTCTATACATTTTTTTTCACTTATTGTGTTCTTTATATTTCCCTACAGCTATGATGAATTCAATAATATAAGTTATAAAAATAAAAATATTACATGCTTGATTTTGTTCATTGTTTTCTATTTCAATATCATCGAATGAATATTCGATTTTGAATTTTTTTTATTTGATTTTCTTCTCAATTTAATATAGTTCTTTGTATGAGTGCAAGAAAGATCGTCAGTACAATGGGGATAAAACACGTGGTAGAGTGTCATAAACTTCGAGCTAAGAAGACACCAAATAACATGTTAAATAGTATAATTAAGTAAATACGCCTTCGAAGGTGTAAAATGATAACCTTCAGGGGAGCTATTCTTTAAGTACATCAGTGACAAATGTGCAACATGTAGCAACTACTTGTAAGCCCCCAAAAAAAAGAAAAAACTTGATTGACAAATAACGAATGCTTTCACATGCATTGCCACACTTGAAAAGTAAGTTTTGTTTCCTTATAAAAACTGATTCAGTGCTTTATTAGAGATAGATAGTTTTTAGGAGCAAATACACTTAAGAATAATTAAAAGACAAAAGACTGATTTAAGCATTAAAAGGTACTCTCGGAGTTAATCTCCAGGGCATCATAACGAAGGTGTTTACTTGTTTTGCAGGTTGAACCATACTAGTGAGTCAAAGATAAGTAATTTAACAATGGAAAGGAACATTAGAAGATACAGTTGACCATCAAACCAAAGTTTCAATCGAAACATTAGTGCTAGATGAAGGGCTTGAGGAGTAACCCTTCATGCAATGGACCTAAACCAACCATTTTTTAATCCAACATTTGATTCATTAAACCTCTGAAGAGTTGACACTCAAGCTATGTTAGGTGCATGGGATTTGAGATGAGTTTAAGTTCAAAATATCTCAAACTTTCAAATCCCATATTTGAAGTGGGCAACTTGGGAATGAAATAGCAATTCTATTTTCATTTTAATCTCATTCTTATGAAAATGTTAAATCTTAGGCTCCACCAAGAGATTCAATATGAATGACTTTTTCTCTCTCTTTTTATTAATTGTTTCTTCTACCTACCTCATTTATTTCTTATGTACTTTGCGAAATTAATTTTATTATATGGAAACAAAATTTTGAAAATAATATTATTATTTAAATAGAGTAATTCCAACAATAATACTTATTTACTCATACTTTAAAATAATATAATTTTTAAAAAATTAATATAACATTTTTTGAAAAATGATTTGTAGGATTTATTTTATTTAAAACATTATTAACTTTATATACAATATAAGCTAGGTTATATAATAATATATTTAAAGGTAAAAATCATTTTGGTCGTTAAGTTATGGAAAATGGTTAAATTTTTAACTATATTTCGGAAAAGGATCAAATCATCTTTAATGTTGTAAAAAAGTGTTAAATTAGTCCACTTCGTTAGTTATTTAAAGGTCAAATCTAGTGAACAGTATGGTGAACAAGAGTAAAATTGACAGGACCCAATCCGGATTCTCTTAATGAACTCGACGGCCCTGCCGAGCACCCCACGAGCCCCTTCTAAAGTTCGGCTAATAAGACCATAAAAAGGGCATCGTAGAGCAAACCCGTATCTATAAATGACTTTGCTAAATAAGAAAACTATCTATTTTAGAGTTTCATTTCAATATCCGAGCAAATCATATTTAATTTAAAAGCATAATTATAAATACGCAAAGATCTAAAATAAGCGTGTCATTATGTTTATATAAAAAGTCTACAAAATATGTTTGAATCTAAAATATGCATGAATACATAATTAATAATGATAGTTAACACATTGTTTACAAAATAAGCTCTGCAGCGTTGTCTGTCGTCTAACCCACCTAATTTGATCGCGGCAAACTGGTATCTTGATTTCTCATTCCTGCACTTGGGAGATTTTTGTAACATAAAACCAAAACAGTTGTAAGAAATAAAGCCTAGTGAGTGTGTGAGGGTTTTGTTTATACTAAGTTTTATAAAATACCTCTCGAAAAACATTTTTCTTTAAAGAAATTTATTTTTTGGAAAACTTGGATTTTTATAAATTTATCTTTAATGTTTTCAAATGTTTTTCTAAAATGTTTTCTTTCTAAAATCTGCTTTTCATGGTATGCTTCTCTTTCTAAAATCTGTACTAATGGGGAACCCAAGGAAAGCTACAACCACATGAACGGGTAAACTAGCTCTGCTCAGTGTGGAGGGTCACGTGGCGGAATATCTATCATCGCACACCGTGACAAAGCTACAAAGACATCTCGCTACTACGTGGCGGAACTATCATCTTACATCGCACGCAAGACAATACCTTATAGGTGTAGAAGGCGACTCGATAGACATGATAGACTCTATCTCCCCGATGTTAGCAAGACTAACCCTCCCAACACTTGCTTTACAGTATGGGGTATACCGACCGGGTCTAATGCTAGAAGGTCTGCTATCTATAAACTTGGACCGTCAACTAGTCTTTAAAATCTTTCTTTTTATGATTCAATTCAATTTCTTCTTCACAAAGTAAGCTAATAACATTTGCATACTATATCATTCAAAATTATATTTTCATGCTATAACTAAATCATGGATAAACTAAGGAAATAATTGTTGAAAATTTATAAAAATTTTGCAACATAAACAAAAAAAATATTTAAAACAGTTCACACTCACAACTTGCTGTCCTATTCAGCGACCTCCTTTCAGCTCGCATCAACCTACACTTATTCACAAACGAAATATTTACTTAGCTAATTGAACTATTACTTCTAACTCCTACCCACATAAGCTGTTAAGGACTGTAATACTGTCAGTCCAGCTCGAGCTGCGAGCTTGCACCTCAGCTCGCTCCAGCTCGCACCCTAGTGAGCTTTTGCCTCGCTTAGCTTAGCCCGAGCTAAGGGTATTCATCTTCAGTGAGCTCGCTCAGCTCACTCCCTTAGTGAGCTGTTACCTTCTTCTAGCTCATTCCTTAACCCTTCTCAGCTCGCCTTTACGAGCTACTGCCTTAGGCCAACTTGGCCGGGCACCCCTGATGGGTTTGCGACCTCACTCAACTCTTTTTGCGAGCTCACACTTCAGCCTAGTCCAGACAGGCGAGATGGAGAGCAATAGGCATAGCCCAGCTTGCTCTCCAATCGACCATTTCGACTAGCTGAAATGCACTAAGGGCCCCCCTCCAGCTCATACCTCGCGAGCTCTTACCTAGACTCACGCAACTCATTTCCTAACACCTTATTTTTCAGATATTACATTTTATATTACCCGTATCACAACTCGACCTCATTTTACGTATATACACTTAATCATATCATAAGTTCACCAGATTCTTAGGTCGCGACCTCATTAGATTCAGCGACAAAAACTAAATCATCTCAAATCATAAACAAACCACTATAAATCAATATCATTCTCAACTATTTCACTTACCAGACTTTTGCCCAGCCTTTTGCCTTACTTTCTCACTAGCTTACAACTTCAAATCACCATATCTATATATCAAAAATTTTCATTAAACACTTGCACACCAGAAGCTGCTCTCGATAGCTTTTCAAAAACACAAAACTAATAAAACTCATCCTTATCACTTAAATCTTACCATATTTGGTTTCTTACCTTTCAAATTAGTTTGATCTTCCTCAAAAATGGCAAAAACCCACTTGGAACAGCAGCAGATCTGCCATCCTTCCTTCTACCAGCGATAGTTTCCTCTTCTTCCATCTCATTTCTAGATTTTTCTTCTGCCGACATCACTCACCACACACTTATATTTATAGGCATGGGTTAAGCTCGAATTTACCCTTAAACTTTTTTTAAATTACGCATTTACTAGATTCTAGAGAATTCTTCACTTTTTCCCAACGTCCTTGTCCTTTCTCATTATTTATAATTTTACCATTATTTATAAAATCTTTTATTTTTACCAAATTTTTCTCAACTTTTAATATTAAAATTTATTTTCGATCCTTCCGAAAACTCTATAAAGATTGAATTTCACTTCCAAACACTTTTAAAATTCTCTTTTATTATTTTATAAATAACATTAATTCATTCTGTACATGGACACAGTACAAATTATGGAGAGGGTGCTACAAAAATTGTCATTTCCAATTACGTTCCAGCTTGGTGACACGTGTACGAACTAAATAAATTAAGAATATTTTTAAAAAAAAAAAGTAATTAAATGTAAATTAAATTAAAAATAATAAAATTACAAAGAAATTAAATTAAAAAAATTAAACAATTAAAAAACTTGAAGAAACAAAAGGAAAAAAAAATTTGGAACCTAGACCAATTAAAACCTAAAGAAAACAAAAAGAAAAACCAAAAAAATGTAGATCTGGAATCCTGATCATTTAGAAAAAAACCATAAAGGGTATTAAATTTTCAAGTATTAAGATTTGTATGTTCACAAATTTAATTTTTAATTCATAATCCAGATGGTTTACAACCATTACTTCCTTACTATGACAGTTCTCATCTTCAACCTCGAAGTTGCCAAACCCACAATTTCCATCAAACCTCCACATCCAGCGACCTTAGCTTTCAGTTGAAGCAAGTACTAGCCATCGCCAAATTGAGTCGTCTATCAAACACGCTGTGAAGCTTCTTTCTTCCACCATGGGTTCGACCATGCCAATGTGATTCTTGGTTTCGAGCTCCTTGGCCTGAACTTCTTAGCAAAGGAGTAGCGTGACAATTATGGCCAAAGTTATAGTTGTAGCGACAGTTGATACTGAGCCGGTGCAGGACCAAAAATGATGACAACAGTGGTGGAAGTGGTGGTTGTAGTGAGTAGGCAATGGCGGACAGTGGGGTGGCAGTAAGAATAGGTCTGTGTGTTGGGTGCACGTGTGTATGTGTGGAGAGAGAAAGAGAGAGAGATGGATTTGTATGTGGGTTTGATGATAACCTGGGTTTGAAGATCCATCTTCAAACCCATTGCTTGGGTTCGAATATGAATGGACCAAGTCTAGGCGATGGGTTTGTTCATCATTATTGGTTAATTTGGGTTCGAAGATGAAACCAAACTTCGATAACCTAGGTAGATTCTTCTTCATTTGGGTTCATCATCGGTTTTTTTTTTTTTTTTTTAAACAAATTTATGGTTTTTTTTTTTTTTTTTTACATTATCTTATTTTGAATTGATTTTTATGCTGATGATGGAGAAATTTAGGTTGATTTTGTTGGTGTTGTTTGCTTGACTGAAGATAAATCTTGTTGTGGAATGAGTTGAAGAAGAAGATTGGGTTGAAGAATTTTTTTTTTTTTTTAATTTATTTATTTAGTTTCAATTTAATTTCTTTTAAAAAATTCAGTGGATATTAATGATTTGTTGTGTTTAATTTAATTTAATTTAAAATTTTAATTTTATTTATTTATTTATTTTTGTTTGATTTTATGGGTATTTAAGAAATGTGTTTCAAAAAAATCCAATAATATTAGTGTAGTTACACAAAAAACCATAAGAGGACATTTTCATAATTAAATATAATATTTAATATTTGGATAGCGGTATAACTGTCTTCTGCATGTTTTAACGAAGTTCAACGATAAATAGATCTTTTCACATTTTCCATTAGGTTTGACTATTAATTGACTGACGAGAGAAATTAATTTCACACTTTTATAGTTAAAAATTTGACCATTTTCTAAAACTTAGGGATCAAAATAACTTTTACCCTATATTTAAACTCATTTTATTTAATTCCAAACCCAGCCTGTATTTTAGTATTTAAAATAAATCCTTGTATTTCAATTAATAAAATATTTTCTCTTTTTTTTAGATTTTTTATAAAATTAAATTTCAAAATGAAGTATTTAAATTAATTTTATTCTAATTCAACCCTAATTTACACCAAACATAATATAAGATATTTTTAATCCAATATCAAGTTTTACTAAACATGGGACAATGATTTTCCATTTCAATCAAATCAAATCCCACCTCAAAAGAATCTAGCAGTGACCCAGATAAAAACTACAGTCATAATTCAATCGCCGACATCAGCTTGTGCATATGCACCCCATATGCAAAATCCTACGACGTTATATCAACGGATGCTTCCATTTCAACAAATGCCCTCAAGTTCATCCTCATTCAACTTCTCTATATTTCAGTCAACTTAACCTCGAAAATTAGGGAAAAAAAAAAAACTGAAAACATACTTTCCAATCTGTCTTTTTTGCTTCACCAAGGATGGATGACTGGAGTCCTCTTTCACCATTGAAGTCATCTACCTTTGTGTTCATTGTCACTGGTTTCATCTGATGGGACTCATCCCGACTCCTCTCTCGAGTTCGGGAGGATCCCATGAAAACTAGGGTTTTTCGTTATCAAAATCTAGATGTGCTGAAAATCTTTTAAAATAATCATCGTAATTTTGATAATCGCCTTTATTGAAATATAAATTAAACAAATCTAAAATCTTTAAATTTCTCGTGTTGAACCCATTTACTGAATATATAAAATATTCATAAATTATCTAAAAAAAGATATTTCATCAATAAAAATATTCTGAAAACATATTTATGAAATTTGGTTAATTAAAAATAATATAGACTAATGCAAAAAATTTTATCATCATATGGCCCTTCTCAAGATATGCAATAATTTGCACGAACCTACGACAGGTACCTCGAAAATGGGATTTATAAAGAGTAAGCATTAACGCCTAGTGAGTGAATATAACTTTTCAAAAACATTTTTGTTGACGTCCGGAGACGGTCAACACTCAGTTGGGGGTTGGAACCTTCCAACGGAACGATTTGTATGGGACCGGCAGTGAAGACCATGCCGAGCCGGGGGTGAAGACCATGCCGGACAACCTCTTTTGGCCCTTAAGGGTCGCATTCGAAGTTGAACCTGTAACATTTATAAGGTTTTTAAGTGCACAACTCATACTACCAAGCTAACTCAGCTTGGTGATAGGAGTTGTGCACTCAAAAACCTTATAAAGGTTACAAGTTCAACTTCGGACACGACCCTCAGAGGCTTAAAGGGTTGCCCGGCTTGGTCTTCACCCTCGGTCCGGCACGATTTCACCGCCGACCCCGTATAAATCGTTCCATTGGCGAGGTTCTGACCCCCAATCGGGTGTTGACCGTCTCCAAACATCAATATTAAAAACTCCGGACGGGACCCTCAGAGGCCAAAAAGGGATACCCGGCTTGGTCTTCACCTCTAGTCTGGCACAGTCTTCACTGTCGACCCTGTACAAATCGTTCCTTTGGCGAGGTTTCGACCCCCAACCGGGTGTTGACCGTCTCCGGACGTCAACATTAAAAACGTGTGTTTTTAATGTTGACGTCCAGAGACGGTTGATACCCAATTAGGGGTCGGAACCTTACCAATGGAATGATTTACACGGGGCCGGTGGTGAAGATCGTGCTTACCCGAGGGTGAAGATCACGCTGGACAACCCTTTTTAGCCTTTGAGGGTCACGTCCGGAGTTGAACTCGTAACCTTTATAAGGTTTTTGAGTGCACAACTCATACTACCAACCTTGTAAAGGTTACGAGTTCAACTTCGGACGCGACCCTCAGAGGTCAAAAGGGATTGTCCAGCGTGGTCTTCACCTCCGACTCGGTACGGTCTTCACCGCCGGCCCTGTACAAATCGTTCTGTTGGCAAGGTTCCGACCCCCAACCGGGTGTTGACCGTCTCCGGACGTCAACAATTTCTAAATAAAACATAACATATTTCCAGTAACAATAATTACTTTTTAATGATTCATATAATTTTATATCTGAAATAATAAAACTAAATTTAAATATGATCTCGTAGTAAAACTGTAAACTTCAATATAAATTATCTTTGTAACTTTAATAATATAAAATATGAGAATCTATAATTTGTAAATCTTTTCTGAAATCTCTTTCTATAAATATTAGGTTATGTAAATCTTTTTCTGTATTGATCAACTCAAAATGTAACTTCTGTAATTTGAAAATCTACACCAACTGGTATCTAGGGAAATCTATAATATGTGGTGGAGATACTCAACATACATGCAGAACGAGGGATAATATTTGTCATACACGTGCTAGGCGACTCTATCTAACTTACACATGTGAAGCCAGCTTGACTGTTAGAGGGAAAAGTACAACTTTGGCGTTCCGAAAACATTTTTATTTTTCATTTTTTTTTTCAAATCTTTTCTGAATATCCATATAACTCTAAATAAATACTTTTCTCAAAACGTAGTCAATATTCTTTCTTAAAACACCAAATCATATTATTTAAAATATTCTGAAATTTTTTTAATAATAACTCAAACTGAAAACATAAAATTTTTATTGGAATTTCTCATAAGTATACATATATACGAATTCATAATAAACTTCTATTTCAATCGAAAAACATAATTTATAATCCATAAAATCAATTAACTCAACTAATTATTTACTTAAAATAAATAATAAAATTTGAAATATAAATAACATAACTCAATCAATTTAATTAAAAATAAAACTACCCAATTACATAACTTCTTTGCATATTTTTGGATTTAAAACGAGTTCCCTTCTGATTTTCTCATAATTCTGAATCTACCATAAAATCACATAAAACTCATAAATTTAGAACTTATAGAAAAATTAACTAATTTTTCGAAATCCAAATCCCATAGAAATAAAACTCATCTATCTGGATAATTCAAACAACCAAATATTTTCTATAAGCATCCAAAATTTTTCTTTCTTTTTTTCTTCCCCTCTCTTCGGCTCCCTAATTTCTTGCTTCACTTATCCGGATCTTCCTTGCCTTTTTCGGTGGCTAAATTGTTTCCTACTTTTTCTAATGTCTTTCTTTGTTTCTAATTGCACACACACACACACACACACACACACACACATATATATATATATATAGACACACATGCAGGAGACTAAAAACCACCGCCTCATGTCCCTCACGTCTCATTTAATTTTGTTTTATTAGTATATTATTATTTTTTTAATGTTTTTTTTTTCTTTTTTTCAATGGACATGGCCCACCACTAACATTTATACACATTTTTATTTTCATGGGCATGGCCCACCACCTATTATTATTATAATATTTATTACTATTAAGAAAAAAATCACCCACTGTATGACTTTTTTTTAACATATGAAAATTTTGATTTTACCCCTATGACCTTTTTTCTTTTAATCAAACTTTGTTAATTTCTTTTAAAAATATCCTCCAATAGGTTATTTATCCATAAACTTCTGTACTTTTAAAACTAGAATCGGATCAAATTAATAACAATAAATTATATTTCAATTAATATTTTGGATTTAGTTAGATTGGGGCCTTATAAATCATTTCTCCTTATAAAATTTCATCCTCGAAATTTAAAAATCAGCTCAACTTAAGATATTTCACTCTAAAATCATTGTTTTTATTTTTTATTTTTATCAATAATCATAATAATTTTATTCTCACTTAATCCCCAAAATTTTCTTTTCCATATAAAAGATCATATATTCAACACTACAATGATTTACAACTATATAGACCACTATTAAACAGAACTCTTCAATAATCATAATTGTACCCTTATAGAATATTCCATAAATTTCTTCATATGTAATGTCCAAAACGACAACAATTACACCTAAACAAACAACCATTAAACAAAATTCTTCAATTAAAATTCTTAACAACAATCATACTCCTGCAATTATGAACGATCATACCTATAACTATTCTAAATAATAACCATTTATAATATTCTAAATAATAATCATTTTCCTTTTTATCACTTCCAATAATATGCGAAATTTAATAAATCATTCTATACTTGATATAGTTTCGGAATAATAAATCAATATACACTAATGAATAATTAATCACACATTTTTATCATTTTCTGTCCATATTCTTTAGAAACAAGAAATCAATCAAGATCATATCGTATCAACACCATAACACATTCACATAAATCTCATTCAATTATCTAAAAAGTTCAAGTACTCAATTTCAAACTTAATAATCATGAATTTTCTTAAACAAAAGATTACACATGGTGTGCTGTCGTGGGCAACCAAATTAAACCTATACTCCTAAAAATTTATGCAGTGGTGAGTAAGGATCGTTCCCACAGAGAGTATCTAGCCTAGTTTTATGCTACATGAAGAAGGATGGGGGAGGGTTATTCGAGTATAATAAAAACAATTTTAAGAAAAACAACTAAAAAGCAATTCAAATTGAAATATTGAAATCAATCAAAAGAACAAACGTTGGTCTAAGTCAACATCCACCATCGAAATTTTACAACTGATCATTGATGCAAGTATATATCAATTCACACTTTGAATATTCACCGTTGGAACCATTTTTCCTATCTCTTCTTAATTGCAATTAATTAGAAAATAGATGATCTAACCAATCCTAACTATTAAATAACCCAAGACAAGCACTAAAGGTTTAATCTAATAGCAGCCTTAAGAATGAAAGAATTCGATGAAGCTAAACAACACAAGCACAAGCGATTGCATTTAATTTAGTCGAGCATTCTTCCTAAAATCTAATAATTTATGATGCAGCAATTCATTAAATTTTAGTTGCTTCATAAATTAGAGGGATTAAACAATTACGGATTTGATATCTAACTTAGCAATAGATTGCAACGAATAATAAACTAGTAGGTCTCCTAGTAATTAGACGAGACAATCATGAAAATAAGCATAGAAGAACAGCCGATACCCAAGGCATAAATTGAACAATAAAAACAAATTAGATCTCACAATTTTATTGATTCCGAGGCTTCAGTTTCCTTCGACCAACTATAAAAATTAGCCACACATGGCCATGATGAAAACTCAAAGGAAAAAATTAGAGAAGAGGGAAGAGAGAGATATATCAAGTCTGATGATTTCTCCTCTCTTTTATACACGGCAATGCCCCTCTTAGAGACCAAAAAAACTGCTAAACAAATTAAGTATTATCCTAAAATAACAATATTCAAATATGACTAATTAAGGAAAATAATAAAAATAGTCTCAACACTAGAAGGAAAGTTGTGATTTCAGTTGGGATTTTCGTGCATCAGATTTGGAAGCTTCCAAAAATAAGTTGTGTCAAGTTCGCACATCAAACTTGCAGACCAAGCAATGATCCAGAACGTCAACAGTGCAGGCACAGCAGATTCAATCCCGATTTCAACCTTGATGAATCTAGTATCTCTCAAAACTCAAAACATGAAAGTTGTAGAGCTCTTTCTTGTATTTCCATATCATCTTGAATCATCTCGATCGGAGCTCGAATGAGAGATTTATGTCCAGATTACGAAGTGATGTCGAAACTGTCTAAAATCGCCCAAAAAGCTCTGTTTTGCTCTTAATGTCTCCATTTGTATTCTAAATCAAAATATAAGAATAGTGAGTTCATTTAGGCACCAAATAAGCATAAGAGACTAAACATTAAGAGAGAAAAATATGACATTTTACATTCTCATCAACACACCACACTTCCGCTATACAACTCTCATATTCAACAAAATACCTTTACTCATGCCATTAATAACACCACCAAACAACTATAAAATTTTACATATATTATGACAGGACCCGACCTGAATTCTCTCTAACGAATTTAGCAATCTTGTCGAGCGCCCCACGGGATCTTTCTGAAGTCTAATTAGCAAGACTCAAAATGATGTTGTGGAGTGAACCCTTAACTTTAATCTTTTGCTAAACATATGAAACATAAACTTTAAAATGAATTTTCAAGAACATGATCAAAAGCATTTTCACAAATTTAAAACCTCTATATGAAGTATGCAATTTATCATTAAGTACTTTATATATGATAACATAATACACCATCATAAATATAACAAGCTCTACAAAATTTAACTATAATCCAAAATATGCACATGCGGATGATTTACATTTAAACCAAAATATTCATAAAGTAGCTTCACAGAAACATCAATCGTCTTTGGCCCACCTAATCTGAAGGGGGAGAACATGTACATCGATCACTTGTTCCTGTATCTGGGGAGGTTTTTATAATATAAAATCAAAATATTGTGAGCTACAGAAGCTCAGTGAGTGTGTATGATTTTCTATTTAAATTAATCTTTAAAAATTTTATCTCCCAAAAACATTTGAAAATAATTGCTATTTAAAATATTTTCATTTTCAAAAATGTGTGTTTTATAAACTTGCTAAGTGATTTCAAAAACTTGTAATCATGAGTAAAACATGATAAAATTCCTTACTAAAATAAAATCATAAAATACTAAAATATTTCATAAATTTTCAAAGCATAGCTAAAACATTTTCTTTCTAAAATCCACTTTTAGTGATATATTTTTCTTTATAAAAACTACACTAATGGGAACCCAAGGGAAACTACAATCATATGGCGACTAATCTAGCGTTGCTTAATGTGGGGTCACATGGCGTAAAAGCTAGCATCACACACCATGATAAAACTACAAAGACATCTAGCTATTACGCAGCAAAATTCTATATTGCACATCACATAGCGAGATAATACCCCGCAAATGTAAAGGGCGATGTGACAGACATGACAGACTCAATCCCTCGAGGTTAGTGACACACCCTCCCAACACTTGCCATATACTGTGGGGTATACCGGCTGGGTCAGAATCTATAAAGTCTATAAACTTGGGTAGTCTACTAGCCTTTGAAATCTTTCTCTTTCTATAATCCAAATCGAGTTCTTTTCATTCTATAAACATAAAAATATAGTAACATTCTATAACATCTCGTTTCATGCTAGAACATAAAATCATTTATAAACTAAAAATGATTAATAGAAATTTGCAAAATGCTTGCAAAGTAACTACGATGTATTTAATATAGATGAAATATTTTCACACTCACAACTAGCTTCCAGTTCAATAATAACCTCTCTTCCACGTCCGCCACTAGTTCGTTGCGTCACCTATATTTAAATACGGACACGATTTTCGCTTAGAACATACATGCACGTTGTACATCTCAATTTCAAGTCAATTCTATTATCGATATAATTTATAAATTCATCCAAGTTGTAATGGATTGTAGCATTGCCCAATCCAGCTTGAGTTGCGAGCTTCACCAGCTCGTCCAGTTCCCCCTTTCTATGAGCTGCTATCTTCACCCAGCTCGCCCTTTGTGAGCTACTGCTTTAGTCCAGCTCAGACAAGCACTATAACCGGCTACGACATCACCCAACTAACTTTGCGAGCTGTTGCTCTAGCCCAGATTGAATAGGCACTAAAAAGGGCTACGAGCATCATCCAGCTCGCTCTTTGCGAGCTTCAGCCCTAATCCAGCTTGACCTTAACTCACACTTACTAAATTCTAATATTTCTTTTCCAAGTTTTACACTTACACATGCATCAACATATCTCGATCTCATCAAATTTCACACTTTTATATCTCATGAGCAGTTCCAAATCATGGCAAAACAATCGAATTCTATTTAAATCATAAATTCCTCTCTTAACCAAATTTCACTTCCATACGCACACTAGTATTTCATCAAATTTCTTCACATAAAATCATATCACAACCTCAATAGACTTAAATGTAGAATTTTAACATATTAAAAAGCCATCGAACTTGTAAGCCTCCATTCGTAATATTAAATTTCCCAGTACTAGAAGATAGATTATGAGGTGGAAATACTAAATTCCATAAACACTTTTCTTATAAAGAATATTATAGTGTCAGTGAAAATTGTTTGAACCAAATAGTAAAATAAATTTAAGATAAGGGCAAAATAGTCATCATTCTAAATTATGGTTCTATGTATGTGTAGGTGGGATTAGAATAAACTAGTATGAGAATGGTGAAATTTATCAAAGTAATAAGGATGCCATGGAAGTTAAACAAAAATTGGAGGACAAATTGGTTAAATTTTAAGAAGTTGTATGACATGTAAATAAGTATCAAACTTTGAAGGGATGCATTCATAACTGAAGCCTATATATATCAGTGTTGGTTTCAACACTTAGTGAAAAATTGAAGCAAAATAGATAGTGAGAGACAGAAAAGGAGACTGCAGTGGAGCTCGAGCAGCAAAGAGCACCAGAGGACAATAACTTATTTTGAAGGTTTTGAGGTGATTTTCAAGTGGTTTTCAAGTCCCTTAAGGGTGTACACAAGCCTAGGAGCAAAATCCAATCATTAAAAGTCAATTTCAAGTGGTAAGTTCACTTGTTTTTCATGGGTTTTGGTGAGTTACGGGTTTAGAAGATAAATTGATGAATTTATGAAATGTTTGACATGTTTAGAGATAGATCAACTTGTTTTGAAGTGAGGAAGTGAAAGAAACATAAAGGAAATGAATGATAGTAGTTGGGTTGTATAATGTGATGATGGATTGATTTGTTTTCTTGTTGTGTTGTTGATGGAATCTTGAGGTAAATCAAGATTATAATTATGAATTACTAAGAAGGGAAGTTGATTTGATAAAAGCTATGCGTGAAATGCTAGTTAGAATGTATATGGATAAAACCCTAAGTAGTTATTAAAACATGTTTATAGCAAATTTACTTGTAGATTAAGTATTTGATAAATTATCTAAGAGAATTAACAATGAAAAGCTTGAAATTTTGAAAGAAGAAAATTGTTGTGTGTGTTAGAGTGGTTTGGCTATAATGGGAGAATATGTGATTTCTTTGAACTTTGATACATATGAGCATGAATTAAGGAATATTAGATGCTATGAAATCACTTGGAAATGGTAGGATTGAAAAATGAAAAGAGATAGTTCAAGAATGTTGTTTAGGCTAGATGAAGGGCATTGTTGGTTACTATGCAATGCCACTTCATCTTTGCATTTTAGCACAATGAATGATCATAATTAAACATATATAAGTCTAAGAATCATAGTAGAAAGTAAATTGAGTTTAGAATGTAAAAAATATAGATTTTGACACGAAAAAGTATCAAAAAATGGGGGTATTTCATAGGTTTCGCCCCTCTATAGTTGAAATGTTTCAAAAACGTTTTACGAGGGACTTAAGTGAGAGATAGGGAGATGATACAAGTGAAAATGGAAGCAAAACAGCCCATAGATTGGGCTGTGAACAGTATTCTATCAAAGGGGGTTCGAAATTTTTGACTTTTCGTTTCGGGCCTCTGAAAATTATACGGACTGTGTGGGGATGTTCCTAGGGGTATAAAAGTAAAACTTTTGCAAAGAAATCATAATTTTAAAGCTTCAGTTGAGTTAGAACCTAGATGAGAAAGTTGTTTTTAGTAATAAAGTTTTAATTTAAACTTTATAAGTATCAAAACGAGTTATAAATATTTATACGATGA
Source organism: Litchi chinensis (assembly GCA_019925255.1). Classification (NCBI taxonomy): domain Eukaryota; kingdom Viridiplantae; phylum Streptophyta; class Magnoliopsida; order Sapindales; family Sapindaceae; genus Litchi; species Litchi chinensis. The sequence goes on from CM034462.1 coordinate 22,263,527, forward strand.
TTTTCATACTCATTATATTGATCAAACTAATGAAGTTTCTTTGTTGTAACATAAAAATCTGTTCAGGTCTTTTCATCGGGGGACGAAGTAAAAGAATCACCTCGTCGAAAATATAGGTGGGCAAAACCAACGGAAGCATTATATATATGTATCATGTTATATTTTGTAATTACAAAAACAATGACGTGCATGTGTTACATTGCAACATTCAGAAATATATTTTTGAAACTTGTAAACTTTTGTAAACTATGTTAGATGAACTTACAAATTTCACTTATGATGCATATATATATTCTACCTTGATTATTATGCATAATGGTTGTGAATTGATTGTGAAAATGCATGTTTGTGAACAAAAGAAGTTAGGTGGTTATTGAGAATAGTTAGAAGTGTAAATTCTTGCAGGAAAATTTTTGAAATCTCCAGAATACTGTCAAATTTTTGTAAAAATTTTTCTTCAATCAAACGCGAAAAATTTATACCAACCCAACTATTTTCAAAGAAATAGAAATTGATTTAGTTAAAGTAAAGTAAACGGGCAAAGTATCTCAGGGGTTCGCTCCGCGAGTCTCTCTTGACCGTGAGTAAGGTTATAAGAGATTCGTTGAAGTGTCAAGCAAGACTCTCCAAATAAGAGCCTAGAGAGAGAATTTGGTTTGGGTCTTGTCAGAACTACTTCAAATCAACGTCTTTTTTTAGGTATTTCACTTACCAATTCCTTCTTAGTCTTTTGTCTTGCTTTCTCACTTGTTTGCTGTCGACATGGGAATTTAGTCGACGAGTATTCAATGTCCAATACCTGCAATCAATGTGAGAAAACACAGAAATCGAGAAAAAAGACAATAAAGAACAAGAACAAGAAGACAGAAGGTTTTTAACGTGGTTCAGTGAGTACGCCTACGTCCACGGCTGTCTCTCTTAAATTATGCAGAGTGACAGTATGTTATTACTTGTGTCCTTGTTACAATGATTTTAGCCTCTATTTATAGAGAAAGAGTTGTTACAGATTAGGAAGCAATAAAATAGGAAGAGAATCATAAATTGATTACACTTCCTAATCTTTTTTAATAAAATCAAGAAATTACTCCATAAAATTCGAGATAATATTGACTAAGTTTGAATTTGAATTAACTTCCGTTTCTGGTGAGAGAATCACGATCAGATTAGGTAACTGCCTATTTTGGAAGATATCACATTAATTGCGCTCTGAACAAACTGTTGACTGTCTATAGCGACCTCGAGCTGGATCTCGCTAATCAGCGAATAGCGAGCTATGCGTATGATGAATTGTGGAACGAGCTTCAACCTTACTGCGAAACGAGCTCATTGCTGCGAGCTGAGAAGATTGTTGGGACGAGCTGTAGAGCTCGTTGGGCTTGGAGTTGAAATCTGGGCCTTGTCTAATGGGTCTTTGTATTTGGGCTGACTTGATTAGGCCTTCACAGGCTTTTACCAGCCCATTTAGTGAGTCCGGAAAATGCACATAACATCAGCCCCCCAGCTCTCAGTTCGTTCTGCGAATTGGGAGTTCGAGCTCGCTGGTAAAAGCTAGCTTCCTTGGCACGCCAACTTGAATTACTACTTTCGCGCCCTTTCAAATTCTATCATATCGGCTCTGACACATGGCGGTCATGTAGGAGATAACTGAACCGACATTGGCACGTTTCTTACACGCGCATTTAATGCACATGTCTTTCAACTGACGGCTACATGATTAGAAAGTCGTACCTCGCGCTGCACCATTGGATCAATGGCAGTTACCTAGCAAATGGATCTGATGGTTAGGGCTCGAGCTCGTCCACCTATATAAACTGGTGGAACCTCTTTGTTGCCCTTTCTATTGTCATTTTTTTCTTTCATCTGTCATTTTCTCTCGAAGCCACCAAGTTTTTTGTTGCTACTTATCTCACCGATTCACTTCCGGTCACCGTTTTTTACCATTACATCAGAGATTCACGGTAAGCTTCTGATTTTTTACTTCAAACTTTCAGTTTTTTTTTTTTTTTTTTTTTGTTTATTTTGTTGAGTTGAGGTTGTATTGTGCTTGCATTTCGCCATTGCTGTGTCTAAATGGTTTGAATATGTCATGTTGTTGTTGAATCTTCACTGTTCTGGGTTTCTTGTTGAACACGACTTTCAAATTCTGTTGATTTAATCTTATAGCATATTTATCTGCGACCTGATTACTGTTTGTGGCCTATTATGCATGCTAACTGTTGGATTAGGCACCTATAGATTGCTAGCTCGTAAGTCGTTTTCTTCATAGGTCAAGCCCCCCCATTGTATGAATGATCTTCTAAATAGGAAACTTAGAAAATTTTTAGCATTTTAATAATTTGCTCGCCGCGATCTGATTGTGCTTCCTTTGTTCAGATGTCTTCCAGTGGAACTCGCAAAGTCAGTGAAACAACTGAAGGAGGAGGGTGAGCGAAAACTTAAAAGTGAGCTGAAAAGGAAAAAGTGTTCGCGAAACACTCGCTCACTACTCGTCCACTATAGGGGTCTCCGAATTGGAGGGGATTGCTCTTCAATTCCATATCCCTAGGGGCTGTCGCGCGATGTCTCCCACTCCGAAAAAACATGCAGGCTACCCTCGACGGGGGTATATCACTGTCAGTTCCTAGCATTTGGAACACGGACTGAGATTCCCAGTTCCTTCTTACTTAATCAAGTTTTTAAATGCTGTCAAGCTTGCTTCGTTCCAGTTAACACCGAACTCATACGAGCAGCTGACCTCGTTGGCTCTAGCCTTCCTTAAAAACGGCCTTCGTCCTCCAACTCCAAAAAAAATCCAAAATTTCTATAGTATCAAGGCTTTGAGCACAAAGAAAGGGGAAAAACCAGATGACATCTACTATCTAGCAGCTCGTTTGTGCTAAGGGCAAATCCAATGTTAGGGCATATAAGACGAGCTGGTTTCTAGTCTCATGCCCTTCTCTTGCACATCTTAAAAATTTTAGTTTCGTCCTGGAACCAGGTATGCAGAGGAGAAACTTTAGCGGGCTAAACAAAAATTTTATTTTATTTTAATGATTTGCCTTGCAGAACTAAAAATGGACAAGTCTCCTCTCAGTAGCGAGGAGAAAAGGGCTCTCGATGTACTCGAGAGCTCGGGCAAAGCCAGCATTAGCAGCAAGTTTGATAATGCTCTTCTTCAGGCTCATGACCTCGCTCCTTCTGATGATTCTCCATTAATTGATGTCGAGAATGACATATCAAGCATTGGGCAGCGCGAGCTTCCTTCCGTCTTTGAAGTTCCTGTCCCTACCTCGCAGGTAGAAACTTCTGCAATCCCTGCCCCAGCACAGGTAGAAACGGCTTCAGCTCGCACAGCCCATATTATGCAAATAGATTCATCCCCCTCTCCAAATTGCCCAACTATTTCAGAGGCTCCAACAGTTCCAGCATCTGCTAAGGCGGTGCCAGCTTCAGCTCACGTTCCACCAGTGGGTGCATCTCGAACAACCGCTTCTCTAGCTCCTGTTTCTTCTACTGGGCGAGCTCCTGCCAAAAGGAAAAAACTTACTCTTTTGGAGTTCCCTTCTGATCAACCTACCAAAGCTCCATCAAAGCGGCCTGCTGAAACCTCAACCTCTCCAATTATTCCTTCAAAGCGTTCTAAGCGACCTGCTGAAGTACACGCTCCCTCGGTCGTTGCTCCTAGCGAGGTACCACCTTCAGAAATAGCAGCGGATCTTACTCTGGTTCCAGTTCCCAGCTCGTAACCTAGAGAAAAGGATGCTCCATCCGAGATCACTCCCCAGGTAACCCAGGTTGGTACCAATGAGAGACCAAAGAGGAATTGGACTAGGCGTACATTTTTCACACGTCGTCACATGTACTGGAGTGAAGAAATTGACGCCCCGGAGGCTGAGAGAACTCCATCGCCAATAAGACCGGAGATCGAAGTTAGACCTGGGGGAAGATATTTAACTTCCTTCGTTGATAATTGGACATCAATTATGCTGACTCACCCCAGGGCTTTAGAGAATAGGTCTCTTAGGGGCACGGACCTGGATGAATATGCAGCTCGTCATGCTATGCTGGTAAGTTATTCTTCTTTTATCTCCTAGCTTATTTACTTATCAAATACTAACTTGTAGAATTTTCAGGCTGCCCTTGCATCAATAAAGAGTAGGAGGTTGACCAGATTCAGTGAGGATCGAATAATGAATCTTGAGAATGAGCTGGAAGGCGCAAGAGAAGAGATTGCAGAGTTGATCGAGAGGGTCCAAGATGGGAGAGGGTTCACCGGAGGCCATGAGGCACAGATAGCCGCGGCGACCATTGCTAGACAGACTGTCGAGGAAGCTCTACTGAAAATGGAAAATAATTATGAGGCCACCAGGTCGCACCTCACTGGCTTGCTTCGTAATTGTGAAGATGAGTGCGACAAGTTAAAGGACGAGCTGAACCAGGTGAGGGATGAGTTGAGGCAATCCGAACAGCGGGCCGAGCTGGCCAAAAAACAAGCTAAGAAAGTAGAGGCTGCTGTACAGCGGGCCGAAGAGGTCGAAAATCGAGCTAGGATTGCGGAAAACCAAATTGAGGTCCTCAGGCAACAAATTCAAGCCGCGGTACAGTGAGCTGAGGCTACTGAAAAGCGGGCTGAAGAAGTAGAAGCTACAACTAAACTGGCTAAAGAGGCTGAGCACCGAGCTGAGGTGCTTAGGCAGCAAGTGGGAGATGTAATTCAGCGAGCTAAGGCTGTAGAGCAGCAAATAGAAGCTATGAAGCAAGAAGCCGAGGTCATCAATCACCATGCAAATGATGCTTTCGAAGAACTGATGGTCTTCAGAGAAAAATTTGTCCAGGAACTGGAGATGTAGGTCGCTGAAGCAAAGGATGAGGCTGAGGAAAAAACAGGCCTCAACTTTCTCTATACGTTGTGGATGTCCCATCCGGAGATGGATTTTTCTATCTTTAGGGATGTGGGACTCAAAGCTATAGAAAAGTTCAAGGCAAGGGCTGCCTCATCTTTAGCTAATGCAGTCCCTTCAACAACGGAGGTGTCTGGGGCAACCTCTCAAACTGAGCCCGTTGTCGACCTCGAGCTTCCTAGCGTATCTTCTTCTCCCCGTGAAGACTCCCTCTTAGGCCCAGATCCTCCGGCTCAAAGCTAGCATCTTACCTTTTGTATTTGTATTTTTCAATCACCAATTTGTAAGGGATATTTTAGACTTAATGAAATTTACGTTTCCATTTCTCCTCTATTGAATGCGTTTGAGTTATTGCATATGTTGTAATACATTTTATGATCATTTTGTAAGACTTCTTGCAAGCTTACTGTTATAACATGTTCGAGGTTTGATAAACTTAAGCAATCACTTAATTCAACAGCTAATACAATTTTGTAATAGAAACAATTGATCAGAACATTTTCTGCCATATTGGAACGTTGATGAGCTATGTAGAGGCATTTAACCTCGCCTGCTTTTTAAGCTCTTTAATTTAAGTGAGCTATGCAGGGGTATGTAACCTCACCTGCTTTTTAGGCTCTTTTCTTTTTAGTGAGCTATGCAGGGGCACTTAACCATACCTACTTTTTAGGCTTTTTATTTTTATAGTGAGCTATGCAGTGATTCTTAACCACACCTGCTTTTTAGGCTCTTTATTTTTAGCGAGCTATGCAGGGGTACTTAACCACACCTGCTTTTTAGGCTATTTATTGTTTAGCAAGCTATGTAGGGGTACTTAACCACACCTGTTTTTAGGCTCTTTATTGTTTAGCGAGCTATGCAGGGGTACTTAGCCCTCTGCTTTTTAGGCTCTTTATTTTTAGCGAGCTATGCAAGGGCACTTAGCCACCTGCTTTTTAGGCTCTTTATTCTTTAGCGAGCTATGCAGGGGCACTTAGCCATCTGCTTTTTAGTCTCTTTATTGTTTAGCGAGCTATGTAGGGCACTTAGCCACCTGCTTTTTAGGCTCTTTATTGTTTAGCGAGCTATGCAGGGGTACTTAGCCACCTGCTTTTTAGGCTCTTTATTTTTAGCAAGCTATGTAGGGGTACTTAACCACACCTGCTTTTTAGGCTCTTTATTGTTTAGCGAGCTATGCAAGGGTACTTAACCACCTGCTTTTTAGGCCCTTTATTTTTAGTGAGCTATGCAGGAGCACTTAGCCATTTGCTTTTCAGGCTCTTTATTCTTTAACAAGCTATGTAGGGGCACTTAGCCACCTGCTTTTTAAGCTCTTTATTTTTAGCGAGCTATGCAGGGGTACTTAACCACACCTGCTTTTTAGGCTCTTTATTTTTTAGCAAGCTATGCATGGGTACTTAACCACACCTGCTTTTTAGGCTCTTTATTTTTACAGCGAGCTATGCACTAATCAGCACGAAGCTCATCATCTGTGCAAAATAAGGCACATCATGAGGGAACTAGAGCTTTCATTATCTATAATAAGATTGAATTATTCATAACAAATAAAGTTACTGATAATATGGTCGAAGATGTTCAACATTCCAAGCTTGAGGGACTTCAGCTCTATTGATGTTGGCCAAGCGACATGCTCCATTCCCTAAGTTTGCTTTGACGATATAAGGTCCTTCCCAATTTAGGCCTAAAGACCCATCACTGAGTTTGCGAGCTCCAGGTAGAATGAGACACAGTACTACGTCTCCCATATTGAATCTACGAATCCGAGCATTCTTGTTGTAGTACCTCGTTATTCTCTGTTGGTATACAACAACTCTCAGCCTGGCTGTCTCCTTGACTTCTTTAAGCAAATCCAAATTTACAGTAAGTAACTGATCATTGTCATTTGGATTGAAGGTCACTCTTCGCTGCAAGGTGACTTCTAACTATGTTGGAATCATGGCTTTAGATCCATATACCATTGAGAATGGAGTCTCACCTGTGGAACTGTGAGCTGTGGTCCTGTAAGCCATAATACTTTCTGAAGCTCGTCTACCCACGCTCCCTTCTTCACTTCCAGTTTCATCTTCAAGGTCTGCTTTATAATTTTATTCATAGCTTCAACTTGGCCATTGGCTTATAGATGGTCCACTGTTGAAAAGCTCTTGATTATCGTCAAATCGCTACAGAACTTAAGAAACTGATCGCTGCTAAACTGGGTCCCATTGTCTGTCATGATCTGCTGTGGAACCCCAAACCTGCAAATGATATTACTCCACATGAACTTCTCAATCTTCGTTGTGGAGATTTCTACCAACTCCTTTGCTTCTGCCTACTTAGTGAAATAGTCAATTGCGACCACGGCGTGTTTGCACCTTCCACGGGCTGTTGGTAGAGGCCCGATCAAATCCATCCCCCAAATTGAAAAGGGCCACGGGCTTACCCTTTGTTAAAGATAAGCTGGTAGAGCTCGTGAAAACTGGGCAAACCTTTGACACTTGTCACATCTCTTGACCAGGTTGATGGCATCCTGCTTCATGGTAGGCCAATAGAAACCTTGTCGTGGTGCTTTTTGAGCCAAAGATAGCCCCCCAGCGTGGTTTCCACAATGGCCTTCATGTATTTGCCTCATTATCGCCTCACAATCTTGGCCATCTATGCATCTCAAAAGTGGAGCTGAAAACCCCTTCTTATACAGAACGTCATCATAGATGCAGTATCTGGTCGCTCGAGCTTGCAAGCGCCATGCTTCCAGCTTGTTACTTAGCAGCTTTCCATCCTACAAATAATCGAGAATTAGGCTCATCCAAGAATTGGGCTGCACAGTTATTGTCATCATCACACTCTTCTCTTCTGTACTTAGGGCTAGTAGGAACTCTACTGGGATTGCCCCAAAAAGTCTGCATCTCGTGTGGTCACGAGGCGAGCTAATGCATTTGCATGCGAGTTCTGAGCTCGTGGGATCTGCTTCACCTCGTACCTCTGAAACGCACCTAGCAACTCATGAACTTTTTGGAGGTAAACGATCATATTTGGTCCTTTGATCTGATACTCCCCCAATATGTGACAGACAACGAGCTGCGAATCGCTGAAGACTTTCAACTGCTCAACTCGCATTTCCTTAGCCAAACGCAAACCTGCATGCACTACTTCGTATTCAGCTTCATTGTTTGTTGCTTGGAAATCAAACCTTAAAGTGCAAAGGATTTTGTGGCCTTCAAGGCTTATCAATAATATTCCAGCTCCAACCCTCTGCTCGTTGGATGATCCATCAAAATGAAGCTTCTAGGTCGGACCTTCAGAAGATCCCGCTTCATCATCCATTGGCCCTGTAAATTCTGCAATGAAGTTTGTCAGGGCTTGTGCCTTGATAGCCGTCCTTGGCTTATACTGAATATCAAACTGTGTGAGCTCCACCGCCCATTTCAACAAACGATTTGAGGTGTTTGCCTTCTGTAGAACTTGCTTTAGCGGATACTGGGTGAGGACCTCGATCGTATGGACTTGAAAATATGGTTGCAGCTTCCTCGATGCTACCACCAGGCAATAAGCGAGCTTCTCCATCTGCGTGTACCTGGTTTCAGCATCCTGTAATCTTTTACTCACATAGTACACTGGAAGCTGCGTTTTCTCTTCCTCTCTCACCAAAGCAGCACTTAAAGCTTGTTGAGACACCCCCAAGTACAGAATCAGCTTTTCTCCTTCCTTGGGTTTAAAGAGGAGTGGAGCTCGCCCCATGTATTTTTTCAACTGCTGGAAGGCAACTTCACATTGTTCGATCCACTCGAAGCTTTTTGCCTTTTTCAAAATATCGAAAAATGGGATGCATTTATCCGTAGCCTTCGAGATGAACCTGCTTAACGCTGCGACTTGGCCATTTAAGCTTTGCACATCTTTCACCCTAGTTGGTGACCTGATGTCTATCAGTGCTTTGATCTTCTCAGGATTGGCTTCAATACCTCTGCTATTCACCATGAAGCTCAGAAACTTCCTAGAAACTACCCCAAACGCACATTTGTACAGATTCAGCTTCATTTGATAGCTCCTCAGAACCTGAAACATCTCCCCTAGATCATGCACATGATTGCCTACCTGCTTGGACTTTACTAACATACCGTCGACATAGACCTCTATGGTCTTTCCAATCTATTCTTTAAATATCATGTTTACCAAGCGTTGGTAGGTCGCTCCTACATTCTTCAACCCGAAAGGCATCACCTTGTAACAGTATAGGCCGCGATCTGTCACAAACGAGGTGTGCTCTTCATCCTCGGGATTCATGGGAATTTGATTATAGCCCGAGTATGCATCCATGAAGCTCAGGAGCTCGTGACCAGCTGTAACATCCACGAGCTGATTTATCCTCGGTAGAGGGAAGCTATCTTTGGGACACGCCTTATTCAGATTAGTGAAGTCGATGCATGTTCTCCACTTTCCGTTCTTCTTCTTTACTAGCACTGGGTTGGCGACCTAATTGGGTAGTAAGCTTCGCGAATGAATCTGTTCGCTAACAACTTTTCCACCTCCTCCTTCAGTGTGAGGTAGTGTTCCCCCCTCATTGCTCTCCTCTTCTGACGAACTGGCTTATGGTGGGGATCAATATTCAATCTATGTGACATCACCCTGGGATCTATCTCCACCATATCTTCGTGATTCCATGCGAACACATCTAAGTTCGCCTTTAAGAAGTCAGCGAGCTAGGCTTTCAGTTTTGGAGCTAAACCTCTTCCCAACTTCAAGCACCTCTCTGGATCTGCCTTGCTGACTTGAACATCTTCCAACTCTTCAACTAGCCCTGTAACTCGGTCTGCATCTACCTCGCGTGGGTCTAGGTCGTGGCTAACCCCTTTCTCGGTCATAGCTCGTGGCTCGCCCCTTGAGATTAAGTTCACCTTTTTCCCTCTTACTCCCATTTTTACAGCATCTTCATAACACCGTCTGGCTAAATGCTACTCCCCTATAACACATCTAATGCCATTAGGAGTTGGAAACTTAACTGTGAGGGTCCTGGTCGAAGTGATCATATCTAGCTCGTTCATATCAGGTCTTCCCAGGACCACGTTGTATGTTGAGGGGCAATCAATGATAAGGAAATCTACTAACACAGTTGCTTGGCAACCTACCTCCCTAAGAGTAAGTGGCAACTTGATTTGTCCCACTAGTACCACAACATCTCCAGTGAAACCATATAGAGACTTTGGGGATGGTCTTAATTGCTTTACTCCTAGCCCCATCTACTCAAAACAACTCTTGTATATCACATTTACTGAGCTCCTAGTATCAATCATGATGCGTCGTACTTCCATATTGCTGATCTTAGCTCGGATGACCAGTGCATCATTGTGAGGCCAAATCACACCTCTAGCATCTTCATCAGTGAATACAATTTCATCCAAGGTCGTTTTTGCCCTTTTTACGGGTCCTTCCGACCTACTAACCTGAAAAGTATGATTGGCCTCTCGGACGTATCTCTCGTGCAACCTGTTCGAAGCACCTGCGATATGGAGGCCACCATGAATAGTAAAAATAGTTCTTACCACAGACTCATGTTCCGGCTCGAAAGCGTGCTGGGGCTGTTGCTGTGTTGGCTGCTGCTGTTAAGGTCGCTGTCGTGGAGGTCGTGGGTTCGCAAGTTGCTTCACATAATCCCTTAGGCGACCTCTCCTGATTAATTTTTCAATGGCGTCCTTTAATGCCTAACAATCTAAAGTATTATGTCCGACCTCATTATGATAGGCACAAAACTTGCTTCTATCTCTGTGCTGAACAGGGGCTCTCAAAGGATAAGGCTTGCCAAAGTCTTCCCCTATTCTGCTGCAAATATCCTATCTTGCGAGTCTGATAGGATGCTATAATTTTCGTGGCAACCTTGACGTTAAGGTCGCTCACTCTTTGGCTCTCTACTTGCCTTTTTAGCAATCTGATTGTTCGAGCCACTGTTCCTACCTTCTTCGTTCCTACCATTATTTCTTTTCTTCATTTGGCTGGAACTGCCCGCTTCATTCTTCTGATTGGTTTTCTTCGGGCCGAAGGTCTCTTTTCACCTGATTTCCTTCGCAACTCGCTCATAGAACTCCCCCAAATCCTTCATTGGGGACTTGTAAATGCTTTCATACAACTTCCCATCCTTACGCAGCCCAGTTGATATCGCTGTCAGTATACTCTCGTTTGACAGATTTTCAACATTCGCGACCTCGCGTCTAAACCTGGTGATATATTCTTTCAACGATTCATCTAGACGCTAGAAGATAGTAGCTAGGTGGCAGGATGGAGTGAACTGCCTTCTCAGTGCCCTGTACTGACCAACGAACTTCTGCTGGCATTCCTCCTAACTACCTACGCTGTGAGCTGGGAGATTCTTGAACCATGTCCTTAGAATGTCCCCCAAAGTGGCTGGGAATACACGACACTTCACCATAAGATTATTTGTCTGCAGACCCATCTGAACGTTGAAGGCGTCGAGATGGTCATATGGGTCACTGTCCCCATTGTACTGCTGGATATTTGGCATCTTGAACCTCGGGAGAAGAGGCTGCGTCTCAATTTCCTTTATAAATGGGGTCCTTTCCCCGTAGCGCCCACGTTGCTCTGGAGCTCCAGGTCGTGCTTCCAACTACTGGACCCTCTAGAGGAGCTCCTCTACTTGTGGATCTCGGAGCTCGTATCTCCTCCTATGGTCATGACTTGGAGTAGAGTGCTCTAGGTCGTACCTCTCGTCCTCTCCGAACAAACCCCTAGGCTGATGGGATCTCGCATGTTGCCCATTCACCTCATCCACATACCGAGCTACAGCTCAGACTCTATCATGCCCAACCTTTACCCGCCGGTTTCCATCCTGGCTCAACCTTGCCACCAGGCTAGCCGAGAGCATGACCTCCCTTTCTTCGCGGACAGGATGTCCTTCAACTCTAGAATGCGTATTGGAGGAACGAACTGAGCCGGCAGGTCACAGGATTTCCCTTGTTGGTCTTTCGGGCACTTGCATTGCTTCATGCTGCTGAGGCACGTGCCTTGGTGCCTAAACCTCAACCCTAGGTATGTTCTGTGCCTGAACCTGTACCAACATATTAATGGCCTCTGTGAGCTGCCTGACCGTGTTCTCCAGTGCCTTTTGCCTCTAATACCATGCTTGTTGCCCATCAACTATTGGGGCGATTGGAACTAGTTGACGGGGAGGCAAAGGTGGCATGTTTGCTGCAGCACCAGCTACTTGACCATACGACGTTCCTGTTGCATGCATTAGTGTACCTTCCACTTGCTGTGCGTCATGTTGATGGTAACTGGGCTGGCTCTCTGCTTGGTCAGCCTGTGAGCCCACATACTTAATTTGTCTGGTTCTTGCCATGTTATCAGAAATCAATGAACTGAGATGGAAAATATTGCAGTTTGGGCCCTCCTTCTAGCGCCAAAATGTCGACGTTGGAATTTAGTCGACGAGTATTCAATGCCCAATACCTGCAATCAATGTGAGAAAACACAGAAATCGAGAAAAAAGACAATAAAGACCAAGAACCAAGAACCAAGAACAAGAAGATAGGAGGTTTTTAACGTGGTTCAACGAGTGCGTCTACGTCCACGGCTGTCTCTCTTAAATTCTGCAGAGTGACAGTCTGTTATTACTTGTGTCTTTGTTACAATGATTTTAGCCTCTATTTATAAAGGAAGAGTTGTTACAGATTAGGAAGCAATAAAATAGGAAGAGAATTATAAATTAATTTCACTTCCTAATTTTTTTGAATAAAATCAGGAAATTGCTCCATAAAATCCGAGATAATATTGGTTGAGTTTGAATTTGAATTAACTTCCGTTTCTGGTAAGAGAATCACGATCAGATTAGGTAACTGCCTGTTCTGGAAGATATCGTATTAATTGCGCTCTAAACAAACTGCTAATTGTTTATAGCGACCTCGAGCTGGATCTCGCTGATCAGCGAATAGCGAGTTATGCGTATGATGAATTGTAGAACGAGCTTCAACCTTGCTGCGAAACGAGCTCATTGCTGCGAGCTGAGAAGATTGCTGGGACGAGCTGTAGAGCTCGCTGGGCTTGGAGTTGAAATCTGGGTCTTATCTGATGGGCCTTTGCATTTGGTTTGACTTGATTGGGCCTTCACAGGCTTTTACCAGTCCATTTAGTGAGTTCAGAAAATGCACATAACATTTGCTATTTTAAATCTCCAGATCTATGTACGGAAATCCTATTAACATTAGATGCAGTTCATGGACTGTTGTGACAGACTTTTTACTAAAAGAAAACTATAAAAACTCCATCTTACCATTTGATTCTTACTAAATATGGCTTGATAATCTTCCTAAACGCGTTCTTCACCCCTTTATGGCTCGAAAATCCTTCGAAAATGGTGGAAGGATCACTTGGAATAGTCGCTGCTCCTAGATCTGATTTCTACTCTTGTGTTGCTGCCAACTTCCTCTTTTTCTTCTAGAAATCTCTTCCAACTTCACTTTATATAAACCCTCACTCTTTTGTAAAATTGCCTCTCAAGTTCTTATCAATTTACATGTATGCCATTTTCTAGAAAATTCTTCATTTTCCCAAAATGTCCTTGACATTTCACTTTGTTTACAATTTTGTCATTTTCCAAAAAAAAAATCTTTTATTTCCATAGATAAGAGTATACTTTATACATTTTATCTACAACACTTGGTTCGGAAAAAGGGCATTACATATTACAAGAATCAATCTGGAATTTTACTATGATAATCATTAATAACACCATAAAATAATTATATGATTTTAAACACATTTCGAGAATCAATATAAAACTCTATCCAATACTCCAAAATTTCAATCACCTAAGACTCCAAGTCATAAATATTCAAAGACAGCATCTATAATTCATATCATCATCTAATATTATAAATCATGAATATCCACAAGTAATAGTTTTATATCCAATATATCGAAAACAATCCTTATTGGAAGTGACCTTATTCTCAATTCAATATAGGGGACTAATAATAATAATTCATGATATCACCTTCTTAATATGATAATTTTGCATAATGATATATATATATATATATCTACTCAATTAATTATTTACTTGAAATAAATAATAAAATTTGAAAAATAGATTAATATAACTCAATCAATTTAATTAAAAAAAAAAAAAAAAAACTATCCACTCACATAACTCCTTTACTTATTTTTGGATCTAAAATGAATTCCCTTATGATTTTCTCATCATCTTGGATCCACTCTAAAATCACATAAAACTCATAAATTTAGAACTTATAGGAAAATAACTAATTTTTTAAAATCAAAATCCCATTGAAATAAAAGTCACTTATTTGGATAATTCGGACACCCAAATATTTTCTACAAGCAGCCAAAATTTTTCTTTTTTTTCTCTCTCTCTTTAGCTCCTTGTTTTCTTCCTTCACTTATCCGGATCTTCCCTATCTTTTTCAGTGGCTAAATTGTTTCCTGCTTTTTCTAATGTCTCTGTTCGATTCTAATTGCACACATATATATATATATATATATATATATATATACACACACACACACACACAAGAGACAAAAAACCACTGCCTCATGTCTCTCACGTCTCAGCCACTTCTTTTTTATTTAATTTTGTTTTATTAGTATATATATATATTTTTTTTTTTTTCACAATCGGCACCTACATATCTATATGTTTTTTTTCTTTTTTTCAATTAACATGGACCACCACTAATATTTATATATATATTTATTTTCATGGCCATGTCCCACCATCTATTATTATTATTATTATTATTATTATTATTATATTTATTACTATTAAGAAAAAAAAAATCACCCATCGTATTACCTTTTTTTGTAACATATGAAAATTTTCATTTTACCCCTACGACCTTTTTTCTTTTAATCTAACTTTCTTAATTTCTTTTGAAAATATCATCCAATAGGTTATTAATCCACAACCTTCTGTACTTTTAAAATTGGAACTGAACCAAATTAATAACAATAAATTAGATCAATTAATCTCTTGGGTTCAATCAGATTGGGGCCCTACAAATCATCCCCCCTTACAAAATTTCATCCTCGAAATTTAAAAATCGGCTCAACTTAAGATATTTCACTCTAAAATCATTGCTTTTATTTTTTTTCATCAATAATCATAATAATTTTATTCTCACTTAATCCCCAAATTTTTTTTTCATATATAAGATCATATATTCAACACTACAACAATTTACAACTATATAGACCACCATTAAACAAAACTCTTCAATAATCATAATTGTATCCTTATAGAATATTTCATAAATTTCTTCATATGTAATATTCAAAACGACAACAATTACACCTAAATAAACAACCCTTAAACAAAATTCTTCAATTAGAATTCTTAACAACAATCATACTCATGCAATTCTGAGCGATCATACCTATAACTATTCTAAATAATAACCATTTATAATATTCTAAATAATAATCATTTTCCTTTTTATCACTTCCAATAATATACGAAACTTAATAAATCATTCTATACTTGATGTAGTTTCGAAATAATAAATCAATATACACCAATGAATAATTAATCACACAGTTTTATCATTTTCTGTCCATATTCTTTAGAAACAAGCAATCAATCAAGATCATATCGTATGACATTAGCACCATAACACATTTACATAAATCTCATTCAATTATCTCCAAAGTTCAAGTACTCAATTTCAAACCTAATAATCATGAATTTTCTTAAACAAAAGATTACACACCACACTTCCGTTGTACAACTCTAATATTCAACAAAATACCTTTACTCATGCCATTAATAACACCACCAAACAACTATAAAATTTTACATATATTACAAGAATCAATTTTGTGGGACCCCGTCTCAAGCCTTAGCTCGCTATCTCTCGAGGCCCACTCACCAGGTACTGTCCCCCCCTCAAAGGGCTTTCTTTCACCTCTCCAGAATCTGGAACCTGGTGCCAGAGGGCTTAATACCAAATTCCTAGCTACTTTGGTATCAATTTAGCTAAGTTAACTCAATTGGTATCAAAGTAGCTAGGAATTTGGTGTTAAGCCCTCTAGCACCAGGTTCGAGACTCTAGGGAGGCGAAAGAAAGTCCTTAGAGGGGGGAACAGTACCTAGTGAGTGGGCCTCAAGAGATAGTGAGCTGAGGCTCGAGACGGGGTCCCACATTGGACCTTTAATTTGCAAGATCAACAAGAGCAAAGAAAAAATATTGAAAATGATGTGACTCATCTGAAAGCTTACCAATGCAATATGAATCTTCAACAATATCTTGATAAACTAATAAGTAGAAACCTAATCGTCACTAAATAGTAAACTCTATAAGAAAATGAATGAGGCAAAAGTATGTATATTTATAACAATCAAACAATGCTATTAGGGTTTCCAAATTCAAAAGTTAAATATAAAATTAGTAAAGTATGATAAGATTATTTAAGATATTTTAATTTTTTTTTTAACTCTACATACATAGGTAGTATTCTTATAAGATTCTTGTCATAAATGGTATTTATTTTTTTAATCTTGAAGGGCTACTCAATTATTTATTTATTAAAAAAAATTACTCAATCCATTTTAGCTTTTTATGTCTTTAAATTAACTTAATTTAGTGGTTCTTGCTGTCACATTTTTTTGCCCTTGTTTTTTCTGGTATTAACTTCCTTGCATAAGTGCTGCTTTCCTACATTTGTTTATGGAGTTTTTTTTTTTTTTTTATATTAAAAAAATTGAATCATAAATGGACTCTGTTATAATAAATTAGAAATATTTTATTTCTGCCCAGCATTCTTTATCATATTTAGTCATAATCTCTCTCTAAGTTTACATATAATAAAATAAAATAACTGAAGGCATAAAAGGTATTTCATTCATAATACAAAAATAGCTTGAAACTTTCTATATAATTGAATGGTGTAAAAAAATATATATATTAAAAAATCAATGGCATAGGGAGTTCAAGCCTTGAGGCAGCATTAGGTGTTCTCCATCATGACCTTGAGAAAAATATTTACACTAAAATCTTGAAGGTGTGCTCAAAGTACGAATATTTAATTTGGAGCCAAGCAAGATCCCCCTATCCGCACCCTTGTTATCAGTTCACCCACCAAATTTTTAAGGGATATTACGTATTTTATATATATTTAATAAAAGAAACAATTATATTTTAAATAATTGGCTCAATACTGGAACAATAAATATAGTTTTAATGTTCATAGATGATTGTGAAATGAATTCCTTGAAAACAACTAATAAGCAACATGAAGAAAGGAAATTGTATAATTCATGGAAATAGGGTTTATATCAATTAAAAATTAGACATAATTATTATCTTTATTAAATAATCAAAGAACAAACATTATTTAACGAATTCACCTCAGAATAATTCGTACAAGCTTACTAGCAAATTAGTTTCTAAGTAGAAATAATTTGTTATTGTTTATTCCAAATTTCAGACCTAAAGTCTAATTAGTTGGGATTTTCTTTCTTTCTAATTTAATTTATAATTTCTCAAGATAAAATGAAAAAAATTCAATAATGACAAGAACTACTTTAATTACAATATTTGTACAATTTAAAATTGAAACATTGTCTTGGATAAATAAGCAATAAAACTTCACAACATAAGTTTATCAATGTACAACATGAACATACACAGTAACTTCAAATAATTTCTAAATATAATATGACAATCACAATCCATACTTTAGTCAACATTATCTCATGGTAGATCAACGAATCCAAATATATAAAAGAACTTATTTTACATTAAAAGCTTAATCAAACACTTTCTTTTCATATGTTCCTTGGCGTATGATAAGTTTCAGTAGTACTCCTAGAAATTATAACAACATTTGGTGCAACAAAACTAGATTTTTATTTGCATGCAGTTTAACTTTGATCTCCACCAATGATTCATTTTTTATGGAGAGACTTATAAGCTCAATTTGGTTCTTGCTTCCATGAAAGACATGCATTACAACCTTTTTGGGGTGTGGAGGCAGATAAAGGGAAGGGTACTCTCCTAGTTTTGTTTTCGCTTCTGGTGCCAAAGATCTAATCCATTATATGTCGATCGTAAGGGCTGAATAACAAGGGAGGATTGTAATAGACAAACCAACCACACCATCCTCATTATCAAGCTTAACATCCATATGCTTGAGTTCGACAAACATGGGTAAATTTTGCAATAAATATGTTTCAGATTGCAAAACCTGTGCAAAAAGAAAATGGTGACAGATTGAAGAAACGAAATTACCACTATACATACACAATCAAGGAGTAGAATGTTAACATTAGATAGCTTTCTAATTAATTTTTTGAGCCAACAACTAGTGTCCTCCTAATTATAATAATTACATATCCAACTAATAAATGCATCATCCAAATTGGATAAATTATTCGAATGACATTCATTTGATGAATCAAATTGATGTAGGACAAGATTAGAAAATAGAGTTATTATAGGAATAGAATTTAGATTTCCTTAAGGTTAAGTGGTCTAGTTTTAATTAGTTTTAAATTAAAAAGTTAAAAGTCAATTAAGATTCCTAATTCTAGTAGTTTTAGGATTAGAACCATTATAAGGGATTTTGTTTGTTTGAGTTTAGTATGTTATGATTATTTTCTTGAGTGATAATATAGTTTATGTTTTAGTTTTATCATTTCTTTACTGTTTATTCATTTCAATTTCGAAACAAACTTTCGCTACACCAAAATTGGTATCAGGGCGTGGTCTGCCCTCGGTTGATGGTTAAAATTGGTTCAAGTGAACAATGAACCCCCGACAATGAACGACGGTTCATGATGATCAAGCAACGACTCGATGGAGTGGACGAAACGCTTCGAAGTCTTCAACAGACTCTTGCTACATTGACTCTCGAAGTTAGACAAGTTGCCGGTGAGCGTCAACCTGACTTGCCAGGTGACCGGACAATGATAGCTGGCGAGGACGCTGGAGACAACAACGGGAGACAGGAAGGCCAGAATTTGGATGGTCGTGACCCACGGGAACTACATCTCGGCATGAGAGACCCGTAAGATCCACGCAATCTGTGCGACCTATAAGGTGACCCTCGAGACCGGTGACCAATGCCTCCTAATCCACACTCAGGTGCGATCATCACTCCAAATCGTCGGAATCCGGACAACAAAGACCCGTGTGGCCCTAATCTAAACTTAAAACCCGCGTGCGACCTGAATCTACCAACAACACATGTGCAACCCACTTTTCAACCCAACCGCAACCTCACCTTCCTTACCCACTAGATCGGTGAGGTTCACTCACCGCTCCACTTCAAGATCTCCGATTTGCACGACCCATATGCAGATCTATTTAGCTGCGACCCATTTTGCAACCCTAGGCATGTAAAACAGCATGAGCCGACCTAAATCGGAGCCCGTGTAGCTTGAAACGACGACGGTAAACGCCGATGACCCTAGATCGACAGCGACAAAGGTTATCCCGGTGACGATAGGGACAGATTTGAAGAGGCCTGACCATACCCACACCAACTCGACCCGGTTCATGTGTTCTAAAGGGGTAACCAAGGTGTTTTCAGGTGGCATGATTGATGGGATCCAATGTCGCGAAAATCTTTGAGTATTTTCCTTCGGATGAGTTATCTTTGCAACCATAAAACTCGAGGACTAGTTTTTTTCAAGAGGAGAGTATTTAATGTAGGACAAGATTAGAAAATAGAGTTATTATAGGAATAGAATTTATATTTCCTTAAGATTAAGTGGCCTAGTTTTAATTAGTTTTAAATTAAAAAGTTAAAAGTTAATTAGGATTCCTAATTCTAGTAGTTTTAGGATTAGAACCATTATAAAAGGATTTTGTTTGTTCGAGTTTAGTATGTTATGATTATTTTCTTAAGTGATAATAAAGTTTATATTTTAATTTTATCGTTTTTTTACTGTTTATTCGTTTCAATTTCGAAACAAACTTCTGCTGCACCACAAATGCATCTGAACTTGGAATACAATCAAGGTTGATTTCACCACTATATATATATATATATATATATTTATAGATTTTCAAGAGGACAGTTCAAGAGTTGCTGGTGAAAGTTCGTTGTTGGATTGACAAACGACGTGTGCACATGATCTTCGTATTTGGGAAGAAAAACAATTTTGGAATAGGATCATAATTCTTACACACAGTTTCAGTTTCACCAAGGACTTATAAGTGTAAAAACAATAGGGTAATCATTGAATGAACTATCAAGATTGGTAATGGATGAATGCCAACATCAAGATCCTCAGCTCCAACCCTTACTGCAGTACTTATCCATGCATAATCTGACAACTCTCAAATGCATAGTCGGATAAAAGTTGAAATTTGAGGACTCTTGAGCCAACATGGTGGCGAAGAATATTATTCACCAAATTCTTGAACTATTATTTTTCTAGTCTTTTGATAAATTTCAAGTCCCGTTGCACCTGTGATTGATTCAACATCAAAGTGAAAGATAAGGGAAATCCATAATTTTTGCCACGTTTTAGACATAACACTAGTTTGCACAACACGTTTTGTAGGAACGAAACTGAGGTTGTGAAAGAATTTAATGTGGAGATCTTATATTCTATCATAACTTTGATTCTCTAATTTGTGGATGTTTCCTTATGTAAGATTCCCTTTTTTCCATTTAGGTTGAGTAAATGGTGCAAAATAGCACCAAAGAACTGAGATCATGTTTAACTAGTACCGAATAACTAAATTGAGATTTTTTAGCATCTACCTGAATAAAACGACCCTAATACCCTTCTTTTAATATTAAAAAAAAAAAAAAAACCTTATAAGAGTTTTTTTAGTCTCTCTCTACCATTTTCTACGGTCTCTCGCTCTCTCTACCATTTTCTCTCAAATCAATTCTCTCTCTCACTCCTCTCTCTCTCTCTTTCTCCTTGTCCTATCCTCCTCCATCGCTGTCAACCAACAGCAACTCTTCTTCATTTTTTTTTTTTATGTGTTTGGTGTTGCACCCAAAACAAACACCAAATAGGTTCAACGAACTCAACCCCCTGTTTTTATTTTATTCTTTTGATTTTTTTTTTTTTAATGTTGTTGATGGATTCATAGCAATTAGGACACGATTTGAAGATGTGATTTGCATTCAAATCACGCCTTTTGAGTTGCATTCAAACAATTCGAAGCACATCCTATTAGGATGCGAGAACCTTCGCTATTATATTATATTATATTATATTTGTTTTTTAATGTTGTTGAAGATGGTTGATGTTTTTGATAATGTTGCTGTGAAAGAATGAATGAAATTGATGGTTGATGATATTGAAAACAAGGGTATTTTAACATTTTAAAACCCAAAACCAGATGTTATATATTAAGTTATAGATGAAGAGCGGGTATTTTAAAATTGTAAAACAAGGGTATTTTTGTCTTTAAAAAAAAGAACAGGAAAAAAGTGTTAGAAAATATTGGTTCAGTTTTTTGATGCTAGTAAAACATGCTCTCAGTTGTTTAGTGCTAAAACATTAAAAAAGGAAAATGTAAAAAAAAAAAAAGCCTTCAGGTTAATTTCATCCCAAATACATACTTAAACTTAATTTTCATTGATTGGGATTAAATTATCTCAGTTTTACAGAATTTTTTCATTCCACGAGGTTCAACTAAGAACTCAAACCCAAGCCATTCACAAGTCAAATTTAGATGACCAAATATACGCAGAGTCTGTTAGTACTTATACATGCCATGCGCAGACTGTTTATTAATAAAACATACCAAGGAGTCCAAGAAAATGCTAAAAAGGAACATAAAAAGAAAAAACTGCAAAATACCAGGGAGATGGAGACTTTCAGCAACAATCTGCCTGCCTTGATATAAAAGCCATGAAGATAGTGTCTTCATGATAACTGACAACTAGAATCCCAAACTGCTCAAGTATAAAATGTTATCAAATTGTGAATAACTAAGAACTTGAAGAAAATTAGCAAAGAAACTGAAAAATAGAGCCATATATTCTTACATTACACGGGTAGCAACGATGGCGCAGATTCGTACTATCCACTGCTATTAATTTTCCATGTACGGAGGTAAGCATTATTGAAAATCAACGGAGTCCCCGCAATCAAACATCTGTGGCGGACACTGGAGGGAACTGTTTCCTAAAAACATTTTCTCTGCCAATTTGATAGAGCTTGCCAACAATTTAACAAATAATTTCCCAAGTTTAGACACCACAAACATTCTGCCAGATTAACGCTGCCTGTTTCATATTTTATGTCCAAACACTTCTTCCAGTTCAATTGCCCTGTGGCTTTTGAAGACTTGATTGAGCTTTGATGACAGGAAACACGCTTTTGTTTGGCGCCATTCACCTTCTAAAATGATATGCAAGAGACTTGGAAAGAATACAGGTTGCAGACGAACCTTTGACACGCTGCATCATTCCAGCAATGACTTGCTCCAATTTCTCAACACAACTATTTGTCAATTCTTCCAGTTAATGTAGATTCAAGCCAGTGTAGGTGAGAAAATATGTCTCAGCCTATGGAAACATATCACCTTTAGAGTGGTAAGAATACGAAGGTTTAAACGGCGCAGGGGAATCTTACAAATAACTAGAGATTTCAACCCCAATATCTTCAAATTAGAGATTAACGATTCAGTGACAAGACCTTCAAGGTGAAAGAAATATCATATATAGTAATCTTCTAGTGTGAATGCACACTAGTTCCAAATTTTGGAAGCCATTTTCCAACAAAGCAAGAATTATGCTGCACAATTGGTTGCATTCTTTTACATAAAGATGTGTCTTATGAAACATACTAATGTTTCAATCTTTTTAAAATATATAAATTGAGATAAGGACAAAGACATCACAACATCATGAACTAAAATAATTAGGCAACTAGGGACATCTCTTAGGTATCCAAGTACTAATCTTTCAACTCTTGTGCGGCATGAAATTGATAGCCCTTTGGCAGGTGAAAAAACATGAGTCACCTTTGAAATTCAATAAAAAGAAAAAATCAAAATTAAAACAAAACCGTTCAAAAAATTGTATGTATTATCATCATGTGTAAACAATTCACTAAAAGATATTTGGTATCGCGCCTGAAATGTACATCAAGGTTCACCGAGGTTTTTTCAAACAAGTAGAAATAACAAACTGGCATACCATTGGTTGAAACCTTTAACTTAACCGGTATCAAGCATTACACAGCCTATTCATACCAAACATGTAAACTTTGATTAGGAAAATTAGGAAAGAGACTGAAAATAGAGCCATGTATTATTTTAAATCGTACACAAATGATCAAGGCAACACCAGCCACGGAACAGTATACAATAAAACTTAATAGGTTGAATATATAAAATTGAACCATTAAAAGCTTACAAAAAATTTGGGAAAGAAACTGAAAATAGAGATATATATAACCTGGTCAATTAGCTAGCAGCCATGACCCAGGTGCTATTTACTCTTATCATTTTCAGGTATATGGTTGTAAATTTCCCAGAAAATCTATCCAGCTGTCAATCGCCCTGGTGGTCTCTGGAGAAGACTTCCATATCTGCGGCTTCCTTGTCTGTATGCGGTGCCTGCACAACCAATTGAAGCACAAAATAAAACCATAATTGTTGTAGCAATTTATGTTGCATTTACAAGACAGCAACATCAACGGTAAGTATTTCTGCTTGGGCATGCAGAGATCCATTGTGGTCTACTGAAAATCTTGTAGTTATCTTGGGACTTTTATTATTAACAAACTTAACAAAGATGGAAATATGAAGTGATAACCTCAAGTGCAGAAGTTGACAAGCCTCCCTTATTCTACAATTATCAATTTCTAATCCTGCAAGAGTCAGATTCCTTCAGTTGAGGCAGCACCGATATTTAGCACTTAACTTGAGTCAATACCTTAAGTACAAGATCAAGATTTAAGCTTATCAAAACATAAACCACAATGAGCTACATAATAATTAGGAAAGAAACCGAAAATATGACCATATCTAAATACCTGGTTAATCAGCAACCCTGCACCAGAATGTGATGTTATTGACTCTTATTAGTTTCCAATAGATCATCAGAGTCCCAACAATCAATCTCTATGGTGGATTCTAGAGGCATTTGTTTCCTAAAAACATCTTCTTTGTCTATTTGACGAATGTTGGTAACATTTTCCAAAAATAATGCCTCAAGTTTGGGCACCACAATATCTTCCTCTGCTTCATCATTATGTCCACAAACTTCATCTCTACACATAGGACTCACAGTTTTTAGACACGGTTGAGCTATGGGGACAGGGAACATCCATTTCCATCTCTTGCAAAGCATATTTTCCTCTGTTTTTGTACTGTGACAATATGCTCCAATCTCTCACAATAGCTTTATCTTGAGTTCTTCTAGCTGCATTGGACGTTGAGCAAGAGAAAATGTAAATTGGAGGTTGGAAACAAATAACTATTATCATCCAAGCTGCATGAACGTATGCATACAGCTATAAAATAGAAGTATGGATGCCAATAAATTTTTTATTCTTCAATAGAAGAAAGAGAATGGAGAAAATAACCTGCCAAGATAGAAAGCAAATGAAAGTCTCCTGTGTTTGATACCCCATGAGACCTCTGATGTGTTAATGCTGTAAAACTCTCACTCTGACTAAAATGGCTTGGCTCTCTTATTCCTAGAAATTTATTCACAATCTACATTAACTTTCCAGAAAAGAATTAACGCATTTACAACCGTACATACTCAGAAAAAGAAAGACTGCAAGCATTGCCATGACATGAAAGAGTTTTAACAAGCATATATATTCTTGTATGTGTATATTTACTGTGATACTCCTTATATCTACTCACATATTACACTAATTCAACCATATTATATTAGCAGATCTAATAAAAGAAACATCATTAATGCAGACCACCATGCTAGCAAATCCATGTCCCAAAATTTACACAGATGGACCAACATAGGTAAAAATTTGTTCTCAAGAAACAAGCAAAACGTTACAAAAAACACTGATATTAATGTGTTGTGCTTGTGTGTGATATACACTAACATTATAGCACAGCTACTTCAAGCTAATAAGCTATTACCCCATACTGAGCTAGAGAGTGAACCAACAGACTTGAACCTTTCTGAATTTTGAGCTGATGTTACACTTGAGCCACATGAACCACTTATAGCTTTATCACTGTCCTTTCTTCCAATTGATGTAGATTTCAAGCCAGTGTAGGTGAGAAGATACGTCTCAGCCTATGGAAACATATAACCTTCAGAGTGGTAAGAATTTGAAGGTTTAAAAGGTGGAGGCAACCTTACAAATAACTTCCAAGTCTTTCTAGAAAGTTCAGCCCCAACATCTTCAAGTTTGAAAGTGACAATAAAGTGACAAGATCTTCAATTTGAAATATCATGTATAGTAATCCCTTCGAGCGAATGCACATTAGTTCCAAATTTTGGAAGCCATTTTCCAACAAAGTGAGAATCACATTGCACCAATGGTTGCATTCTTTTACATATATAAAGGCGTATACTCCAAGAAATACAAACGATTCAATCTTTTTAAAATCTATAAATTGAGTTTAGGATAGGGACACCACAACACCGTTAACTAAAACAAGTAGGCAACCAAGGACATTTTTCATGATCTGAATACAAATCTTTCGACTGTTATTAAAGGGTTTGAAAAGAAAAGGAAAAGATTTCGCAAAACTATGTCGAGTTTAATTAGTTCAACCAACAACATAGAACTTATCTTTTGAAACTAGTTTTCCTTAAGTGAAGTAACTGAAGTGCACAGAAAAAGCCTCCCACAAAGAGAGCTCAATAAATACATGCAGTTTGTTTAACTACCTCATATTGATGCATAGGTTGAATGAGGTAAAAATTTTAGATAAAATTTGACTTTTTTCTTGATGGAAAAAAGGCATACCTGTTCTAAATCCTTTGATTTGGCTTCAAGATGGGCAATGGTGGGTATAGTCAAATTGGGAGATGCCTCTAGATATAAATCATGCAAACATGCCTCTATATCTTTGCTTTCACTATGAAAATTGAGAAACATAATGTCTGTCTTTAATTCTTTATGTACATATAAGACATACCAACCAGCTTCAACATATTATCTTCATGATGGCCTAATGTTTAAAAGATGAACACCCAATTGATGAAGGAAACACCAGCTGAAGAAGAGTATAGAATAAAACTTATTAGGTTGTTGAACATATAAAACTGAACCGTTAAAAAAAGAAACTGAAAATAGAGACATATATAACGTGGTAGCAGCCATGATAGAGCTTAAGGTGGTGCTATTAACTCTTCTTGTTGAACTTCACCAGAGCGCCAGCACTCAATATCTACTACATGTTGGTTGTCTGTATGCGGTGCCTGCACAATCAATTGAAACACAAAATAAAAAGATAATTATATTGTTCTAGTGAATTGAAAATGTGGTAATGAATCGTATATGTTTAAGGTTTATGTAGAATACAGCAACATCGTACTTCTGCTTGGGCATGCACTGCTCCATGTTCGGCTACTGAAAATCTTGTAGTTAGCTTGGGACATCCACTCACCTACAACAATGACAAAGATGGAAGTATAAAGTGATAACCGTAAGGGCAGAACTTGACCAGGCTTTCTAATCTGACGAGCCTCAATTCCTTAAGTTGAGGGAGCACTAATTCTAATTGTTGTTCAAGCTGAAATATCATCACCAGCTTTTAACTCACCAAGTTGAACTATAATTTTCTGAGCAGAAACTTATCAAGTTTTCTAGTCCATCAAGTTCTAATATTCTTAAGTTGGAGAGCAACACATCATTTCCACCTCCTGCAGCCACATTATCATCTGTTTCCTCTGCTTTTATTTCGACAAACTTCGAGCAAGGTTCAATGTGAAGACATATCTCAATTTCTTACAACTAGCCACTTTAACAACTGTCAAACTTTGTAGGCTTACTTGCTCGGTGGGACCGTTCCATACATTCCTTAGATTTGGTAAATCAAATAGATATAAATATGCTAAACTTGAAAGTAGAGAATGATTTTCTTTGGTATAACATAACCCCTCTAGTCGAAACACATCTTGTAGCTCATCACATCTATAGATGGTCACTTCTTTTAGCTTTCGTAGTCTCTGAATTAACAAAGTTGGAAATAAGTAACCCATTTTGTCATAATCCTGCACTTGTAGAGTTTCCAAGTTTTCTAGAAACCCCCTTGGAGGCCTTTCTCCATTGCAAATTTCTCTTAGATGAACAGAGTGTAGAGATAAATGCACCAAAGTAGAGAATGTTATGGATGGCATATATCGCTGCGTCAAATCAATGATATATTCCACTTCTTGCCAATGTAGTTTACTAAGCTTAGAAAGACTGGTGTTGCAACTTTCTACACTTAGCCCTTCAGCCTCCAATGCTTGAAAGATATTATCAATATATAACTTTTCTAATTAAGATAAATTTGGTATTACATTTACAGGAATTCTTTTCAAAACAAAACAATGTGTTATACTCAATATTCTCAATTTATTGAGTTCTCTTAGTTTTGCAGACAATTCAACAAACTCGCAACCACACAAAATAAGAATGTCAAGTTTGGCCAACATATTCAACGAAGATATGTCTCTCAATTTGCAATTGATCAACTGTAATGTTATAAGCTTTGTTGAAGATTGAAGTGAATTTAATGATAGATGAAACCCTTTCAGCCTTGCAACTTTCAATGCTTTCATCGCTTCAAAAAATTCATTTGAAACATCATCTCCATCCAATAACAAATTTTTCAGTTTGGGACATACTAGTTGATTAGGAATCACATTTATTTTGCTTTGCATCAAGGAGATTATTGTGCACTATTCTATGTCCTTATGTTGTGGCCACTTTGCCAATCTCATGCCAGATTTAACCTTGAAAACATTTTCCCCCTCACATGCTATCCGTAAGACAACAACACAAACCAAATCATGCATTTTCAAAGATCCTTTTCCAGCATCTAACAATAAACACGAATCTTTGAGGTAATTAATTCTTACTCGTAATTGGTTTCTTGCATCCTCAACTGGGTTACTATCTTGAAACAAAGCTAGCCCTACTCCAAAGTTTAGCAATTCCTCTAAATCAATTTCATAATCTTTGGGAAACAATGAGATAACAAGAAACAGAACTTTGTTTATTTGCCTTTCAAATAATCATAACTCAATTTAAGACAAGCATCAACATCAACATCAACACATTCTACATCATTAAGTTTTGACCTCTCCAATTTTTGATACACTACTTCCCATTCTTCAACACCTTTATCTCTCAAGAGGCTTCCAATAATTACAATAGCTAAAGGCAAACCATTACACTCTTCCAAAACTTTTTTTGCTATATCAATCAACACAGTGGAGTCATCGCCTACTCCCACGTGCTTTTTAATGAGATCCATCCCTTCTTTTTGGTTGAGAACATTTAATTGAACTTTTTTTTGACACATCATGTAATTACGTACTTGTTTGTTCATCACGAGTAGTCATAAGAATTTTGCACCTTATATGCCTATAACCGAATGAAATTCCAATGGTTGTCAAATCAAGTCTTTCTCACACACCATCTAAGATTAAGAGGATTTTTTTCCACTCTTCAAACTTAAAGATAACTCTTCCTAGCTCACTTTTCTCCTCTAATTTCACACCTAACAAGTTCGTTGTTTGATCTTGAAGACTCATAATGTTTACAATCTAAGACACAACAACCATAATAACCTCATCAAAAATCTTTTGTTCTTTAGTAGCATCACCCACTGCCTTCGCCAAGGTTGTTTTTCCTACGCCTCCCATCCCGTATAACCCAATAGTACTCGTCTCATCATCTTTCAGCGCTTCAATAATTTCATCAAAAGCAAATTTTGTAGACTCAAAAGTCATAAAATCTTTAGGTGCTATAAATTTTATTCCTGGTAACGTAGTAGGATGGAAAATGGTGTTGAATTTGCTAGCATCTTATAGCTTCAATAGTATGCTTGTTTGTTTTGTTGCTCTTCTACTTAACTTATACTTGCAACCCCAGTCAGAACATCACCCGTTAAGAGGTGACTCATTTGCCTTAATTTCATCTTCCAAGCTTTGAACATCTGCGATCACATTGCATGCCTCCATCAACCAATTATGTACATCTCTCTCAATCTCTTCAGTATTTCTCCTTGTTGTCTCAACTTGTTACTGCACATGCTATAACGTCTGAATCTAATTAGATATAGTAGAATTTTTTTTTTTTTTCATTGAATAAGTATAAATAAGGTTTATATGAATAAGTCAAGTAGTTCAATTAGAAACTTTCAATTTAAAGAGCCCAAATTGGAGTGATAAAAAAAAGCTCAATTAATTAGTATGGAGTTCAAAACTTAAGTGAGCCCAAATTTGGAATTAGTATAGTCCATTTCCTTTTTATTAAATGCACTCATTGGTAGTAAAATATATATATACATATAGATATACAAAGGGTGCACAATTCAGATAGTATAGAAAGTAAGAGATGAAGACAAGTTTTGATAATAGAGTCAAAACATAAGACAAAACAATGAGTTAATGGATGAATATTTTATAAAAGAAAACAAAAAGCATAAAATAAGAGCAAAAGCAAATGGAATGAGACAAAATGGGATATAGCCGAGAAAGAGAGGCATTGAAATGAAATAAGGACAAGAAAGTGAGATTGGAGAGAAAAAGTGAGTGGGAACGGTCCATAACAAAAGCCACCACCATAAAAGCAAAACTAAACAAATGCAAAAGATTTGAGATAAGAATAAGTAAGAAAAAGATAACAATAAGAAAAGTCAAGTAGAAAAGGTATGAAGCAAGTGGCAATTGAATGGAGAGGTAAGAAAAAGAGAGTTGGCAAAGGGAGTGTATGTGAGCTGGTCACATGATAGCTTATATATATATATATATATATATGTGTGTGTGTGTATTGATTTTCAATGAAAAAACATATTACACACGCACACACAACTGACTCTCATAGCAAAACAAAGAAAGAAAAGAAGGAGAAGGAAATCGTGAACAAGGAGAAAGAGAAGAAAAAAATAGGAGAAAAATTTCGTATGAGTGATCTAAATATTTAGGCATCCAATTTATCTAGATAAGTAATTTTTATTTCAATGAAATTTAAAATCCAAAAAATTAATTAATTTTTCTATAAATTCTAAATTGAGTTTTATATAATTTTAGGGTGGATTCAGGATGATGAGAAAATCAAAGAGGAATTCATTTTGGATCCAGAAATAAGTAAAAGAGTTATATGAGTGGATAATTTTATTTTTAATTTCAGGCTATGAGCAAAACTTTGTGAAAAATTTTTGCTGCTTAGCTAAAAGGATTTCTCTCTCTGCACAGTTTGTCTTAAGGTTCCAAATTCTCTTTTATGATTTTTTCCGTTTTTAGAAATGGGGATGCTGGTATGAAAGTTTGCAGGATTGTTGTGATATGTGACAACTTTTGGAGAAGATTGGAAGCACTAGATGTATCGCAATATACTAATTGGAGATGACTGGTCTCTGTTCTCTAGATGTTAGCCGACATAGTGCTGGTTTCTCAAGGCAGGCAGTTTTCTCAAGACTACATTTATCGTTAGGATTGAGTTTTTGTTCACTCTATTCCTCACTTGTCTAGCTGTTTTGTTGACCAAAGTTTTGGAATCCTATTCTTGTATAAAATCTACAAGTTTAGGAATTTTATTTATTATTATTTTTTTGAAACTTATGAATGTAGAGATTTAAGGTTTCACCCTTTTAAGTTTCAGGGGAAGCCATGGAGATGACAATTTGTTACACCCTGATAGTTGATACGAGGTAAAGCTGTCGTTAAGTCCAGTATCCATCTTTTTCTTACTTTTTTTCTATCTTCTGTTTGACTTTGGCTGTGTACTAGTTATGAATGAATGGAAACATTATGAATTCAACTCGTTAGTAATGGTGAGATAAACAAGTACATATTATCTGCCAATTATATGTTATTGTGCTATATGCAAATATTATTTCTGCTGTTATTTGCTGCTGATGGTTTGTCAAATAAAGTCAAAACAGAGATATGCTAAGCTGATCATTAAGAGGATGCATAGCCTCTGATATCTTCATTGTCTTTGTTATGTTTGTCTTCAAAGTTGCAAATTGAACAAAGATAGTTATGAGCCTGCAATTGTATTGTGTGCTGCATTCATGATTTACCATTGGACACCGGGCTGCAAAATCTACCATTCTATTTCATGGGTGCTTTTGCTGTTGATGATCACTTGGATTGGACTCATGCATTTGAGGTGATTCATACAATTTCTTTAATAGCAGACTTGATAAACTTTTGCAGAATTGATCATCAATATCAATTTCAGATTAGTAGATATTTGTTTATTTAGTTCTGATTTATATCATCAGCATTTAATTTGTTGATTTGGCTGCCTCGAAAAGATGCCTCTGAAACTATCAGATGCAACCGTATCAACCTTCGACAAGGTGTTTGACAAGTTCAGATCAGAAGCACCCAACCGCAAAGCCAACTTCATTCTCTTCTTGGTTGACAAAGATCCCTCCACTTCTCCTAGCTGGTGCCCCGGTACCCTTTTACCCTTTTCACAATGCTTATCAAGTTTTCATTTTTTCCAATTTTCTGGTCATGTTTTATTGATTGTATGCTCCTGCTCATGTCTGATTCTGGGTTGCTACTGCTTTTTTGCATTTGGGTTTCTTTTGTTTAATATTTGGTTATCAAGTTTCTTTCTATTTAAAAAAAAAAAAAAATTACTGTTTTTTTTGGTGATATTTATTACTGATTATATGCTCCTGGTCATGTGTGATTCTTAGTTGCTAGTGCATTTTTGCATTTTTTTTTTTTTTTTAATATTTTGGATAACATGGTTTTGTTGAATTATGAAATTACTCGTATGGGTGAAATGGTTAGGTATCGATTGCGAGGACTTGCAGTTGTGTATACACTTTGCTGCAGCAGAGGTAGCGCGATGTTGAATTTAGGAGTCTACTAATGAGCAAAGACAGAGGCTTGAAGGGCAGTTACAAGCGAAAGATAGGGAGATTGCGACAATTACCCCAACGGTTAGTCACACTGTATTTATAAGAGTGAAACTTTGTTTGTTTGGTAAATTTGTTGATACTTGTAGCAATGCGTGGTAATGTTAGGAAGCCAAAGCTACGGTTGCCTTCAAGGCCCAAATCGAGAAGCTACAGCAGGAGCGACATGAATCTCAGAGGATGGTCATTGGGGTTTTTGTTTTTAAGTTGTAATCAGGCTGAGAGACTTGACTTATTGGGGTTTTTGTTTTTAAGTTGTTATTTTAGTGAGTTCTGATGTTGTTTGTTCGTGTGCAAAAGCAAGTGAGGCCTCAACGAATCAATGAGATAAATGGATTTTTTTTTTTTTTTTTTTAATGTGTGTTGTAATATTATTTTAATTTTAATATAAAATTATATATATTTTCTGAAAAAATTATCTATATATTTTTTTAATATGAAAATGAGTATCCACAGATCAACCTGAATATGAATAACCATATCGGGTATCGCTCGGTATTGTTATCCGTTATTCATATCGGACAGTCACATAGTATTGATGTTGTCATTTAATATACCGATAATATCTACATTGGGTGCTCCGTTGGTATGGATATTCAACTATATCGATATAGTTGATTTGTTTTATTGATGTTGTTGCCATTCAGATAGATTTTAAGCAGCTGGTTAGATCTAAGGTTTGTCAAAGGGAAGAGGAAATGGATAAAGTAATCTTTTTAGCTAGTTCTCCATTTTTCAGTTTTTCTAATTTTTTGTTAATTTTTTTTTCTTTGTTGTCGTTGGATAATCTTTTTCATCATTTAACGGTGTAGCCCGTTTCTTTTTTCTAATTTGTATGACACGAACACAAAAATGTGTTCATATCAATCGTTTCCTAAACCCCTAGTTAATGGGGTGAGATTTTTGTAGTTTATATATGTAAAGTGATAGAAAAAAATAAATAATAAGTTAATGAGAGTTGAAGTTTCAAAAAATAATACTGATAAAAAAATAATAAAAATTAAGTTAGTGGAATGAGGGTTTCAAAAAATAATAATAAATAATAAAAATTAAATGAATGGGATTAGATTTTTATATGTAAAATGATACAAAATTAAAAGGTTGGTTAGTGGGGTGAGAGTTTCGGAATAAAAAACAAAGTTAGTGGGCTGCGGGTTACAACACTTAGCTGTCGTTTCTGTAGGTTAGAGGGATTAGAGTTTTGAAAATATAAAAAGTCAGTGGGGTGTGGTTTACAACAGTTAGCTATCGTTTCTATATAGACATTCAAATGTCCTTGTGTTAATCTTTCTCAACTATGACTTGTTTTTCTTAAACATATCCATGGAGATGGAAAAAACAGTGGCCTCCCAAAACTCTTCATATGAAGTAGAGGAGTCTAGCAATGAGAATCAAGAATTACTCTCTACCCTTCCTCAAGTGAAATTTTCAGATACAACATCTTATGTTCAATATCAAGGGTTTTGGGTTCGCCCCTCACTCCTCCGCCATATCATCTTCCTTCAAAAATGTTTTCAAGCTCGAGACACAGACATCATATTGGCTTCCTTCCCAAAATCAGGTACCACTTGGCTAAAAGCTCTCATTTTTACAATTGTGAATCGTTCTAGTCATGCGTTAGTGGAAAGTCCCTTGCTCACAAGTAATCCACATGAGCTCGTACTTTATCTTGACGGTGTCTATATGGAAAATCAATCATCAATTGATGAGCTTTCTAGCCCAAGGATTTTGTCCACCCATCTCCCCTATGCTTCGCTACCACATTCTATTGTCAGTTGCAATAGTCGCATTGTTTACATTTGTAGAAACCCTTTGGACCAATTTCTCTCCTCTTGGCATTTCTCGCATGTACTTGAACAAGAGTTAAATCAGGGGCAAACCACAGAGTTTCTTCCACTAGAAAAAGCTCTTGAATTGGCTTGTAAAGGAGTTCAAGGTTATGGCCCTTTTTGGGAACACGTGTTGGGATACTGGAACGCCAGCTTAGAAGAACCAAACAAGATACTATTCCTAAAATACGAAAATCATAAAAAGGACATCAACTTTCATATTAAGAAATTGGCTGATTTCTTAGGATGTCCTTTTTCTATGGATGAAGAGAGCCATGGAGTAATAGAAGAGATATCCAAGCTGTGTAGTTTTGATAACTTGAAAAATTTGGAGGTGAACAAGTTTGATAAAGTTTCAGTCGGGTTCAACCTTCCAAAGAGTGCGTTCTTTAGAACTGGCAAAGTAGGAGATTCAAGAAATTATTTACCCGCTTCCATGTCAGAGCATTTCGAAAAATTAATTGAAGATAAATTAAATGGATCTGGTTTGACCTTCAAAGAATAGTAGAATTACCAAAAGAAGGCACTGGGGAGCTTATTTATGGTTTGTTTGTAATTTCCTTTGCAACATAAATAAGAGTTTGTAGACATACAACATCTAGCTGTATGCTTTGATGTTTTATGGTATTTTTTGTTTACTTGTTGGAACTAATCAGAAATTAGAAAATAATAATAATAATAATAATAATAATAATTGCAAATATATATCTATTTGTATATCATTCTCTTGTGCTTGTTATTCTATACAATTTTTTTTTCACTTATCATCTTCTTTATATTTCCCTACAAATATGATGAATTCAATAATATAACTTATAAAAATAAAACTATTACATGTTTGATTTTATTCATCGAATGAATATGTGATTTTGATTTTGATTTTTTTAGTCGACTTTCTTCTCAATTTAATATAGTTCTCTGCATGGGTGAGAGAAAGATTGTCAGTACAATAGCGATAAAACACGTGGTAGAGTGTCATAAACTTCAAGTCAAGAAGACACCAAATAACATGGTAAATAGGTATAATTAAGTAAATAAGTCCCTAAAGGTATAAAATGATAACCATCAGGGGAACTATTCCTTAAGTACATCTATGACAAATGTGTAACATGTAGCAAATACTTGTAAGCCCCTAAAAAAAGAAAAAACTCGACTGACAAATAGTGCTTGCTTTCACATGCATTGCAACACTTAAAAACTAAGTTTTGTTTCCTTATAAAAATTGATTGAGTGTTTTATTAGAGATAGATAGTTTTTAGGAGTAAATACACTTAAGAATAATTAAAATACAAAACACTGACCTAAGCATTAGAAGGTGCTCTCAGAGATAACCTCCGGGGCTTCTTAACGAAGGTGTTTACTTGTTTTACAAGTTGAACCATACTAGGAAGTCAAAGAGAAGTAATTTAACAATGGAAAGGAACATTAGAAGATACAATAGACCATCAAACCAAAGTTTCAATCGAAACATTAGTACTAGAAGGAGGGCTTCAGGAGTAACCCTTCACGCAATGGACCTAAACCAACCATTTTTTAATCCAACATTTGATTCATTAGACTTCCAAAGAGTTGACACTCAAGCTATTTTAGGTGCATGGGATTTGAGATGGATTTGGATTTAAAATATCCTAAACCCTCAAATCCCATATTTGGAGTGGCCAACTTAGGAATGAAATGTCAATTCCATTTTCATTTCAATCTCATTTTCATGGAAATGTTAAATCTCAAGCTCCACCATGAGATTCAAAAGGAATTAATTTTTCTCTCTCTCCTTATTAATTGTTTCTTCTACCTACTCCATTTATTTCTCATGTACTTTGTGAAATTAATTTTATTATATACAAAAAAAAATTTGGAAATAATGTTATTATTTAAATAGAGTAATTCCAACATTAATATTTATTTATTCATACTTAATATAATATAATTTTAAAAAAATTAATATAACATTTTTAGAAAAATGATTTATAGGATTTATTTTATTTAAAACATTATTAACTTTATTTACATTATAAGCTAGGTTATATAATAATATATTTAAAGGTAAAAATCATTTTGATCGTTAAATTTTTAACTATGTTTCGGCAAAGAATCAAATCATCCTTAACATTTTAAAAAAGTGTCAAATTAGTTCGTTTCGTTAGTTAATTAAAGGCCAAACCTAACAAACAGTATGGTGAACAAGGGTAAAATTATTATTTCCAATTACGTTCTAGATTGGTGACATATGTACGAATTAGATAAATTAAAAATAAAAATAAAAGTAATTAAATGTTAATTAAATTAGAAATAATAAAATTAAGAGAAATTAAATTTAAAAATTAAACAATTTAAAAAACTTGAAGAAACAAAAGAAAAAAAATCTGGAACCAAATCAATTAAAAAACCTAAAGAAAACAAAAACAAAAACCAAAAAAATGTAGATTTGGAATCTAGATCGTTTAGAAAAAAGACCATAAGGGGTATTAAATTTTCAAGTATTAAGATTTGTATGTTCACAAATTTAATTTTTAATTCATAATCCAAATGGTTTACAACCATCACTTCCCCCACTGCGACAGTTCTCATCTCCAATCTTGAAGTCGTCAAACCTGCAATTTCCATCAAACCTCTACATCCCACGACCCTAGCTCTCGATCGAGGCAAGTCCCAGCCATCGCCTAGCAAAGTCGTCCATCAAACACTATTGCAAAGCTTCTTTCTTCACCCATGGGTCTTGACCATGCCAATGTGATTCTCGGTTTCAAGCTCCTTGACCTAAACTTCTTGGCAAAGGAGTAGCGTGACAACTGTGACCAAGTTAAAGCTGCAGTGACAGCCGATGCAAGACCAAAAATGATGGCGACAGTGGTGGAAATGATGGTTATAGTGAGTAGACGATGGCGGATGGTGGGTTGGCAATGAGAATAGGTCTCTATGTGTGTGTGTGGAGAGAGAAAAAGAGAGAGATGGATCTGTGTGTAGATCTGTGTGTGGGTTTGATGATGAACCTAGGCTTGAAGATGGATCTTCAAACCCATTGCTTAGGTTTGAAAATGAACAGACCAGGTCTAGGTGATTGGTTTGTTCATCATTGTTGGTTAATCTGGGTTCGAAGATGAAACCAGACTTCAATGACCTAGGTAGATTCTTCTTCGTCTGGGTTCATCATCATTTTTTTTTAATAAATTTGTGGGATTTTTTTTTTTTTTTTGACATTATCTTATTTCAAATTGATTTTTATTGAATTGCTGATGAAGAGAAATTTAGGTTGATTTTATTGGTGTTGTTTGCTTGATTGAAGATAACTATTAATGTGGAATGAGTTGAAGATGAAGATTGGGTAGAAGAATTTTTTTTTAATTTAATTTATTTTAGAGTTTAATTTTAATTTTTAAAAAAAATAGTGGATATTAATGATTTGTTGTGTTTAATTTAATTTAATTTTTAAGTTTTTTAAATTTATTTTTGTTTGATTTTATAGGTGTTTAAGAAATGTGTTTGAAAAAAAAAAATCCAGTAATATTAGTGTAGTTACACAAAAAACCATAAAAGGATATTTTGATAATTATATTTTGATAATTAAATGTAATATTTAATATTTGGATAGGGGTATAATGGTCTTTTGCATGTTTTAACGACGTTCAAGGATAAATAAATCTTTTCACATTTTCCATTGGATTTGAATGTTAATTGAATGACAGGAGGGATTAATTTGACACTTTTATAATAAAAATTGGACCCTTTCCAAAACTTAGGGATCAAAATAACTTTTATCCTATATTTAAATTAATTTTATTTAATTCCAAATCCAACCTACATTTTACTATTTAAAATAAATCATTGTATTTCAATTAATAAAATATTTTCCCTTTTTTTAGATTTTTTATAAAATTAATTTTCAAATTACTTTTAAATATATAATAAAGTATTTAAATTAATTTTATTATGATCCAATCTTAACTTACACTAAATATAATATAGGACATTTTTAATCTAATCTCAAGTTCTGCTAAACATAAGACAATAATTTTTCATTTCAATCAAATTCAATCCCACCTCAAAGGAATCCAGCAATGACCCAATTAAAGACTATGATCGGAATTCAATCGTCAATATCAACCTATGCATATACACCCCATATGCAAAATCCTACGATGTTTTATCAGCGCATGCTTCCATTTTAACAAATGCCCTCAAGTTCATCCTCATTCAACTTCTCTATATTTCAATCAACTTAACCTCGAAAATTAGGGGGAAAAAAACGAAAATGCACCTTCCAATCTGCCTTCTTTGCTTCACTAAGGATGGATGACTGGAGTCCTCTTTCACCATTGAAGTCATCTACCTTTGTGTTCATCGTCACTAGGTTCATCCCCATTCAACTTCTCTATATTTCTCTTTCTCTCTTTCTCTTTCGACCGATGATAGTCTACCTTTGGTCAACCGAAAAAAAAAAAAAAAAAGCTTTTATATCAAGGGCATGTTAATTCAAAATTATATTAAAACTCAAAATATCAATTCAATGACAATACCAAAAGTCACTCTATTGTAGGTGTTGTTTAAAAATTGAAATCTAAAATAAATAATAATCTATTATGAATATATGGTCTTAACACCACTTTTTTTTTTTTTTTATAATGTTCTTTACCTTATTTATTGTTATTTTATTATAGAAATGATTTTCCAATTTACCTGTAAATAGGTCTATATTGTAACCGTTAGAATACACATCAATTGAATTATTTTCTTTCTTTCTCTCTCATTTTTGCTTGTTATTTCTTATTTGATTGTTATTTTATATTCATTGCATTTATATCATGTTTTATAACATGTTGTTAGCACGAATATGAATGTATGAGCTAGGGCAAGCTGAGGTGCGAGCTTGCAACTCAAGCTGGACTAGCAGTGCTGCAGTCACCAATAGCTTATGTGAAATTAGGAGTTAAAGATAATAATTCAGCTAGCTAAGTGAAGGTTCCATTTGTGATTAAATATAGGTGATCAAATGAGTTGAGGGGGTCATTGCAGCAGAATCTTACAAGTATTTAGGGAAGCAAGCAGTGAGTGTGCAAACATTTTGTTAAATGATTTCCAATTTATTATGAAATAAATTTTAGCTTTTTATTATTCGTTTTAGTTTATAAATATTTATATATACATTCTAGTGTGAAAATAAATAGTTTATTTATAATGTAGTATACATCATTTTAGCACTTTTTATGATTATAGCATAAAAGAGAAATAAGATTTAAATTATAGAAAGAGAAATAGTTTTCAAAGACTAGTGAACGACACAAGCTTATAGATAGACAGACCTTCTAGCTTTAAACTCGATCGATATATCTTGCAGTATATGGCAAGTATTGGGAGGGTTAGTCCTGCTAATATCGAGGGGATCGAATCTATCATGTCTGTTGAGTTGCCATCTACACTTGTGGGGTATTATCTTGCTATGCGATGTGCGATAGTAGTTCCGCCACATAGTAACGGGATGTCTTTGTAGCTTTGTCACGGTGTGCGACGCTAGCTTTACGCCACGTGAACCACCCCCCCCCCCCCCCCCTCGACACTGAGCAGAGCTGATCTACCCGTTCATGGTTCATGTGGTTGTAGCTTCCCTTGGGTTCCCTATTAGTACAATTTTTGGAAAGAGAAGCATACCATTAAAGCAAGTTTTAGAAAGAAAACGTTTTAGAAATTATTTTAGGAAAAAAAAAAAAGACTTTTAAAATATTAAAGAACATTTTATAAGATCTAAGATTTAGAAATAAATTGTTTTTAAAGAAAAATATTTTCAAAAACGTCCTTCGGGAGGTATTTTATAAGACATAGTTTAAGCAAAACTCACACACTCACTAGTCTTTATAGCTTACGACTCTTTTTGGTTTTATGTACAAAAACCTTCCAGGTGTAGGAACAAGGAATTAGGGTACCAATTCACTGTGATCAGACTAGGTGGGTCAGACACTGACGACGTTGCATTGTTTTTTTATAAACATTGTGCTTTTAATGTTATTACTAAGTACGTTAGTGTGCGTACTTTAGAATTTGAACAAGATTTTGTGGAATTTTTATGTAAACATGATGACATGCCTATTTTAGATAACATTTTTAAGTAATGTTTATGATGATGCTTTTAGAAATATTTTGCTTAGAAATTGGAGTAAAATTTTAAAATAGATGGTTTTCTTGTTTAGTAAAGTTATTTATACATACGGGTTCGCTCCATGACGTCCTTTTGGGTCTTATTAGTTGGACTTCAAAAGGGTTTCGTCGGACGCTCGACAGGACTACCGGGTTCATTAGAGGAAATCCGGGTCGGATCCTGTCAATGTTTTTTTTTTTTTTTTTAATTCAATTTTCTTCTCAATTCAATAAAGTTTTCTATAAATTATTTTATGTTTAAAATCACAAATTGATTTTGATGAAAACTAACAAATAATATACATGTAAAAAAAGAAAAATGATAATAAATTAATAGATTGATTTTGCTGATTTAGGTTTGAGGTGTGTTTTGGGGTTTCTCTAGTGTGCTAGTGATTTTGGAGGTTGAATTAAGGTTGGAGTCTATGAATTCTCATAATTTCTTTCTTTGATTTATTGTTTAAATTGACACAGAAACTATTAAAAGAGAAACTCAAATTTGGGCAAATTAATTTGTTTTAAAATTCATAAATTGTATGAAACTTGAAAACTAAAATCCATTTTAATTTACTAGG
This sequence comes from Litchi chinensis, assembly GCA_019925255.1. Lineage (NCBI taxonomy): Eukaryota > Viridiplantae > Streptophyta > Magnoliopsida > Sapindales > Sapindaceae > Litchi > Litchi chinensis. The sequence goes on from CM034462.1 coordinate 22,303,939, forward strand.
TATTTTTATAATCAATTTTACTTCATTCCTATTCATTCATTTAGTAAACACAAAAAGTGAATTAATTTAATTCCATCTCAAATTCTTAAAAGTTAGTAAACACTTGAATGAAAACTAGTAACTTAACTTCTAACTTAATTCCAATCACCTCCATTTCCTTTCCACTAAAACGTAGTTCCCTATCATTTTATTCTTAATTAATAAATGCACCCTAAATTATAAACCTAATTTTATTTTAAAGAAAAAGGAAAACTTATCCCATAGCCATCTATCTCCTTTTTTCGATTCAATTTTTAAATAGAATAAAAAAATGAGATATTTAAAATCTCATATATAAAATTAAATTAATGGATATTAGAACAAAAAGAATAATGGAAGACTTATCATGGAATTAACATCAACACAAACTCACACAAATATATTTGAAGAAGGAATTGAGTCTGGAAATGTGATATTAATTGTCCTTGAATTAAAATTGGAATAATTTAAAAAAACCTACCGTAGTTTGTAAAAATATCTATTTTATCATTATAGTTGAATTTTAGTCATCAAAATAGTAGTCATTAATTATAAAATTGTTTTAGTGACCAAATCTTCATTACTAATCAAAGAACTCTATAATAATAAAAAATAAATAATTTGTGACCAACTTTTACATTACTAATTATATGCACATTAGTGACCATTAATTGTGTATCAGTGACTAGATTTTTGTAGCTAATATGTATTATTAGTGACCATTTCCTCACTAATATTACATAAATATATCGTTTTCATGGGATCAATCAATAGATTTAGTAATGAAACTTTTTAACTATGAGTAATAAAAACGGTGGTTACTAATGTTGTCAATAATTAGTAACCAATTCCTTTTGTTTGTCACTAATTGTCTTTAGTATCGAACTTTAAGTAACGAACGGGAACAAAAACTTTTTTCGTCACTAAAACCGATTAGTAACAAAATTTAATATTTTTAGTGACCATATTTTTTATTACTAATCATGTAATTTTTTGTAGTGATTGATGAACTATGTAAACTATATTTTTAGTACATATTATCTGCCAATTATTTGTTATTGTGCTATATGCAAATATTATTTCTGCTGTTATTGCTTCTGATGGTTTGTCAAATAAAGTAAAAACAGAGATATGCTAAGCTGATCATTAAGAGGATGCATTGCCTCTGATATCTTTATTGTCTTTGTTATGTTTGTCTTCAAAGTTGCAAATTGAACAAAGATAGTTATGAGCCTGCAATTGTATTGTGTGCTACATTCATGATTTACCATTGGACACCGTGCTGCAAAATCTACCATTCTATTTCATGTGTAATTTTGCTGTTGATGATCACTGGGACTCTTGCATTTGAGGTGATTCATACAATTTCTTTGATAGCAGACTTGATAAACTTTTGCAGAATTGATCATCAATATCAATTTTAGATTAGTATATATTTGTTTATTTAGTTCTCATTTATGTCATAAGTATTTAATTTCTTGGTTTGGTTGCCTCGAAAAGATGCCTCTGAAACTATCAGATGCAACCGTTTCAACCTTCGACAAGGTGTTCGACAAGTTCAGATCAGAAGCAGCCAACTGCAAAGCCAACTTCATTCTCTTCTTGGTTGACAAAGATCCCTCCACTTCTCCTAGCTGGTGCCCCGGTACCCTTTTACCCTTTTCACAATGCTTATCAAGTTTTCATTTTTTCCAATTTTCTGGTCATGTTTTATTGAATATGCTCCTGCTCGTGTCTGATTCTGGGTTGCTACTACTTTTTTGCTTTTGGGTTTCTTTTGTTTAATATTTGGTTATCAAGTTTCTTTCTACTTAAAAAAAAAATAAAAAATTGCTATTTTTTTCGGTGATATTTATTACTGATTATATGCTCCTGGTCATGTGTGATTCTCAGTTGCTAGTGCTTTTTTGCATTTTTTTTTTCGTTTATAATTTGGATACCATGGTTTTGTTGAATTATGAAATTACTCGTATGGATAAAATATCGATTGCGAGGACTTGCAGTTGTATATACTCTTTGCTGCAGTAGAGGTTGCGCGATGTTGAATTTAGGGAGTCTACTAATGAGCAAAGACAGAGGCTTGAAGGGCAATTACAAGCGAGGGATAGGGAGATTGCAACAATTACCCGAGCGGTTAGTCACATTGTCTTTATAAGACTGAAACTTTGTTTGTTTGGTAAATTTGTTGATACTTGTAGCAATGCGTGGTAATGTTAGGAAGCCAAAGCTACTGCTGCCTTCAAGGCCCAAATCGAGAAGCTACAGCAGGAGCGACATGAATCTCAGAGGATGGTCATTGGGGTTTTTGTTTTTAAGTTGTAATCAGGCTGAGAGACTTGACTTACTGGGGTTTTTGTTTTTAAGTTGTTATTTTAGTGAGTTCTGATGTTGTTTGTTTATGTGCAAAAGTAAGTAATGACTCAACAAATCCATGAGATAAATGGAATTTTTTTTTTTTTTTTTTTTTTATAATGTATGTTGTAATATTATTTTAATTTTAATATAAAATATATTTTTTTAATATGATATGAGTGTCCATATCTAGCCGCTCGGTATGGATACGATTATCCATACCGGACGGCTCGATATGGATAAATATATCCACGAATCGACCTGGATATGTATAATTATATTGGATATCTGGATATGGATAACTATACTCAGATATGGATAACCATATCAAGTATCGCACGGTATCCATACAGGGCAATCATCCAGTATGAATGCTGTCATTTAATATACCGGTATTATCCACATCGGGTGCTCCACCCAATATGGATAGTCAATTATACTGGGTTTTATCTGGTATAGTTAACCTGTTTTGTTGATGTTCTTGCCATTCAGATAAACTTCGAGTGGTTGGTTAGGTCTAGGGTTTGTGAGAGGAAAAAGAAAAAGGATAGAGAGTAACCTCTTCAGTCGGTTCCTCATTTCTTAGCTTTTTTAACTTTTTTTTTTTTTTAATTTTTCTTTCTTTCTTATAATTGGATAATTTTTTCATCATTCAACGGTACAGCTCGCTTCTTTTCTTTGTATGATATGAACGAAAAAAACGTTTTTTAAATGCTAAGTTAATGAGATGAGATTTTTATAGTTTATATATGTAAAATGATTAAAAAAATAAAAAATAAGTTAATGGGGGTGGAAGTTTCAACAAATAATACTGATAAAAAAATAAAAAATAATAAAAATCAAGTTAATGGGATGAGATTTTGATAGTTTTTAAATATAAAATGATAAAAAATTAAAAAGTAAGTTAGTGGGATGAAGGTTTCAAAAAATAATAATAATAAATAATAAATAATAAAAACTATGCGAATGGGATGAGATTTTTATGGGAAGTTAGCAGGCTGAGAGTTTCGAAAAAATAAAAGTTAGTGGGGTGGGGTTTACAACAGTTAGCTGTCGTTTCTATATACATTCAAACGTCCTTGTGTTTATCTTTCTCAACCATGACTTGTTTTTCTTAAACATATCCATGGAGATGGAAAAAACAGTGGCCTCCCAAAACTCTTCATATGAAGTAGAAGAGTCTAGCAATGAGAATCAAGAATTACTCTCAACCCTTCCTCAAGTGAAACTTTCAGATACAACATCTTTTGTTCAATATCAAGGGTTTTGGGTTCGCCCCTCACTCCTCCGCCATATCATCTTCCTTCAAAAATGTTTTCAAGCTCGAGACACAGACATCATATTGGCTTCCTTCCCAAAATCAGGTACCACTTGGCTAAAAGCTCTCATTTTTACCATTGTGAATCGTTCTAGTCATGTGTTAGTAGAAAGTCCCTTGCTCACAAGTAATCCACATGAGCTCGTACTTTTTCTTGATGGTTTCTATATGGAAAATCAATCATCAATTGATGAGCTTTCTAGCCCAAGGATTATGTCCACCCATCTCCCTTATGCTTCGCTACCACATTCTATTATCAGTTGTAATAGTCGCATTGTTTACATTTGTAGAAACCCTTTGGACCAATTTCTCTCCTCTTGGCATTTCTTGCGTGTAGTTGAACAAGCGTTAAATCAGGGGCAAACCACAGAATTTGTTCCGCTAGAAAAAGCTCTTGAATTGGCTTGTCAAGGAGTTCAAGGTTATGGCCCTTGTTGGGAACACGTGTTGGGATACTGGAATGCCAGCTTAGAAGAACCAAACAAGATACTATTCCTAAAATACGAAAATCTGAAAAAGGACATCAACTTTCATATTAAGAAATTGGCTGATTTCTTAGGATGTCCTTTTTCTATGGATGAAGAGAGCCATGGTGTAATAGAAGAGATATCCAAGCTGTGTAGTTTTGATAACTTGAAAAATTTGGAGGTGAACAAGTCTGGCAAAATTTCAATTGGGTTAAGCCTTCCAAAGAGTGCATACTTTAGAACTGGCAAAGTTGGAGATTCAAGAAATTATCTACCCGCTTCCATGTCAGAGCATTTGGAGAAATTAATTGAAGATAAATTAAATGGATCTGGTTTGACCTTCAAAGAACAGTAGAATTACCAAAAGAAGGCACTGGGGAGCTTATTTATGGTTTGTTTGTAATTTCTTTTGCAACATAAATAAGAGTTTGTAGACATACAGCATCTAGCTGTATGCTTTGATGTTTTATGGTATTTTTTGTTTACTTGTTTGAACTAATCAGAAATTAGAAAATAATAATAATAATAATAATATATCTATTTGTATATCATTCTCTTGTGCTTGTTATTCTATACAACTTTTTTTTTTCACTTATCATCTTCTTTATATTTCCCTGCAGTTATGATGAATTCAATAATATAACTTATAAACATAAAAATATTACATGCTTGATTTTATTCATCATTTTCTATTGCAATATCATTGAATGAATATTCGATTTTTAATTTTTTTTATTTGATTTTCTTCTCAATTTAATATAGTTCTTTATATGGTGCAGGAAAGATCATTAGTACAATGAGGATAAAACATGTGGCAAAGTATCATAAACTTCGAGCCAAGAAGACACCAAATAACATGTTAAACAGTATAATTAAGTAAATAAGCCTCTGAAGGTATAAAATGATAACCTTCAGGGGAGCTATTCCTTAAGTACATCAGTGACAAATGTGCAACATGTAACAAATACTTGTAAGCCCTCAAAAAAATAAAAAATAAAAAAGTAAAAAGAAAAAACTCGATTGACAAATAACGGATGCTTTCACATGTATTGTGACACTTGAAAAGTAAGTTTTGTTTCCTTATAAAAACTGATTGAGTGCTTTATTAGAGAGAGATAGTTTTTAGGAGCAAATACACTTAAGAATAATTAAAAGACATTAGACTAATTTAAGCATTAAAAGGTGCTCTCGGAGATAATCTTTGGAGCGCCTTAACGAAGGTGTTTACTTGTTTTGCAAGTTGAATCGTACTAGGGAGTCAAAAAGAATTAATTTAACGATGGAAAGGAACATTAAAAGATATAGTTGACCTTTAAACCAAAGTTTCAATCAAAACATTAGTGCTAGATGAAGGGCTTGAGGAGTAACCCTTCATGCAATGGACCTAAACCAACCATTTTTGAATCCAGCATTTGATTCATTAGACCTTCGAAGAGTTGACACTCAAGCTATGTTAGGTGCATGAGATTTGAGGTGGGTTTGAGATTCAAAATATCCCAAACTTTCAAATCCCATATTTGGAGTGGCCAACTTGGAAATGAAATATCAATTCCATTTTCATTTCAATCTTATTCTTATGAAAATGTTAAATCTCAAGCTCCACCATGAGATTCAATAGGAATGAATTTTTCTCTCTCTCTTTATTAATTGTTTCTTCTACCTACCTCATTTATTTCTTATGTACTTTGTAAAATTAATTTTATTATATGCAAACAAAATTTTGGAAATAATGTTATTATTTAAATAGAGTAATTCCAACGTTAATATTTGTTTACTCATCCTTTAAATTAATATAATTCTAAAAAAAATTAATAACATTTTTTGAAAAATGATTTATAGAATTTATTTTATTTAAAACATTATTAACTTTATGTACAATATAGGCTAGGTTATATAATAATATATTTAAAGGTAAAAATCACTTTGATCGTTAAATTATGGAAAATGATTAAATTTTTAACTATGTTTCGGAAAAGGATCAAATCATCTTTAATGTTTTAAAAATGTGTCAAATTAGTCCACTTTGTCAGTTAATTAATGGTCAAATCTGGCAAACAGTATGGTGAACTGGAGTAAAATTGTCATTTGCAATTATGTTCCAATTTGGTGACATGTGTATAAACTAAATAAATTGAAAAAAAATAAAAAAATTAAATGTAAATTAAATTAAAAATAATAAAATTAAATAGAAATTAAATTAAAAAATCAAACAATTAAAAAACTTAAAGAAACAAAAGGAAAAAAAAATTCTAGAACCTAGATCAATTAAAAAAGCTAAAGAAAAAAAAAACAAAATCTAAAAAATTGTTGATCTGGAATCTAGATCGTTTACAAAAAAAACCATAAAAGGTATTAAATTTTCAAGTATTAAGATTTGTATGTTCACAAATTTAATTTTTAATTCATAATCCAAATGGTTTACAACCATCATTTCCTTACTGTGACAGTTCTCATCTCCAACCTTGAAGTTACCAGACCCGTAATTTCCATCAAACCTCCATATCCGACGACCTTGGCTTTCGATTGAAGCAAGTACTAGCCATCGCCAAATTGAGTCGTCTATCAAACACGCTGTGAAGCTTCTTTCTTCCACCATGGGTTCGACCATGCCAATGTGATTCTTGGTTTCGAGCTCCTTTGCCTAAACTTCTTAGCAAGGGAGTAGCGTGACAGCTGTGACCAAAGTTAGAGCTGCAGCGACAGTTGATATTGAGTCAGTGCAGGACCAGAAATAATGATGGCAGTGGTGGAAGTAGTGGTTGTAATGAGTAGGCGGTGGCGGATGGTAGGGTGGCAGTGAGAATGGGTCTATGTGTTGGGTATGTGTGTGTGTATGTGTGGAGAAAGAAAGACAGAGATATGGATCTGTGTGTGGGTTTGATGATGAACCTGGGTTTGAAGATCCATCTTCAAACCCATTGCTTGGGTTTGAAGATGAATAGACTAGGTTTAGGCGATGGGTTTGTTCATCCTTGTTGGTTAATCTGGGTTTGAAGATGAAACCATACTTCGATGACCTAGGTAGATTTGGGTTCATCATCATTTTTTTTTAATTTTAAATAAATTTGTGGTTTTTTTTTTTTACATTATCTTATTTTGAATTAATTTTTATTGAATTACTGATGCAGGAGAAATTCAGGTTGATTTTATTGGTGTTGTTTGCTTGATTGAAGATAAATCTTGTTGTGGAATGAGTTGAAGAAGATTGGGTTGAAGAAAATTTTTTTAATTTAATTTATTTTAGAGTTAAATTTTATTTTTTTTTTAAAAATAGTTTTTTTTTTTTTTTTGTTTTTTTTTTAATTTAATTTATTTTTTAAGTTTTTTTAATTTATTTTTGTTTTATTTTATGGGTGTTTAAGAAATGTGTTTAAAAAAAATCTAGCAATATTTGTGTAGTTACATAAAAAGCCATAAGAGGATATTTTTATAATTAAATATAATATTTAATATTTAAATAGGGGTATAACCGTCTTTTGCATGTTTTAACGGAGTTGAAGGATAAATAAATCTTTTCACATTTTCCATTAGGTTTGGCTATGAATTAACTGATAGAAGAGATTAATTTTACACTTTTATAGTTAAAAATTTGACCATTTTCCAAAACTTAGGGATCAAAATAACTTTTACCCTATATTTAAATTAATTTTATTTAATTTCGAACCTAGCCTGCATTTTACTATTTAAAATAAATCCTTATATTTCAATTAATAAAATACTTTCTCTTTTTCTTAAGATTTTTTATAAATTTAATTTTCAAAATAAAGTATTTAAATTAATTTTATTCTGATCGAACCCTAACTTACACCAAACATAATATAGGACATTTTTAATTTAATCTCAAGTTCTACTAAATATGGGACAATGATTTTTCATTTCAATAAAATCCAATCCCATCTCAAAGGAATTCAGCAGTGACCCAAATAAAAATTATAGTTAGAATTCAATAACCAATATCAGCCTATGTGTAAAACCCAAAACTTCGTTTTATGAAAAATAATTTATTTTTCCAACGAATAAGAATTTCAGATGGAAAAGGGGTCAGCATGAGTAATATTTTTCGAAAAACAGATCTCGTTGATTAAAAGTTTCGAAATTAATATTAGAACTAATGGAAATTGAAACGGAGCAAAGATAAGTTCATTTGAAAATATTTTAAGTGATCCGAAGTATATTGGATAGAAGTACTCTATTCGATTAGTATCTCTTATACAATATTTATAGAGAAATAAAATAATGTTAAGTACCCAGATATATAATTGAATTTTAATAGCATTTTCGGATAGGACTGAAAATGATTTTATTTGTAAGGTAATAGAATAATTGTTTTTAGTGACCATAGGTGTTAATTGAATTTAAATAGAATTTTCAGAAGTATTAATTTAATTCTCTTATAATTTTCAAATGGATTGAAAATGGTTTTAGATACAGAAATGGAAAAGTGTGAAAGGAATGCATGAAAAAGTGGAATTGAGAATGCATGCTCGCCAAGTGACATAAAGATAAGAAGAGAATGGTGACAAGTGTTATATATGTTTAAGGAATCGGTGACAAATGGTGTTGACATGTGACTCATATATAAAGTTCAATTCAAAGAAGAAAAATGAAATGCACCACTCGGTCAAACTTAAATCAAGAAGAGAAGAATGTTGCTCTTGGCCGAGAATGAAGAAGCTTTCTGCCGAGAGAGGAGTTAAGTGCAACTGTTATTTTTGAAGTTTTGAGAGCATTTCCAAGTGAGTTTCAAGTCTATCAAGCTTGCATGCAAGTCAAAGATCCATCCTAAATTGATTCTAAGAGGTAAGTTTTAGTTTTTATGAAATTATTTGTGGAGATGGATGGATGGTTGAGATTATGTTTGGGCTTGAATGTTTAAGATCTTAAAGTGATGAATGATGGCTTGCATGTGGTTTTGACGTAAGGGTTGATGAAAATTTTGATGTGGTGATGTGTGTTGGTTCGGCCAAAGTGAGAAGTTTGTTGTTGAAATGTTGTTTGATGATTTTACCATAAAATATATTGAGATTAGGATGGTTGATGTGTTGCGTGTGAATTTAGTGTGATGTTTGATGAAAAATTAGATGATGGGTGTTTGTGTAGGTTTAGCCAAAGGATGAAAAATTGATGGTTTAATGAATTTAATTGTTTTATCATGAATTATGTTAAGTTAGGATGGACTTTAATGGTTTAAAACTTGAAAGAATGTGGTTGTGTGGATGCATGAAGGTCTCGGCCAGGGAAGGGCTCTATGGTTTGTTTTGAATATGATGTATTTGAGTGATTTCCATGCATTTGAATGTGTTGAAATATCAAGTTTTGATGTTGAAATAGAAAGCAAAGATTGGTGCTAAAAGCTTGAGTGTATTCCGCCAAGGTGTGTATGTTGTGATGGAAAATTGTTTTTGGTTAGTTTGTGTGATTTTATAGAGTATTTGGATGATAGAATTAGCATGAAAATTGAAAGAAATGCATTGATTGTTAAATAGGCATTTTGCGGCAAGACTTTTCGAAATTATGAAAGTGTAATGTTTTATAGATTTGATTTGAAATTGCACCATATTGTGTATGTTTATGTGTAATTGTTATGAGAAAAATTGATTCGGATTGATGATGTGAAAGTTGGTAAGTATTCGACCATCATAAGATGAAATCGTCCAAAAACACAATTGATGCGTTAGTATGAAATTTAGGGTTAAATGGAAGCAATTTTCATGTGTGAATGTTAAGGAATTCAATTGGATATTGTGTGCAATTAATTAAAATTGTTACGGTTTGAAAATGGATATTTTGATATTCTTACGTTGTTGAAATTATATGTTAACGCGTGTGTAAGTTCTAAACGGAAATTCACTCGTATTAAAATATAGGTGAAGCAGCGATCAAAAGGGAAGCATAGAAGAGTGGTTTAGTAAACTTGGAAACAAGTAGTGAGTATGGTTAATTTTCAAAGCTTTTACAAATTTATAAATTGATTTTAGAGAATTGCACTTGTTTATTTTAGTTTACAAGTTATTATATTGAATTGATTTACTTTAGCATGTCATTATTTTCTTTTATATGTAATGCATGTAAGTTTCTGAAATTTAGATTATAAATGTTTTATATACTTTGGAAGCAAAGCAATTTATTTATGTTTAAGTATTATACGTGCCAATAAGAAACATACTAGAGAATATTTTTCGAGCTAAATCAATATGTTTCCAAGATAATCAGAAAAGAAAGTTTTAAACAGATTGAAAAGATTTTTAAACATTTGTGGTTTTCCTTAAGCCCTAAGTTATCGGCCGAAATATCGTATGTGTGTATAGCAAGATTAGTTGGAAGAGTCACAAACTTTGGGGGGTTTGAGTCTGTATGTCGCCTTTTACACGTATACGATATTGTAGATCTGCCTGATGTTAGGGTGGGTATTGCAATCCCTGAGGTCCCTCATCGGCGACTACACAGAGAGTATTTCCTTAATCCTAATGACATGTGCGAGTTTTGTTACTATTATGTACAGATACCGTCACGTAAAGATGAGTTTTTCTCTGAGTTCCCAGCTAAGGCAACCTAAAGAGATAAAAAGCACATCAATAGACTTAAGATCTAGAAAAGCAAAAAAGTATGATTTATAAAATTATTATGAGATTTCAAACATATAGAAATTAAAAGCTTATTGCTAGATTTTTAGTTTCAGCAAATAAAAATAATCTATTATTAGTTTTTAAAACTATTTTGGAAGGATACATATTTTGAAAATGAATTTTCAAGTATAAAAGTTTACCTGCTTACTGAGTTATTACTCACCATACGTTTATTGTTTTCAAAAAAAAAAAAAAATTCTCATCAAGTGTAAGTACGAGCCAGTAAGTGGAAAAAGCTCCATCAAACGCACAGATTGATTGAAAATGCGATGCTACTGCACTAATCTACTTTTGGAAATTTCATGTATATGCATAATTTTTAAGACTTTATGCATGTTTTGTAGATATTATTTTGAATGATACTTATACTTTCATGTTTTGTATTATGTTTTAAGATTTTGCATGTGTATTGTTTTATATTAATTGGATGATTTTTGAATGATTTTATAATCAAAGTTATATTGGTGGATTGTTTGTGAAAATAAATGAGGGTTGAGATCTAGAAGTTGAGAATATGAAATTTTTAAAGTGCACAGGCTTTCTTTCATATTTTATAGGGTGAATTTTTCAAAAAAACAATCGTTGTACTACTGGATTTTTAATAGAATCTAATTTATAAACATATTTTAAAAATGAAAAGTTTCTACTCATTTTCGCTAAAAAAGGCATTTTTAAGAGTTTTATAAAGTTTTCAATCAAAAGAAAAATGCTTAACTTCACGGGTATCTTTTAGCTTATGCAAATCCCACCTGGAAGGCCATCGTGAGATTGCCGGGTGGGTTGCCTAGGTTATAACGAAGAGGGGCCCGTCACTATGCATATGCCCCCTATATGTAAAATCTTACGATGTTTTATCAACAAATGCCCTCGAGTTCATCTCCATTCAACTTCTCTATATTTCAATCAACTTAACCTCGAAAATTAGGGATAAAAAATAAACTGAAAACGTACTTTTGAATATGCCTTCTTTGCTTTACTAAGGATGGATGACTGGAGTCCTCTTTCACCATTGAGGTCATCTACTTTTGTGTTCATTGTCACTGGGTTCATCTGACAGGACCCATCCTAACTTCTCTCTTGAGTCCAGGAGGATCCTGTGAAAACCGGGGTCTTTCGTCATCAAAATCAGGATATACTAAAAATCTTTTAAAATAATCATCGTAGTTTTGATAATCACTTTTATGGAAATATAAATTAAACTAAAATCTTTAAATTTCTCGTGTTGGACCCATTTATTGAATATACAAAATATTCATAAATTATCTGAAAAAAGATACTTCATCTATAAAAATATTCTAAAAACATATTTATGAAATCTGGTTAATTAAAAACAATATATACTAAAGCAAATTTTTTATCATCATATGACCTTGCTCACGATATGCAATAATTTGCATGAACATGCAACAGGTACCTAGAAAAATGGATTTATAAAGAGTGAGCGTTAATACACAATGGGTGGATATAACTTTTTCAAAACATTTCTAAATAAAACATAACATATTTCTAATAACAATAATTATTTCTTAATGATTTTTATAATTTCATATCTGAAATAATAAAACTAAATTTAAATATGATCTAGTAGTAAAATTGTAAACTTTGATCTAATTTATCTTTGTAACTTTAATAATATAAATGACGAAACCCGACCTAGATTCCTTCTAATAAACCCAACGGTTCTACCGGGCACCACACGAAACCCTTCTAAAGTCTAACTAACAAGACCCAAAAGAATATCATGAAGCGAACCCATAACTATTAAAAAATTTTCAAACCATATGAATCATAAATTTTTGAATCATATGTTTAAAATATTTTTCACACTCACAGTTTCGCCTTCCAAATTCACTTCTTCAGCGACCTCCTTTAGCTCGTTACATCCTCTTCACCTACACTTAATACAATAAGATCTCTGCTTAGCATGCAAGACACTTCAATTCCAAGCTATTTCTATTATCTCTACAACTTATAATTTCACTCAAGTTGCTACGGACTGCGATACTGCTAGTCTAGCTTGAGCTACGAGCTCATACCCTAGCTCGTCCTATGCGAGTTCCTACCTTGCCCAAATTAGCCCGTATTGCGAGCATCCACTTATTCCAATGGGCTCGCTCAGCTTACCCTTTCAACAAGCTGCTACCTTATTCTAGCTTAGTCTGATTCACGACCTTACTTAGTTTGCAAAGCCTTAGTCCAGCTTGGATAGGCATTGCAATGGGCTACGACATCACCCAGCTCGCTCTTTGTTAGCTCGCGCTCCAGTGTAACTCGACTAGTGCTAAAAATGGATTGCAGGTCATCATCCAGCTCTCACCTCGCAAGCTCCAGCCTTAACTCACTTGAATTCACTTATAACACTTCTTCATTTCTTTTTTTTTTTTTTTCTTTTCTTGGTTTTACACTTCACATTGTCATTAAAACACCCCGAATTCATCAAGTTTTACATAAATACACTCAATAGCATTTCACCATTTTCTTCACTTAGACCAGGTCGCAACCTCAAACAGGTTTTGCAATGGAAACTCAATCATCCTAAACCACAATTAAACTACTTCAAATCAATGTTATTTCCTCAGTCATTTCACTTACCAGTTTCCATTCAGCCTTTTGCTTTGATTTCCTACTTGTTTGTTGCTTAAATCTCCCAATCTATTTACAAAAATTGTATTAGAATAGACGAAATCCACTGACAGCTCTTGACAGATTTCTTACTAAAATAGAACCATGAAAACTTGTCCTTACCACTTGGTTCTTACCATATCTGGCTTGATACTTTTCCTAAATTTGTTCTTCACTTTCCCATAGCTTGATTATCCTTCAAAAATGATGGAAATCGGCTTGATACGACTATAAATCTGCCTCTCTTGCTCTGCTGATAGCTTTCTCTCTCTCTCTCTCTATCTCTTTTTTTTTTTTTTCATGGCACTCTCACTACCCACATATATTTATAAGTGTGGGTCAAGTGTAACATTTATCTTCAAACTTTCTTAAATTTATGATTTTGTCATATTCTAGAGAATTCTTCATTTTTTCCCAATGTCTTTGATCTTTTCCTTTATTTACAATTTTACCACTCTTCTATAAAAATCTTTTATTTTCATCCATTGCCCTCAACTTTTTTTTATAATTTAAATTTAGTTCTAATCCTTCCGGAAACTCTATAAAACTTTAATTTTATCTTTAAACACTTTAAAATTCCTTTATTATTTCATAAACGAGGGTATATTAGTACAATACACTATTCTATACATATGTCCAATAACGAAATCAAGAGAGAGTGTTACAATAAAATATTAAAATCTATAATATGTAAATCTTTTCTGGAATCTCTTTTTATAAATCTCGAGTTTTATAAATGTTTTTCTTTATTGATCAACTCAAAATGTAACTTTTGTAATTTGAAAATCTATACCAACTAGTACCCAGAGAAATCTATCATACATGGTGGAGATACTCAACATACACGTAGAGTAAAGGATAACATCTATTATGCACATGCTAGATGACTCTCTCGAATATATACACGTGAAGTCAGCTTGTCTGTTATAGGGAAGAGTGCAACCTTAGTGTTTTGAAAACATTTTTATATTTTCATTTTTTTTTTTCAAATCTTTTTTGAATATCCATATAACTTTGAACAAATACTTTTCTCAAATGTAGTCAATATTCTTTCTCAAAACACCAAATCATATTATTTAAAACATTCTGAAATTTTTCTAATAATTACTCAAACTGAAAACATAAAATTTTTACTGGAATTTCTCATAAGTATACATGTAAAACCCAAAACTTTATTTTATAATAAATTTATTTTTCTGATGAATAGGGTTTCCGGATGGAAAGAGGGTCTATATGAGTAATGTTTTCGAAAAACAGATTTCATGGATTAAAAGTTTCAATATTAATATTATAATTAATGGAAATTGAGATGGAGTGAAGATAAATCAATTCGAAGAGATTTTAAGTGATCTGAAGTATACTGAATAGAAGTACTCTATTCGATTAGTATCTCATATACCGTATTTATAGAGAAATAAAATAATTTTCGATACTCGAATGTGAAAAATTGAATTTTAGTAGAATTCTGGATAGGATCGGAAATGATTTCGTTTACGAAGTAATATAATAATTGTTTTTAGTGACTATAGGTGTTAATCGAATTTTAATAAATTTTCGAAAGTGTTAATTTAGTTCCTGTATAATTTCCAAATGGACTAGAAATGAATTTGGGTATGAAAATAGAAAAGCATGAAAAAAATGCATGAAAAGGAGAACATTTTGGACAA
The DNA here is from genome assembly GCA_019925255.1 of Litchi chinensis. Lineage (NCBI taxonomy): Eukaryota > Viridiplantae > Streptophyta > Magnoliopsida > Sapindales > Sapindaceae > Litchi > Litchi chinensis. The sequence goes on from CM034462.1 coordinate 22,319,009, forward strand.
GTGTCATGCATGTAAAGATTGAGACGGACAAATGGATGGCAAAGAGAAATGATTGGTGACAAATGGCATGATATTGTGGTGTATATATATACATAATTGGATTAAACAAATTAAAGACGAGAAACAAGAAACAAAGTCATTTCAGTCTTAAAAATGAGTGTGTGAACCAAGAGGTAACAAAAAGAGAAGTGAGGGCTGTGTTTTGCCGTGAAATCAACCAAGAAGGCAACATGCTTTCTTGAGTTTTTGAGTGCATTTTTGTAAGGATTTCATCACATGCAAGGGTTGTGATCAACTCTAGGAGCAAAGTTTATCCATCCTAAATTGTTTCTAAGAGGTAAGTGTTGGTTTTTATGATTTTATTTGAGTAAATGGATGGATTGTTGTGAGATTATGTTTGGGCTTGAATAATTAATGTCTTAAAGTGATGAATGATCGCTTGCATGTGGTTTTTGATGCAAGAATTAATGGAAAATTGTGATGTGTGTGAGAGAGATCTCAGCCAAGGTGACAATGTGTAGTTAAGATGTTGTTTGATAGTTTTTATCATGAAATATGTTGAGATTAGGATAGTTGATGTGTTGCATGTGAATTTAGTGTAATGTTTGATGAAAATGTGATGGTGAGTGCTTGGGTATGTTCGGCCCAAAGGATGAAAATTGATAGTTTAGTGAATTTAAATTGTTTTGCCATGAAATATGTTAAGTTAGGAGGGATTTTTGATGGTTAAACTTAAAAGAATGTTGCTATGAAGATGCATGAATGGTATGGCCAAAATGGGTTCCATTTTATGTTGGTTTTTTGTCATGGAATATAATGTGGTTTGGTTGTGTGTGTAAGTGTAGATGTGAAGGAAAATTTGGTGTTTATAGGTTGTGTATGATTCAGCCTAGAGGACTAAAAATGGTCGAAAGTGAATTTATGTTTGTCGATTAATTTTCATGCCTTTGAAAATGCTAATATAACAAGTTTTGATGTTGAAATAAAAAGTAAAGATTGATGTTAAAAAGCTTAAATGTATTTAGCCAAGGTGATGACGTTGAGATGGAAAATTGTTTTGGTTATTTTGTATGCTTTTGTGGGCTGTTTTGTTGTTAGAATTAGCATGGAAATTGATGGAAAATGCTTAGATATGTTAAATAGGCGTTTTATGGAAAAAAATTTAGAAATTTTAAAAGTATAATATGTTATAGATTTGCTGAGAATATGCACCATATTGTGTATGTTTGTGTGTATTTGTAATGAGGAGAATTTATTCGGATTGATGGTGCGAAAGTTGGTAAGTATTTGGCCATCATAGGATAAAATAATCTAAAAACAATTTGATGCGTTAGTATGAAATTTAGGCTTAAATCGAAGTGATTTTCATGCGTGAACGTTAAAGAATTCGATTGGATATTGTGTGTGAATATTTAAAGTTGTTATGGCTTGAAAATGAATATTTTGAGATTCTTGCGTAGATGAAAATTATGTTAACGCATGCATAAGTTCTAAATGGAAATTCGCTCGTATTAAAATATAGGTGAAGCAGCAAGTGGGAAGAAAGTGTAAAATGAGTGGTTTAGTAAATTTGGAAGCAAGTTGTGAGTGTGGTTCATTTTCAAAGTTTTTACAAATTTATAAGTTGATATTTTTATTGCAATTGTATACCTTAGTATTCGAATTATTATAAAGCAATGTTTATTTGATTTTCCAAGTTATTATGTTTAATTAAATTTTAGCATGTTACTATATTTTATTTATGCATGTATAATTCTTAAAGTATTGTTGTAAATGTATTTATTTAAAAGTAAAGTACATTAGTAAGTCTATGATATATATACATGCATAGAAAAGATTGAATAAAGATGTTTCAAAGTATTTTCGATTATAAAGTTTATATTAGAAAAGAATGTTTACTAGTGAAAACTTTATGTTTTCAAGCGAATGAAAAGAAAGTTACAAGTATATTGATAGAATTTTAATGCCTATGGTTTACCCTAATCCCCGGATTATAGGATAAAGTACCATATACATATATGGCAACAGTGGTTGGAAGAGTCACTAACTTTGGGGGGTTTGAGTCAGTCAGTCGCCCTTTGCACGTATACGGTATTGTAGATCTGCCTGATGTAGGGTGGGAATTGCGATCCCTGAGGTCTCTCATTTGCGACTACACAAAGAGTATTTCCCCAATCCTAGTGACATGTGCAAGTTCTGTTACTATTATGTATAGGTACCGTCACGAAAGGATGAAGTTTCTCTGAGTTATCAATTAAAGAAAAATAAAGAGATAAAAAGCACGTCATATGATGTAAAATTTAGAAAAGAAGAAAAGTATGCTTTATGAAATTATTATGAGATTTCAAGCATGTGAAATTCTAAAACTTTATGTTAGATTTATAGTTTCCAATAAATAGTATTACATTATTATTGAGTTTCAAAACTATTTTGGGAGAGTAAATATATTTTAAATATGAATTTTCAAGTATAAAAGCTTACCCACTCACTGAGTTATTACTCACAACACTTTTTTTGTTTTCAATAAAATTCCTCTCCAGGCACAGGTACGAGCCAGCAAGCGAAAAAGCTCTGTCGGATGCGTAGGCTGACTGAAAACGCGACGCAACTACACTAATCTATATTTTGAAAATTTTCATGTACATGCATCACTTTTATGACTTTATGCATGTTTTGTAGATATTATTTTGAATGATATTTATACTTTCATGTTTCGCATTATGTTTTAAGATTTTTGCATGCGTATTATTTTATTTAATTTGATGATTTTTGAATGATTTTATAATCCGAGTTACATTTGCATTGATTATGAAAATGAAAGTGGGCCTAAGGCCCGGAAGTTGGGGATGTGAAATAATTTGAAGTGTACAGGTTTTCTTTTATGTTTTACAGAGTAGATTTTTCAAAAAAAATAATCATTGTGCTGCCGTATTTTCAATAGAATCTAAATTATAAAAGTATTTTTTAAAAAGAAAAAGTTCCACCAATTTTCGTTGAAAAAGGCATTTCTAAGAGTTTTATAAAGTTTTCAGGTTTTAAGAAAAAAACTTAGCTTCATGGGAACCTTTCAGTCGATGCAGATCTCGTCTATAAGGTCACCATAGAGTTGTCGGGCAGGCTACCTAAGCTACAAGGAAGAGGGGTCTATCAATACATATGCACGAATTCATAATAAACTTTTATTTCAATCATAAAACATAATTTATGATCCATAAAATCAATTAACTCAACTAATTAATTATTTGAAATAAATAATAAATTCTAAAATATAAATAAACATAAGTCAATCAAATTAATTAAAAATAAATCTACCCACTTATATAACTTCTTTGCATATTTTTGAGTCTAAAATAAGTTCCCTTTTGATTTTCTCATAATTCTGGATTCACCATAAAATCATATAAAACTCATAAATTTAGAACTTATAGAAAAATTAACTAATTTTTCGAAATCCAAATCCCTTTGAAATAAAAGTCATTTATCTGGATAATTCGAACACCTAAATATTTTCTATAAGCATCCAAAATTTTCCTTTTTTTTTTTATTCCCCTCTCTTCTGCTCACCATTTTCTTCCTTCACTTATTTGAAACTTACCTATATTTTTGAACGGGCTATGTCCATTCAAAAAAAGAAAAAAGGCATATAGATATGTAGGTGCCGATTGTGAAAAAAAATATATATACTAATAAAACAAAAATAAATAAAAGTGAAGTGGCTAAGACGTGAGAGACATGAGGCAGTGGTTTTTTTTCTCTTGTATGTGTGTATATATATATGTGTGCAATTAGAAATGAACAGGGACTTTAGAAAAAGCAAAAAACAATTATGATTATTTAAATTTTAATTGAAGAATTTTATTTAATGGTTGTTTATTTAGGTGTAATTTTTGTGGTTTTGGATATTAAATATAAGGAAATTTATGGAATATTTTATAAGTGTACAATTATGATTATTGAAGAGTTTTATTTAATGGTGGTCTATATAGTTATAAATCATTGTAGTGTTGAATATATGATCTTATATGAAAAAAAAAATTTGGGGATTAAGTGAGAATAAAATTATTATGATTATTGATGAAAAACTAAAAACAACTTTAGAATGAAATATCTTAAGTTGAGCTGATTTTTAAATTTTGAGGATGAAATTTTATAAGAGGGGATGATTTGTAAGGCCCCAATCTAACTGAACCCAAGAGATTAATTGAAATATAATTTATTGTTATTAATTTGAATTAGTTCCAGTTTTAAAAGTACAGAAGTTTATGGATAAATAACCTATTGGAGAATATTTTTAAAATAAATTAAGAAAGTTGGATTACAACGAAAAAAGCTATAGGGGTAATATGAAAATTTTTATATGTTAAAAAAAAAGTCATACCCATGCAATTTGAACGATCATACCTACAACTATTCTAAATAATAATCATTTTCCTTTTTATCACTTCCAATAATAAATCATTCTATACTTGATGTGGTTTCTGAATAATAAATCAATATACACCAATAAATAATTAATCACATATTTTTATCATTTTCTGTCCATACTTTGTAGAAATAAGAAATCAATCAAGATCATATCGTATGGCATTAGCACCATAACACATTCACATAAATCTTATTCAATTATCTCCAAAGTTCAAGTCCTCAATTTCAAACCTAATAATTATGAATTCATTTTGTTTTATTAGTAGATTTCAATTGATCTCTTGGGTTCAATCAGATTGGGGCTTTACAAATCATCCCTCCTTACAAAATTTAGTCCTTGAAATTTAAAAATCAGCTTAACTTAAGATATTTTATTCTAAAGTCGTCGTTTTTATTTTTTCATCAATAATCATAATAATTTTATTCTCACTTAATCCCCAATTTTTTTTTCATATATAAGATCATGTGTTCAACACTACAACGATTTACAACTATACAGACCACTATTAAACAAAACTCTTCAATAATCATAATTGTACTCTTATAGAATATTCCATAAATTTCTTCATATTTAATATCCAAAACCACAACAATTACACCTAAATAAACAACCATTAAACAAAATTTTTCAATTAGAATTCTTAACAACATTCATACTCATGCAATTCTAAACGATCATACCTACAACTATTCTAAATACTAACCATTTTTACTATTCTAAATAATAATCATTTTTCTTTGTATCACTTCCAATGATAAATCATCCTATACTTGATGTAGTTTCCGAATAATAAATCAATATACACCAATGAATAATTAATAACACATTTTTATTATTTTCTATACATACTCTTTAAAAACAAGAAATCAATCAAGATCATATTGTATGACATCAGCACCATAATACATTCACATAAATCTTATTCAATTATCTCCAAAGTTCAAGTACTCAATTTCAAACCTAATAATCATGAATTTTCTTAAACAAAAGATTAAACACCGCACTTTTATTGTACAACTCTGATATTCAACAAAATACCTTTACTCATGCCATTAAGAACACCACTAAACAACTATAAAATTTTACACATATAACAAGAATCAATCTAGAATTTTACAATGATAATCATTCATAACACCACAAAATAATTATTTGATTTTAAACACATTTCGAGAATCAATCTAAAACTCTATCCAATACTCCAAAATTTCAATCACCTAAGACTCCAAGTCATAAATATTCAAAGACATCGCCTATAATCCATATCATCATCTAATATTATAAATCATAAATATCCACAAGTAATAGTTTCATATCCAATATATCGAAAACAATCCTTATTGGAAGCTACCTTATTCTCAATTCAATGTAGGGGATTAATAATAATAATTCATGATATCACCTTCTTAATATGATAATTTTCCATAATGATATATATATATATCTCTACTCAACTAATTATTTACTTGAAATAAATAATAAAATATAAAAAATAAATAAATATAACTCAATCAATTTAATTAAAATAAAACTATCTACTCACATAATTCCTTTACTTATTTTTTATTCTAAAATGAATTTCCTTCTGATTTTTTCATCATCCTATATCCATCCTAAAATCACATAAAACTCATAAATTTAGAACTTATAGAAAAATTAACTAATTTTTTGAAATCAAAATCCTATTGAAATAAAGTCACTTATTTGGATAATTCGAACACCCAAATATTTTTTACAAGCATCCAAAATTTTTCTTTCTTTGTTTTTTTCTCTCTTCGGCTCCCTATTTTCTTCCTTCACTTATCCGGATCTTCCCTATCTTTTTCGGTGGCTAAATTGTTTCCTGCTCTTTCTAATGTCTTTGTTCATTTGCAATTGCATAGAATATATATATATATATATATATATATACACACATGTACAAGAGACAAAAAACCATCGCCTCATGTACCTCACGTCTCGTCCACTTCCTTTTATTTCATTTTGTTTTATTAGTATATTATTATTATTTCTTTTTTTTTCTTTTTTTCAATGGATATGGCCCACCACTAACATTTATATATATATTTTTTTATTTTCATGGGCATGGCCCACCACCTATTATTATTATTATCATTCTTATTATTATAATATTTATTACTATTAAGAACAAAATCACCCACCGTATGACTTCTTTTTTAACATTTGAAAATTTTTGTTTTACCTATGGCCTTTGTCCTGGTAATCCAATTTTCTTAATTTTTTTCGAAAATATCCTCCAATAGGTTATTTATCCACAAACTTCTGTACTTTTAAAACTGAAACCAAACCAAATTAATAACAATAAATTAGATTTCAATTAATTTTTTGGGTTCAGTTAGATTGGAGCCTTACAAATCATCGTCCCTTATAAAATTTAGTCCTCGAAATTTAAAAATCAGCTCAACTTAAGATATTTTACTCTAAAGTCATTGTTTTTATTTTTTCATCAATAATCATAATAATTTTATTCTCACTTAATCCCTAATTTTTTTTTCATATATAAGATCATATATTCAACACTACAACGATTTACAACTATATAGACCATCATTAATCAAAACTCTTCAATAATCATAATTGGACCCTTATAGAATATTCCATAAATTTCCTCATATTTAATATCCAAAACCACAACAATTACACCTAAATAAACAACCATTAAATAAAATTCTTCAATTAGAATTCTTAACAACAATCATACTCGTGCAATTCTGAACGATCATACCTACAACTATTCTAAATAATAACCATTTTACTATTCTAAATAATAATCATTTTCCTTTTTATCCCTTTCAATGATAAATCATTCTATGCATAATGTACTTTCCGAATAATAAATCAATATACACCAATGAATAATTAATCACATATTTTTATCGTTTTCTATCCATACTCTTTAGAAACAAGAAATCAATCAAGATCATATTGTATGATATGAACACCATAACAAATTCACATAAATCTCATTCAATTATCTCCAAAGTTCAAGTACTCAATTTCAAACCTAATAATCATAAATTTTCTTAAACAAAAGATTAAACACCGCACTTTTGCTGTACAACTCTAATATTCAACAAAATACCTTTACTCATGCCATTAATAACACCACCAACCAACTATAAAATTTTACACGTATTACAAGAATCAATCTGGAATTTTACTATGATAATCATTAATAACACCACAAAATAATCATATGATTTTAAACATATTTCGAGAATCAATCTGAAACTCTATCCAATACTCCAAAATTTCAATCACCTAAAACTCCAAGTCATAAATATTCAAAGACATCGTCGATAATCCATATCATTATCTAATACTATAAATCACAAATATCCACAAGTAATAGTTTCATATCCAATATATCGAAAACAATCCTTATTGGAAGCTACCTTATTCTCAATTCAATGTAGGGGACTAATAATAATAATTCATGATATCACCTTCCTAATATGATAATTTTCCATAATGATATATATATATATCTACTCAACTAATTATTTACTTGAAATAAATAATAAAATCTGAAAAATAAATAAATATAACTCAATCAATTTAATTAAAATAAAAGTATCCGCTCACATAACTCCTTTACTTATTTTTTGATCTAAAATGAATTCCTTTATGATTTTCTCATCATCCTAGATCTACCTTAGAATCATATAAAACTCATAAATTTATAACTTATAGAAAAATTAACTAATTTTCTAAAATCAAAATCTCATTGAAATAAAGTCACTTATTTGGATAATTCGGACACCCAAATATTTTCTACAACCATCCAAAATTTTTCATTTTTTGTTTTTTGTAAGACCCAGAATTTCACTTCCCTAGGAGAAATAGTGTTTTCCAGATAAATAGTAATTTCGTGTGAATAGTATTTTTGAGTGAATAGTAATTTTCGAGAAAAGGAAAATTTCCTCAAGTTTTGTGAAATAAAATTTTTTCGATTAATAGTGTTTTCGAGTGAATAGTATTTTCGATGAATAGTGTTTTCGTGAATAGTGATTTCGAAAAATGGACCCTGAACATCATAAGTCCCGGAATATGAATTAGAGTTATTAGAAACTGAAACGGAGTAAAAATGAGTCCGTTTGAATGGATTTTAAAGGTTCCGAATATTTATGGATAAAAATACTCTCGTTAAGAAAGTTGGAAATTTAATGACTTTATAGTCAATTGAATTTTTTTCAAAGCTTGGGATTGGAAGTTAAGACACCCAATTAGAGGATTGCATGGTCAATTTGATTATAGGGTGACCATAGAATATTTTTGGAATTTATTGGTGTTAAGTGAGATATTAAATTTAAATTTAAGAGGCTGATAAAAGTTATATGAGAAGATAAGCCTCAAAGAAGCACAATCCATGTGCTTGGATGAAGGTCAATGATGTTGTGACATCTTTAAGTCAAAAAGTAAGGAATTAGTTGAGATTTAATTAAGAAATTGGATGAAATTGTTGGTGGATTAATTAGTTGAGAAGGTGACCAATTAAATGACTTAATTCTTGACTAGTGGCACTTGTGTGATTATAGAATTAGTTTAGAGGCATTTTGGACATTGTCAAGGCATGAGTATATAAAGTAGAGAGGATTGAGAGCTGAATCAATGTTAAGTCGGTTGAGAGAGAGACAAGTCGGCTGAGAGCTGAAGGAATCGTGAGAGACAAGCTGAAATCGTGAAAAAATAGAAGCAGAAGCCGAAAGAAAGAGAGAGATCGTGAGCAGAGCTAAAACCGGAAGAAGAAGAAGAAGTCTGCAGCCGTGAAGAAGGAGAAGAAATCGTGAGAGACAAGCTGGAACCGTGAGCTGAAACCGAAAGAGAGAGGGAGCTGAAACTGTGAGCAGAGTAGACCAGAAGAAGAAGGAAAGCTGCAGCCGTGAAGGAGGAGAAGAAGAAGAAGAAGAAGAAGAGATGATCCACCCCTTGTAGCCTCTCAAACCCATCCATCTTAATCAAGAGAGAGTGAAGGTGAGTAGAAGTGAATTCATGTTTGGTTGATAGACTTTTTAAGTTATTGATTTATATGAGGTTTTAATGAATTATATGGACTAAATCAAGGTTGATCATCATCAATCTAAGCTTGGAAGTGAAGAAGAGGATTAAGGAGTCTTGGATCAAGGTCTTTGAAAGGTAAGAGTTAGAGTTTGTAAGCTAAAGTTGATGATATTAATTGATTCTTTTAATTTAAGGTTGTAGTTGATTTAATGGATGATTGTTGAAGTGTTTATGTGTGATTATTTGGCTTGGGATTAAAAGAATGAATAAAGTTCATTATATTTTAGTATGTGATTAAATTATAAAAGTATAGGTGATGAGATTATTTGGATGATTAGATAAAATTTTATGTGAGATTTATGTTGACTGAAAGAAAATCTTGAAAAGAAAAACAAAGAATTGAGTTGGTGAATAAATTATATTAGTGCTTGAGCAATTGTTGTTTTTATATATGTTGAGCTTATTTTAAAGATTAAGTGAATTGTATAAGGTTATGGAATGAAAATGAATTGGTTGGTATCAAAGAATGCAAGAGAAATGGAAATTGGAAAGTTGGATAATTAGGTTGGTTAAGGTTATGTGTGAGAGTAAAATTGTTATCCAACAATTGTTATGTATTTTGATGATGTCTATAAGTGTTTGAGTACTTTAATGCCAAAGGAATAAATTGAAATAGAGGTAAGAATATTAGTTGGAAAGTTGATGGAATTGTGAATTTATTGAGCAAATGTATCGAAGGATAAAGTAAATGATTAGTTAGTATATTTTTATTGGAAATTTATGTGACTAAATGATGGAATTCTTGAATGAATTATATGTGTGTTTGGATGGTGATTATGATATGGTTGATTTCTTTAGCACCAAAGGAATTAATTGAATTTGATGTGAGATTATTATAGGAAGATAAGGTAACGTGGTGAATTTATTGAATATATATATATATATATATTAAGTTAGATTAAGTGATCATTTGGCAATTGATATGTTGGATTTAAGTAGGTGAATTGTTGAATATTTGAATGAGTTTAGATGTAAAATTTTGGGTTAGAAAGTGATTGGAAGGCTAGTCAAGAATATGGTGTTGTTATGTATTGGTGCATGGAATTTTAATGAAGTTGAAATGGTAGTGTATTTTTGAATCCTAAACCAAGATTTTGGTTGGATTATAATGTAGGAAAATCTCAAGAATCAAAGGGAGGTATTGGAGAAGTGGTGAAGTAATTGGAAGTAAATTGTGAATGGAAATACAAGTTTTTAATATTTATATTTCCTTAAAGTTTATTGTAAAGTTAAAAGAATTTATTATAAATAGTTATTTGTTTATTAATTGAATTTATATTATAATTCTAGCATAAAGATTTTAGTTTATTATTTATGTATATGAGAATGTGTTAGAATTAAAGATTTTAGGCTTATTGCCTTGAGATTTCCAATATTTTAGTATATCGAGAAAAGAAATTTTAATAGTCTATGGTTTACCCTAGCCCCAGTTTAGTACCCGGCCGAATGCCCTATGCGTGATACGGTAGATGAGAGGAAGTCAGTCAGTGAGATTTGAGTCTAGTCGACTCTTGTGTGAGCGAGGTATGAGTGATCCGTATACACGTATAGGGTAGTGTAGTCGGTCCGCAGCGTGGGCCCGCTTTCGGCGACTACACATGGTAGATTCCACTCCTAGTGGTTAGTTAGATTTCATGTGCTACCACGCTAGGAGTAGATATTCCCTGGGTTACCATTTAGGCGAGCATTAGAAAATATTTTAAAAAAAGATTTCAGAAAGTATTTTAGAAAAGAACTTTAGAAAGCATTTTAGTTTTAAAAACTGTTTTTGGGAGAATATGTTATCCAGAAATGAGTTTTAGTTTATATAAATTATACCACTCACTGAGTTATACTCATAGTTTTCTTTAAATGTTTTTCTTAAAAATTCTCCCACAGGCGTAGGAGCTAGTCATTCAGCTGATGAGGTTCAGTCAAACGTGCAGGTGGACAGATAGGACGATACTTAATTCATATATATTTTTGTTGTTTTGATCATGTATATGTTTATTTATATAGTTGTAAATAGTTTAAAGAAATAGTGAATGCATTATTTAAAAATGTTTTATTAAAGTTTTGTCAACTTCAATTTTCAGATTTTGTTAACTTGTTTGTGGTTGTGTTGTGAGAAAAGAGCCGGAGGCTCTGGAAGTTGAGAAATTGATTTCATAGAAGTGTTTTTATAAACTATATTTGAAACTTGCAGGGTGACATAGTTTAGAAAACAGACGGCATGCTACCGAAATTTTTATTAAAAAACGAAAAATTTTTATCACTATCACCTTGTAAAAGAAGTTAAAATATCTAGATAGATGAGTTTCCGGTGCCTTGACGGGATTCCTTCGGACTGAGTTAGGGTTCGTGGGAATTCTTTTGGGGTGTTACGGGGTATTTCTTGGGTCTAGAAGAGGGATTTGGGAAGGGTCCCGTCATTTTTGGTTCTCTCTTCGACCCCCTATTTTCTTCCTTCACTTATCCGGATCTTCCCTATCTTTTTTGGTGGCTAAATTGTTTCCTTCTTTTTCTAATGTCTTTGTTCATTTATAATTGCATTTTTCACAATCAGCACCAGCACATCTATATGTTTTTTTTTTTTCAATGAACATGGCCCCCCACTAACATTTATATATATATATATATTTATTTATTTATTTTCGTGGCCATAGCCCATCACCTATTATTATTATTATTATTGTAATATTTATTGCTATAAAGAAAAAAATCGCCCATAGTGTGACTTCTTTTTTCTTGTATGAAAATTTTCATTTTACCCCTATGGTGTTTTTTCGTGCAATCCAACTTTCTTAATTTCTTTGGAAAATATCCTCCAATACGTTATTTATTCATAAACTTCTGTACTTTTAAAACCAGAATCGGATCAAATTAATAATAATAAATTAGATTTCAATTAATCTCTTCAGTTTAGTCAGATTGGGGACTTACAAATCATCCCCTTTTATAAAATTTCATCTTCGAAATTTAAAAATCAGCGCAAGGGTTTAGTCAGATTGGGGCTTTACAAACCATCCCCCCTCATAAAATTTCGTCCTCAAAATTTAAAAATCAGCTCAACTTAAGATATTTCACTCTAAAGCCGTCATTTTTATTTTTTTTCATCAATAAACAAAATTATTTTATTCTCACTTAATTCCCAATTTTTTTTTCATACATAATATCATATATTCAACAATACAATGATTTATAACTATATAGAGCACAATGAAACAAAACTCTTCAATAATAATAATTGCACTCTTATAGAATATTCCATAAATTTCCTCATGTTCAATATCCAAAACCACAACAATTACACCTAAATAAACAACCATTAAACAAAATTCTTCAATTAGAATTCTTAACAACAATCATAATGTGCAATTATGAACGATCATACGTACAACTATTCTAAATAATAACGATTTTTACTATTCTAAATAATAATAATTTTCCTTTTTATCACTTCCAATACTAAATCATTCTATATTTGATGTAGTTTCTAAATAATAAATCAATATACATCAATGAACAATTAATCAGACATTTTTATCATTTTCTGTCCATACTCTTTTAGAAATAAGTAATCAATCAAGATCATATCGTATGACATCAGCACCATAACACATTCACATAAATCTCATTCAATTATCTCCAAAGTTCAAGTACTCAATTTCAAACCTAATAATCATGAATTTTCTTAAACAAAAGATTAAACACAGCACTTCTGCTGTACAACTCTTATATTCAACAAAATACCTTTACTTATGCCATTAATAACACCACCAAACAACTATAAAATTTTTCACATATTACAAGAATCAATTTGGAATTTTACTATGATAATCATTTATAACACCACAAAATAATTATATGGTTTTAAACACATTTCGAGAATCAATCTAAAACTCTATCCAGTACTCCAAAATTTCAATCACCGAAGGCTCCAAGTCATAAATATTCAAAGACATCGTCTATAATCCATATCATCATCTAATATTATAAATCATAAATATCCACAAGTAATAGTTTTATATCCAATATATCGAAAACAATCCTTATTGGAAGCTACCTTATTCTCAATTCAATGTAGGGGACTAATAATAATAATTCATGATATCACCTTCTTAATATGATAATTTTCCATAATGATATATATATCTCTACTCAACTAATTATTTACTTGAAATAAATAATAAAATCTGAAAAATAAATAAATATAATTCAATCAATTTAATTAAAAATAAAAGTATCAACTCACATAACTTCTTTACTTATTTTTAGATCTAAAACAAATTCCCTTCTGATTCTCTCATCATCCTGGATCCATCTTAAAATCATATAAAGTTCATAAATTCAGAACTTATAGAAAAATTAACTAATTTTCTAAAATCAAAATCTCATTGAAATAAAAGTCACTTATTTGGATAATTTAGACACCCAAATATTTTTGATAACCATCCAAAATTTTTTTTTTTTTTTTTTCTCTCTTCGGCTCCCTATTTTCTTCCTTCACTTATCCGGATCTTCCCTATCTTTTTCGGTGGCTAAATTGTTTCCTTCTTTTTCTAATGTCTTTGTTCATTTCTAATTGCATTTTTCACAATTGGCACCAGCACATCTATATGTTTTTTTTCCTTTTTTTCAATGGACATGGCCCGCCACTAACATTTATATATATATATTTATTTATTTATTTATTTATTTTCGTGGGCATAGCCCGCCACCTATTATTATTATTATTATTGTAATATTTATTACTATTAAGAAAAAAATCGCCCATAGTGTGACTTCTTTTTTCAAATATGAAAATTTTCGTTTTACCCCTATAGCGTTTTTCTTGTAATCCAACTTTCTTAATTTCTTTTGAAAATATCGTTTAATACATTATTTATCCACAAACTTCTATACTTTTAAAACTAAAACCGGACCAAATTGATAACAATAAATTAAATTTCAATTAATCTTTGCGGTTTAGTTAGATTGGGGCCTTACAAATCATTCCCTCTTATAAAATTTCATCATTGAAATTTGAAAATCAGCTCAACTTAAGATATTTCACTCTAAAGTCGTTGTTTTTATTTTTTCATCAATGATCATAATGATTTTATTCTCACTTAATCCCCAATTTTTTTTTCATACATAATATCATATATTCAACAATACAACAATTTATAACTATATAGAGCACAATGAAACAAAACTCTTCAATAATAATAATTGCACTCTTATAGAATATTCCATAAATTTCCTCATATTTAATATCCAAAACCACAACAATTACACCTAAATAAACAACCGTTAAACAAAATTCTTCAATTAGAATTCTTAACAACAATCATACTGGTGCAATTATGAACGATCATATCTATAACTATTCTAAATAATAACGATTTTTACTATTCTAAATAATAATCATTTTCCTTTTTATCACTTCCAACAATAAATCATTCTATACTTGATGTAGTTTTTGAATAATAAATCAATATACACCAATGAATAATTAATCACATATTTTTATCATTTTCTGTCCATACTCATTAGAAATAAGAAATCAATCAAGATCATAACGTATGACATCAGCACTATAACACATTTACATAAATCTCATTCAATTATCTCCAAAGTTCAAGTACTCAAATTCAAACCTAATAATCATGAATTTTCTTAAACAAAAGATTAAACACTGCACTTTTGCTGTACAACTCTTATATTCTATAAAATACCCTTACTCATGCCATTAATAAACACCAACAAACAACTATAAAATTTTACACGTATTACAAGAATCAATCTGGAATTTTACTATGATAATCATTCATAACACCACAAAATAATTATATGATTTTAAACACATTTCGAGAATCAATATGAAACTCTATCCAATACTCCAAAATTTCAATCACCTAAGACTCCAAGTCATAAATACTCAAAGACATCGTCTATAATCCATATCGTCATCTAATATTATAAATCATAAATATCCATAAATAGTAGTTTCATATCCAATATATCGAAAACAATCCTTATTGGAAGCCACCTTATTCTCAATTCAATGTAGGGGACTAACAATAATAATTCATAATATCACCATCTTAATATAATAATTTTCCATAATGATATATATATATATATATATCTCTACTCAACTAATTATTTACTTGAAATAAATAATAAAATCTGAAAAATAAATAAATATAACACTATCAATTTAAAAAAAAATTAAAACTATCCACTTACATAACTCCTTTACTTATTTTTAGATCTAAAACAAATTCTCTTATGATTTTCTCATCATCCTGGATCCACCTTAAAATCACATAAAACTCATAAATTTATAACTTATAGAAAAATTAACTAATTTTCTAAAATCAAAATTCCATTGAAATAAAAGTCACTTAGTTGGATAATTCGGACACTCAAATATTTGCTACAACCATCCAAAATTTTTCTTTCTTTTTTTTTTCTCTCTCCAGCTGCCTATTTTCTTCCTTCACTTATCCGGATCTTCCCTATCTTTTTCGGTGGCTAAATTGTTTCCTTCTTTTTCTAATGTCTTTGTTCGTTTCTAATTGCATATGTATATATATACACACACACACAAACACACACATACAAGAGACAAAAAACCACCGCCTCATGTCCACTTCTTTTTTATTTCATTTTGTTTTATTAGTATATATATATTTTTTCACAATCGGCACCTACACATCTATATGTTTTTTTTATTCTTTTTTTCAATGGACATGGCCCACCACCAACCATTTATATATACATATATATTTATTTTCATGGGCATAGCCCACCAGCTACTATTATTACTATTATTATCATTATTGTAATATTTATTACTATTAAGAAAAAATTCACCCACAGTATGACTTCCTTTTTCACATATGAAAACTTTCATTTACCCCTATGGACTTTTTCTTTGTAATCCAACTTTCTTAATTTCTTTTGAAAATATCCTTCAATACGTTATTTATTCACAAACTTATGTACTTTTAAAACTGAAATCGGACCAAATTAATATCAATAAATTATATTTCAATTAATCTCTTGGGTTCAGTCAGATTGGGGCCTTACAAATCATCTCCTCTTATAAAATTTCGTCCTTGAAATTTAAAATTAGCTCAACTTAAGATATTTCATTCTAAAGTCGCCGTTTTTATTTTTTTCATCAATAATCATAATAATTTATTCTCACTGAATCCCCAATTTTTTTTTTCATATATAAGATAATATATTCAACACTACAATGATTTATAACTATATAGAGCACTATTAAACAAAACTCTTCAATAATAATAATTGTATCCTTATAGAATCTTCCATAAATTTCCTCATATTTAATATCCAAAACCACAACAATTACACCTAAATAAACAACCATTGAACAAAATTCTTCAATTAGAATTCTTAACAACAATCATACTCATGCAATTCTGAATGATCATACCTATAACTATTCTGAATAATAACCATTTTTACTATTCTAAATAATAATAATTTTCCTTTTTATCACTTACAATAATAAATCATTCTATACTTGATGTAGTTTTCAATAGTAAATTAATATATACCAATAAATAATTTATCACACATTTTTATCATTTTCTGTGCATACTCTTTAGAAATAAGAAATCAATCAAGATCATATTGTATGACATCAGCACCATAACACATTCACATAAATATCATTCAATTATCTCCAAAGTTCAAGTACTCAATTGCAAACCTAATAATCATGAATTTTCTTAAACAAAAGATTAAACACCCCACTTCTGCTGTACAACTCTGATATTTAACAAAATACCTTTACTCATGCCATTAATAACACCACCAAACAACTATAAAATTTTACACGTATTACAAGAATCAATCTGGAATTTTACTATGATAATCATTCATAACACCACAAAATAATTATATGATTTTAAACACATTTCGAGAATCAATCTGAAACTCTATCCAATACTCCAAAATTTCAATCACCAAAGGCTCCAAGTCATAAATATTCAAAGACATCGTCTATAATTCATATCATCATCTAATATTATAAATCATAAATATCCACAAGTAATAGTTTCATATCCAATATATCAAAAACAATCCTTATTGGAAGCTACCTCATTCTCAATTTAATGTGGGGGACTAATAATAATAATTTATTATATCACCTTCTTAACATGATAATTTTCCATAATGATATATATATATCTCTACTCAACTAATTATTTACTTGAAATAAATAATAAAATCTGAAAAATAAATAAATATATCTCAATCAATTTAATTAAAAATTAAACTATCCACTCACATAACTCCTTTACTTATTTTTGGATCTAAAACGAATTCTCTTCTAATTTTTTTATTATATTGGATCCACCCCAAAATCACATAAAACTCATAAATTTAGAACTTATAGAAAAATTAACTAATTTTTTGAAATCAAAATCCCATTGAAATAAAAGTCACTTATTTGGATAATTCGAACACCCAAATATTTTCTACAAGCATCCAAAATTTTTGTTTCTTTTTTTTTTTCCCCTCTTCAGCTCCCTATTTTCTTCGTTCACTTATTCAGATCTTACCTATCTTTTTCGATGGCTAAATTGTTTCCTGCTTTTTCTAATGTCTTTGTTCATTTTTATTTGCACATATATATATACACACATACAAGAGAAAAAAAACCAAATCCTCATGTCCCTCACATCTCAACCACTTCTTTTTTATTTCATTTTGTTTTATTTTTTTCCACAATTGGTGCCTACATATCTATATGTTTTTTTTTTTTCAATGGACATGGCATACCACTAACATTTATATCCATTTTTATTTTCATGGACATGGCTCACCACCTATTATTATTAAGAAGAAAATCATCTATTGGATGACTTTTTTTTTTTCTACATATGAAAAATTTCATTTTGCCCCTATGACATTTTTCTTTTTAATCCAACTTTCTTAATTTTTTTTTAAATATCCTCCAATAGGTTATTTATCCACGAAATTTTATACTTTTTAAAACTAGAACAAGACCAAATTAATAATAGTAAATTGGATTTCAGTTAATCTGTTTGATCCAATTAGATTGAGGCCTTACATCATCCCCATTCAACTTCTCTATATTTCTGTTTCTCTCTTTTTCTTTCGACCAATGATAGCCTACTTTTGGTCAACCAAAGAAAAAAAAAAAAAAAGAGCTTTTATATCAAGGGCATTTTTGTTCGAAATCATATTAAAACTCAAAATATCAATTCAATGACAATACCAAAAGTCACTCTATTATAGGTGTGGTTGTAATATCCTCTCCCAAGGATATTACAACGACATATGTACGTAAAATGTTTTGCACTGACATATATAATTTATTTTTGAAATAATGAAAGGATTTTAAAGTATTCGAAGGTGAAATTTAAATTTTTATAAAGCTTCTGGAAGAATCAGGACTAAATTTAAATTATAAAAGTTAAGGGATAATTAGTGAAAAAAAAAGAATTTTATAACAATGACAAACTTGTAAATAAAAGAAAAGGACAAGGATATGGTGGAAAACAAAAAAATTCTCTAGAGATTGGTAAAATCGTAAATTTAGAGAAGTTTAGGGTTAGAGGATGCGCTTGACCTCGCCTATAAATATGTGAGGGTGTGGTGAGCATTTACTGTGAGAAAGAGAGGGAGAGGGAAGAGTAAAGAAAAATCTAAAGAGAGAGAGAGAAAACTGTCAGCAGAATAAGAGGGAGGCAGGTTTGCAGCTGTTCCAAGCCAGATCTCCGCTGTTCCTTAAGGAAATCAAGCTACTGGAAGGTGAAGATTAGATTTAGAGACTAGATCTAGTAAGATCTAAGTGATAAGAGTAAATTTTTATAATTTTGTACTGGCGAGAAAGCTATCGAGAACAGTTCTCTGTGTGTAAGTGTTTAATAAAACTTTTGGTATGTAGATCTGGTGATTTGAAGCAGTACGCGAGTAGAAAAACAAGGCAAGAGGTCAAGGAAGAAATTTGGTAAGTAAAGTAGCTAAGAAATAAGCTCATTGGAAAGTTTATTGGTGGTTTAGGATGATTTAATTATTATTATCGCGAGACCTGTTGAGATCGTGACTTGGGTTTTAGGTGGAGAATTGATGATATGTTGCTTAGTACATGTATGTGAACTTCATTAAGGCCAGGGATGTGTAAATGCTTGTGTATATGTGAAATCTGGAAAAGGAAGTGTTAAGAATGGAGTAGGCGTCAGTTGAAGTGGAAGCTCGCGAAGTGCGAGCTGGAGGATACCCGCAGCCCTTCAGCACTGGTCCCATTGGATTGGAGCGTGAGCTTGCAAAAGAGCGTGTTGAACATTGTCTCAGCCTGCTATAGTGCCTGTCCGAGCTAGACTAAGGCAACAGCTGGTAAGACGAGCTGGGAGATGCATGAGAAAAAGGTTGGGCTAGAAGAGGGTAGTAGCTTGCTGAAAGGAATAAGCTGAGCGAGCTCGCTAGAATATGTTAAGGCTCGTAGCTCGGATTGAGCAGGGCGAGAAACGAGCTTGCATAGGAAAAGTTGTGCGAGCTGGGGGCATGAGCTCGTAGCTCGAGCTAGACTGATAGTATTGCAATCTATAGTAGCTTGTGTAAATTATAAGTTAGAGATGATAGAATTAAATTGGGATTGAAGTGTTCTGCGAGCTGAAAGGAAGATTTGTCAATCTGTATCAAGTGTAGGTGACGTAGCGAGCTGAGAGGAGGTCGCTGAAGTGAAACAGTGTGTATGAGTAGAGTGGGAAGTCAGCAGTGAGTGTGCAAATATTTTATCAAATGATTTTCAACTTATTATGCAAATTTTATA
This sequence comes from Litchi chinensis, assembly GCA_019925255.1. Classification (NCBI taxonomy): domain Eukaryota; kingdom Viridiplantae; phylum Streptophyta; class Magnoliopsida; order Sapindales; family Sapindaceae; genus Litchi; species Litchi chinensis. The sequence goes on from CM034462.1 coordinate 22,339,321, forward strand.
GCTTCCCGTTACATGCTTTAGTTTATAAATGCTTTTATATTCTAGTTTGAAAATAAATAGCTTATTTATAGCATGATATGTAATTATTTTAGTACTTTTCATGTTTATAGCATTGAAAGAAAATTGGATTTGAACTATAGAAAGAGAAAAAAAAATTTCAAACAATTAGTGGACGGCTCAAGTTATAGATAAATGTACCTTCTAGCTTTAGACCTAGTCGATATACCCCATAGTATATGACAAATGTTGGGAGAGCTAGTCCAGCTAACATTGGGGGGATTGAGTCTGTCGTGTCAATCGTGTAGCACTTTACACTTGTGGGGTATTAGCTCATTATACGGTGTGCGATGGTAGTTTCGTCACGTAGTAGTGAGATGTCTTTGTAGCATTATCACGGTGTGCGATATTAGCTTTTACACCACGTGACCACCTCACAATGAGCGGAACCAGTCCACTTACTTATGTGGTTATAGTTTCCCTTGAGTTCCCCATTAGTACATTTCTAGAAAGGAACGCATACTATTTAAAAGCAAGTTTTTAGAAAGAAAATGTTTTAGAAATATTTTAGAAAAAGTTTTTGAAACTTAAAAGCAAATTTTATACTACCCCAAATGTTTTAGAAATAAACTATTTTTTTAAAAAAAAATATATTTTTAAAAATGTTTTTCGAGAGGTATTTTATAAAAATTAGTTTAAATTAAAAACTTACACACTCACTAGGCTTTATAGCTTACAACCTTTTTGATTTTATGTTCTAAAAACCTCCCAGGTGCAAGAGCGAAAAATCAGGGTACCAGTTCGCCGCATTTAGACTAGGTGGGCCAGACTTCTGATGATGCTGCATAGTTTATTATGTGAACATCATGAGTTGCATATTTATCATAAATTATGCATTTTTTTTTTAATTTGAATGAACCTTGTAGAACTTTTATAAAGATGTATAGATGTTTAAGACTCTTGAATATTTGAGATAATATTTTTAGTTACCCTTTGTTTGGAAAGAAAATTAAAAAACGATTTTAAAATAAAGAAATTTTTATAGTACGGGTTCACTCCACGACATCCTTTTGAGCCTTATTAGTTAGTTCTTAGAAGGGTTTCGTGGGGTGCTTGGTAGGACCAACGGGCTCATTTAAGGGAATTCGGGTTGGGTCTTGTTAGTCGTTTAAAAATTGAAATCTAAAATAAATCATAATCTGTTATAAATATATGGTCTTAATACCACTTCCTTTTTGATAATATTTTTTACCTTATTTATTATTATTAAATTATCGAAATGATTTTTTAATTTGCTTATAAATAGGTCTATATTGTAACCATTAGAATACACATCAATTGAATTTTTTTCTCTCTTTCTGTTTTACTTTTGCATGTTCTTTCTTATTTGATTATTATTCTATATTCATTGCTTTTATGTCATGTTTTATAACACGGTGTCAACACGAATCTGGTACGAGAGATTTCATTCATATGATCTACTCTTTACTAATATATGTGTTTCATATAAATGTTATATTATACTAACAGATGTTATGTTAGATGCAAAATAAATTTTTCTTTAGGTTGAACTATTTTTTGTGTTTTTGCTATTTTGGTTTATATATTTATTTAAACATATGCAATATGAATCTTATTTTGAAAGCATATGTTAAGAACTTCAAATCTATATACTATTTGCATGATTTGATTAATTGTATAAAGAGAAAAGATTGAATTGAAAAATTTGTTTTATTGGTTTGATTGATGCAAAAAAGAGAAAAGAAAAAAATTATATGAAGTTTGTCTTTGTTTTGTGTACGGAGAGAAAAAAATATATTGTTTTTTTCCTTATTTGATGTACTATGCAAAAAATATATAAAGTGTATATATATTTTTGCTTTCTATGAGAAATCAATGTTCTTGGCATTTATTTAAATAGTTTTTGAATATTGCTATATGGGAATTATTATTTTTGGGTCTTTTGCATTCAAAAGTAAGTTTAATCATATCAAACTTATGTTTTGATACTTTATGTAATATAATATTCCTTTTAGCTTTCTTATCTACAACATAAAGTTTGCAAGTGAAAATTAAAACTATAAGTTTTAGTTTTCAAATAGAACTAGAAGTTCTATAATTTTAATTTAATTAGAACTAGAAGTTCTAAATTTCCAATTTCATTAGAACCCGAAATTCTATATTGTAAATTTATTTAGAACCAGAAGTTCTACACTTTCAATTTAATTAAAATTACAAATTCCGATATATTGATCTATTGGAACCAGAAGTTCTATAACATTAATTTATTTGAAACTAGAAATTCTAATTAAATTATAATTAAATTTTGTTGGCTTTTACACTCAATGTGGGCAATTGTATATGTCAAATAAATTATTGTTACCTAAAACAATATAATTGGCCCTTGTCTATTGTATAGAAAAAGTGTGTTTTAGACCATAAATCTTAACACAAAAGGCAACAAAATGTACAAGTTTGTGTTTTATGTATGAAACCAATGTTATAAATATACATATACACAAAAAACAATGTGGCTTTCTTGGGTCATCAAAAATTAAATATGCAAGATTAAATGAATTAAATACACAAAACGTTATATTCTTACATTTTGGGTTTGACATAATGGTTCTATAAAATCCACTTTAATTGACTGAATGCTCCATTAACACTTCAAATCTATATTTTGGTATTTTAAATCTAAACCATAAGTTTTAGATTTTCAATAAATTTATTCCCGATTTTATTTGAATCTAAAACGTGAAGTTTTAGATCCTCACTTCAGTTTTAGATTATAATTTGTTTAGATTTTGGAACTAGAAGTTTCAAAATTACAAATGAAAAAAATTGAGAAAAAGTAAATCAATTCAAATTTGATACAAAAAAAAACTAGTCTTGAAGCAAGTATGTTCGAAAACATGTCTTTTCATTGAGGGTGAGTAGAGACTTGAAAATCTTTTATACTAACTTTTGTTCATTAATTCATGATATATAAATTGTGAAATTTAGGTTTATAAATATGTTAAAATATTTATTTTTTGTTTATATATTTTAATGCATTGACGTATGTATTTTCATACTTATGTATTTAATACGAATTGCTTGGTCGAGTATATAGAACCCAGAATTTCATTTCCCTAGGAGAAATAGTGTTTTTCAGATAAATAGTATTTTCGGATGAAATAGTATTTCCAGATAAATAGTAATTTTGTGTGAATAGTATTTTTGAGTGAATAGTGATTTTCGAGAGATGAAAAATTTCCTCAAGTTTCGTGAGATAAAATTTTTTCGGTGAATAGTATTCATATGAATAGTGATTTTCGAAAAACAGACCCCAGACATCAGAAGTCCCGGAATAGGAATTAGAGTTATTAGAAATTAAAATGGATCAAAAATAAGTTTATTCGAATAAGTTTCAAGCGATCCAAGCGTAATTGATGAAAATGCCCTTTTCGGAGAATCATAGGAAATGATGATTTTACAATCAATTGATTTTTTTTCAAAGCATGAGATTAAGAGTTAAGATACCCAATTAGAGTATTGCATGGTCAATTTGATGATAGGATGACCATGAAATATTTTTGGAATTTATTAGTGTTAAATGGAGATTTAATTTTAAGTTTAAGGAATTAATGAATAGTTGCATGAATTGATAATCATCAAAGAAGCACAATCCTTGTGAAATTGAATAGACCAATGAGGGGATGACATCTAAGGGTCAATTTGGTGACAAATATGTGGTTAAGAAATTTTGAATGATTAGTGGATTATTTAAATTGATAATTAATGACATTTTTGATATTTGAGTGATCATTTAAGGGCAAAATTGTCAAAGGGGTGGAGGACTATATAAAGTGAAGGCATGAGAGGAGGAGAAGCAATACATCACTCAGCCAAGAGAGGAGAGACGTGAGAGGGAGAGTGAAAACCGAAAGAGAAAAAAAAAAAAGAGTGATGCTGTGAAGAAGAAGAAGAAAGAGGAAGTAGAGGCCAAGGTTTCAATGTGATTTCATCCACTTTCTACTCTTATTATCACCCCTAAAGAATCAAGAAGAAGTGAGGAAAGATTGGTAAGTTAAATGATTTTATTTTGATGTTAATTGATAGTGATTTTGAATGGGTTTTTAAAGTTTGATGATATAGTATTTGTTTGATGGAATTTTTGGGTTGATTAGAGATTTATTATCTTTAAATTGAGCTTGGAAGTGGAAGGAGAGTGAAGCAAATGTTGGTCAAGCTATTTTAGTAAGGTAAGGGTTAGGGTTTTTGAAAGGATTTTAATGGAATTTAATTGATTTTGAGTTTAAAGTTTTAGTTGGATATTTGATGACTAATTGATGCATTTAGGAGTGATTGTTGGGCATGGAATGAAGTAAATAGCTTAGTTGTATCATATGTTAGTAAGTGACTAACTTGGAAAAATTCATGTGATTGAAGGGATTTTAGTGTTTGAATGAGTTTATAGGTGATATTAGATTAATCTGAGATGAATTTTGAAAAGAAAAATCAATTGAATGAATTGTTGGACAAGTATATTAGTGTGTGGACCACTTGTGTTTTTACATGTTTTTATGTTGATTTTAATGTTGGAATGAGTTTTATGATGTTTTGGAATGAAATTGAATTGATTTTTATCAAAGAAGTGGAAGAATAATGAAATTGGAAAGTTTGCGTAATTATGTTGGTTGAGGTTTAGAATCGGTGTAAATTTATTATTCAATATTTTTAATGTGTTTTGATGATGTTTATAAGGTGTTTGAGTGCTTTGGTGCTAAAGAAATTAATAGAGTTGGATGTGAGATTATTAGTAGAAAATATAGTAAAGTGGTGGAATCATTAAATATAGGTATTGAATTAGAATTTAAATGGTAAATGAGTGTTTTAGATGTTGGAAATTAATTGAGTGTAATGTTGGATTGTTGAATTGATTTTAAATAAAAAGTGTTCGTTGGAATGTTAGTTTGGAAGATTATATCAAGAATTGGCATTATATTGTATATTATCCTTTAGGTTCAAATTTGAAAAATAAATGAGATTGGCATTGAAATTAAATGAACAAAGGTGATGAATTGATGGTGGAATGTGATTTTAGGTGATTTGGAAACAAAAAGAATCAAAGGGAGGTTTGAAGGAGTGGTGGAGTAGTTGAAAGTAAATTGTGAGTGGTTATAAATTCTTTTAAAAGTGTTTATGTACTTTTTGATTATTCACAATTTATTTCTTCAATTATTGTTTAGTATTCAATTTATAATGGTTAAGTTACCATTTTAGTTAATCATCCATTTTATAATTGTGATGTATTTAAGCTTTAGCATGTTAATCATTTTAGTATTAAAGCCATTTAGTATATTTGAGTATAAATATATATATGTATGAATAGACATGCTAAAGTAGCTTGAAAAGTTAGGCTTTGGCCTTAGAAAAAATGAGATTTTAGTTTCAAATAATAAGCCAAAAGAAAAAAAAAAGAATTTTTAGTATTATGAAAGAGATTTTTTTATGCCTTTGGTTTACCCTAATTCTCAGTATACCCAGCCGTAGTACCATTGTGTGTATGGCAAGATGGTTGGGATAATTACTAGCTTGGGGGGTTGAGTTTGAGTCTATGAGTCGCTTCTGCACGTATATGGTAGTGTAGATTTGCATGATGTTGGGAGGGGACTCGCGACCCCAAGAGTTTCCCACATCTGCGACTAGACATTGTAGTATTCCTAAGCTCTAGTGGCGATGTGAAATTCCGTCACAACAGGACTAAACTTCCTTGGGTTGCCTTTGGCGAGATTAAAAAGAAAAACATGTCAATAGACTTGAAATTTATTAAATTAGAAAATTTATTTCCAGTTTCAAGAAATAAAGAAAAGTTTATAAGAATTAATTATTTTCGTAATTTTAATAAAGTTATAAGAAAATTATTAGTTTATAAATTATTTCGGGAGGACATATATATTTTAGAAAAGGAAATTTTAGTTAAAAATTATCTACTCACTGAGTTTTATACTTACCATTATTTCTATGTGTTTTTTAAAAATCCTCCTCAGGTGAAAGAACCAATCATCAATCAGAAGAGGCTCCATCGGACGCGTAGGTGGCCTGACGCAAAGATAATCACTGTGTAAGTTTATGTTTGAAAGTGTATGTCATGCATTATATGCAACTCTTGATGAAAATATTTGTAAATTATATTTTGGTTGTATATAGTGTTTTGTATTTATAAAATTAAATTTTTGACGAATTAAATTATATATTTATGTTAATTGAAAATGAAGCATATTTATGGATTTCAAATTGAAAAATATTTGTGGTTGGATTGTGGAAACAATTTGACGGCTTGAGGCCCAGTAGTGGAGAACTGTTTGTCATAGAAGTGCTAAATTTTAAAATTTGCAGGGTGGCATGTTCAGAAAACAGCCGTTATACTGCCCAAATTTTTGTAAATCCATTTTATAAATGTTTGAAATAAAAAGAAAGGAAAAGAAAAATTTCCTCACATTTTCCGCATTAAACGAAAATTTAAAAAATTTTTAAAAAGTAAACGGCATAGCTTCACATAAACTTTTCAGTTGGAGCAGATGTTCGCTGGAGGGCTACCGTGAGGCGGCCAGCAGGTCTAGTAAGGAGAGGGGTCTGTCAGAGTACATATATATAATGATCTCATGCCTCATGTTATATGATTAAAATCTATTGGTATTATGGTTAAATTGTTACCTTTCCAGTGATGACATAAGTCTAATAGTGGCATGAGCTATTAGATGTGAAAATTAGGTAGCGACGACTATTAGAGTTTTCTGATAATGATTTTGTTTGAGATCTTTTATAATATATCATAAAATTAAGGTATAATTGTAATTGAATTAGAACCTAAAGTTCTAATATTAATTATAGTGATTCATGTGATTTGAAAAAGAATTTTATTCTCAATTCTATCAAAACTGAAGTTTTAAGTTAATATCATATTGAACATATAATTATAATATATAATCACATCATAATTTGAAGCTTTAGGTTTTTTAGAAGAAAAGGTACAATATTTTTATTCTTCTTATATTAAATTATATAATTATTGTCATTTTTGATAAAAGTTTTGGTTAGCGAAGAATATGTTATTTTCGTTTTTCTTCTTTTCTCAGAGCAAGTACAAAATAAGGTACATGACATATATTTTTTAATGCCTTAATTGATTATTAAATATTTGTTACGATTTATTGTAATTGTAGTTTGTGAAATTGTTTATTAATTTGTTGTGATTACAATTTATATATCTTGATAAAAGGATTAATTTATATTTTAAAAATATATTTGTATACTTGATCACCAAATAAATGAAGTCAGATAATTGAAACAATTTCTACTTCAAATTTGCTCCTGAAATGACAATGTTAATAATTATGGGGTGAAAAATCATTTATCTTACATGGCTAAATTAATTAATATCATTCCCTGAAGTGAATGTTGAATTTTCTAATAGTTATGACGATGATTATGGTTAATAAAGTCTCGGTGATTATAATAAATTTTAACCACTTGAAGTATAATTCATACCAAAGCAAATTAAATAAAATGTTTACTATTGGTGGAATATGAAATTATAATTATTGTGTACTTGAAATATAAATAAATATTAGATTAATATTTTACCAATATATAAAGGCTCTAGAAGAGCAAATTTACATATTACAAAGTGAGAAACAACAATATCATATATAAGAAGCATATTTTATGATTGAGACTATCATATGATCATAATTATAATATGATAAAAAATTATAATGAATTAATTTTTTTTCATCCAATAATATAAAGAAAACGATGCATCAAATTATTGAAAGTAATATGGATATCCATTATAGAATCTGAAGATTTTTAGTTAATAAATGTTCCTGAAGGATAATAATTGATATCACAACTTGGCTCCTAAAGGACACTATATGTTTGACCTCTGAAGGACACTATGTAACATTTTAGTCATTGAAGAATAATATGATAGTCTAATATATCAATGAAAGATAGTAAGACAATATAATTAAGTTTCAGAAGGATATTATGATGATATACATAATTCTTAGAAGGATATTATGATGATGCAAATAAATTCATGAAAGATAACAAAATAAAGTCAATGAATAAATTTTCTATCGTTAGGGGAGAATATGGATAAAATTAGAAAACTGAAAAACATGAAATTATAATTGGCATGCATCATTTATTATGATGATTAGTGTATAAGTCATATGAACCTAAAGTTCAAAGGATCGTTTATTTGAAAATTATATACTTGAATGATTTTATATTCATTGTCAATATATTAACTTGAGTGATTGTTCCTGAAGAACAATTTATATAAATGATAATAAATAAATCATTCATTATATACATAAGTGTGAAAAGTAAATTTGGTTGAAAGTTATTATTCTTTGAAGTAAATAATGAAAGGCCATGATCATTTTAAAGATCATGCTTAAGCTATATAAAATCTTTATCATATGACTCATGAAGAATTAAATGTTTTTGAAAAGATAGAACTCTTCTATGTAATATGTCCCTATAAAACTCACAAAAGAGATCTTAATGCATCTAAAAAAGTGCATGTGCTCAAACTATAAATAGTTTGCTCTAAGAATATGTGAAAGTTTACAGTAGCACCTGAAGAAGAATGTGTACTGAAAACTTAAAGAAAATTAAGATATTATATTTTATGCTCTGCATATTATAGAAAAATGATAAGGATATTGAATAACATATTATGGATAAATGTCGACATAAAAAATTTATTAGAACAAAAACAAAGCTATACTTATGTAGTTGTATTGAACTTGTCATGTGGACATTTGAAGACGTTATATGTTTTAATAAAAGTAATTACTCATATGAAAATTGAGATAGTGAGATATAATCATATTTCAAAGGTTTAGTGCAGAAACTCAATATTGATAATATGAAAATAAATTGTCTCATAGTTAATTTCATATGATGAGAATTAACAGCTCCTATAGTGGTTAGTACCCCAAAAGCGGTACAATCACCTAAAGAGATACAAAATCTTATAAATATAAAAATTTCCTTAGAGAACTGTGGAGTCATGATTATCAATAATGATAATTAACCACATAGCATCTGGTAAACTTTCAGTTGGGGTTAAGGCTTCCAAACAATGCATACTTTAGAACTAGCAAAGTAGGAGATTCAAGAAATTATTTACCCTCTGCCATGTCAGTCCATGTGGAGAAACTATTTGAAGATAAATTAAATGGATCTAGTTTGACCTTCAAAGAATAGTAGAATTACCAAAAGAAGGCAGTGCTGGGGAGCTTACTTATGGTTTGTTTGTAATTTCATTTCCAATATAAATAAGAGTTAGTAGACATACAACATCTAGATGTATGCATTGATGTTTTATGGTATTTTTTGTTTACTTGGTTGAACTAAGGATATATTGATCAATCAAGAATTCAAAAAATTTATGATTTGTAAATTTCTATATTTAGGATAACTAGTGGGAATTAAATTACTTGTACCTCATACCTAATTGGATTTTAAGTTCTTATTGTAAAAGGAACTCAATTCCTCCTTATTACCGTAGGAATCAAGTTCCTTTCCTAATAAAAATAGTAACTTATGTGCTTTAACTAATCCTCTAACAATTTTAATAAAAAAATTACAAACAAGCGCGCGCACACACACACACGCACATATATATATACATATATGCAGGGATAAGATCAGGGGATACAAATTTTGACACGATTTGCTAACCATTGGATGATGAAAATTTTAATGACTTAGATCTACTTACACTTTTATATACAACTTTATTTTACAATGTAATTAATATTAAAAACTCACCCTCTCTCTCTTCATTATTATATCATCTTTTTTCTCTCATTAATATTCAATACTCACCAATTAAATTACATTATTTTTACATATCTCTCCTCTCTTGTTCTTCATACATGGCACAAAGAAAGAAAAAAAAACGAGACTTTTTGTTTTTTTACTTTCAACTAAGATCCAAATTGCATATGTTTAAATAAACATACTCATCAAAATATTTTAAAATAAAAAATCAATTAAAAAAAATTATTTTGAAAAAAAAATGATGTCTAAAATATATATATATATATATAATATGAAAATAAATTAAAAAATTAAAAAATAATATAATTCTTCTCACCCAACCTAATTCCTTGAGTCTTTAATTTTTTTTTTTAATTCATTTTCAAATTGAAAATTAAAGACTCAAAGAATTACGTTGGGTGAGAAGAATTAAATAATTTTTTTAATTTTTAATTCATTTTTAAATTATATTATTTTTATCATATTTTAGACATCATATTTGTACCCAAAATAAGTTTTTTTTTTTAAATTAATTTCTCATTTTAGAATTTTTGTAATAAGTATATTTATTTAAACATATGTAATATGGATCTTGTTTAAAAGTTTATGTTAAAAACTTCAAATCTGTATATTATTTGCATGATTTGGTTAACTAAATAAAGAGAAAAAATTATATTAAAATTGGATTTATAATATTTTTATTTGATCTATTCATGATAAAGATAGAAAAGATGAAAAGAAAAAGTATTATTTTTTTCTTTCTTTGTGCCATGTATGAAGAATGAGAAATGAGAGCTATGTAACAATAATATAATTTAATAATTAAGCTATCGATGTGCGAAATTCTACAATTAAAGCAAAATAAAAGCAAACGGCAAAAAGAAAGAGGTGGAAGAATAGATTGAAAAGGTGTTTTTATGTGGTTCAACCAAAACAATGCTTACGTCTATGACTGTATTCTTTAGTTATTTTGACAAAGTCACAGTATAATATTCCGTATTGTATGTTTACAATGAAAGTTTAGCCCCTATTTATAACGTGGGACGTTACAATTTGAATATAATTAAAATATGAAAGAATTTCACATTGATTACACTTTCAAAACTGGTTTCTACCATATCAGAGATAGATTTTGTCATATCAAGGATCGATTCTATCGACATAAAAATTTGAATTTATTTTCAATTCTGGTGGTTAACTTCTTCTTAAGTTGGACCATTGCCATTTTGGAAAATTTCTTTAGTGAACGCTTCGATCTGCAAGCTAGAGCTTGCCTTGAACAACCTTGAGCTAGGCATAAGGTAAGCTGGATTGTGACTAACCAACGACCTGAGAAATGTATTAACAAACTGTGAGCTCATTTGTGCAAATTGGGTGTTGGTGAACCAGGCCTTCGTACACTGGATCAATCTATTAGATCAGTTCCTTGGACTTTTACCAGTCAATTTATATTATCCAAAATATACCTATACGTTAGCCTCTCAACTCTCAGTGTGATCTATGAACTGGGAGCTCAAAGCTCGTTGGTAAAAGTTGACGCATCACACCTTGTTATCCCATGCCTTTTCAAATTCCGTCCCATCACTTGACATGTGGTAGCTCTTAAGGTAATTGCGACATAACACATCTTTTGCCATGCGTATTTAATGCGTATGTCTCTCAACTGATGGCCCATAATGACAAAAGCCTTAACTCGTGCTATACCGTTAGATCTAAGACAGTTGAGTAGCCTCCAAATTGAACGGTTAGAGTTTGGATACTGCGTCTCTATATATAAATGGAGCCCTTTTGTTTCCTTATCACTTTGCCATTGTCAACTCCAAACGCCGAATTGCTTTCTTCTCCTATTTTTTTTCATCTTGCTTCCTTACACCGGTTCTCCTTGAATTCCACATCTTTGATGATCAGATTCGTTGTCCTTAAGAAAGCATTTACAGTAAATTTTCATAATTGATTCTTGAGTTTTTTGGTATCTAGTTTTGTGCACATTGTGTTTGCATTGTCTTTTCTGGATTGAAGACTGGCTTAAATACTTCATGTTCTTAATGTTAAATATTTCAGACTTTTCATTTCTTGTTGATTTGATCTTGTTGATTGGCCCTTTACAGCTTGTTTATTGTTTCTGACACTCATATATACGAGCTATAGGATGATGCACTTGTAAGTTATTAGCTTGTAGGTCGTTTGCCTATAGGTCGAGCCCCCCATAACTTTAGTAATATATATATATATATATATGTGTGTGTGTGTGTGTGTGTGGCATTTGTGACTTGTAGACTAGGAAGTCTCTTGGTAGGAAACTTAGACTTTTGGGCATGGTTTGTTAATAGTGACCTAATTGCACCCTTTCATGTGTAGATGTCTTCAGGTCAGGGATGTCGGTCACACAGAGTAGGAGATGATGACCTGTCTAGCTCAGAAGAGCTTGGATCAGAGGAAGTTTGCATTACTGGTGAAACGAATTCCTAAAGCGATAAGGTTATTGAAGGGTTCGAAGCTCGAGCAGACCCTGTAATGATCCGTCAGTTCGCTAAGGAATGACGAGCTCACGAGGTGTTTATACATTATACCATAAAGATAGAATATGAGGAGTTAGGGGGAATTATCTTGAAGTATCACCTTCCCATGCGATGTCATGTCATGTCATCCTCATCTGACGACCATGCGGCTTATCCTCCCAAATGGTTCGTTGCCATCAGTATTAATCACCTTGGCACAGATTTAGATTTCCAGTCCCCACCTACATTATCAACCTATTGAATAAGCTAGAGCTTAATCCCTTTCAGCTAACCCCTAACTCTTATTCACAACTTACATCCTTAGCTTTGGTATTCTTTAAGTACAACCTTTTACCTTCGGACCCCAAAATCCTTTGCTATCTTTATAGTATCAAAAGTGTCGGTGGCATGAAAGGAGGAATGCAAGATGGGATCTACTATCTCGTAGCTTGAAAAACGAGCTACAAGGGTCTCCTGCCTTAGGGTAGTGTGAAGGGCAAATCTAATGTAGGAGATTATAAATCAAGTTAGTTTTACATTTCTTGCCCTTCACTTAGAAAGCTCCACAATTTCTCTTTCGTCTTTAGCCAAGTAGTTAGATAGCATAGATCTCTTATGAGCTATAGTATTATTATTATTATTTTTTTAATCTTCTTCTTTTTACCTTGCATATTTGATAGGAGACAAGACAACCCTTATTGATGAGGAGGTCGAGATTCACAGAGCGCTTGCGGATTCAGACGAGGCGAGAATTAATAACGCGTTTGATAATGAACTCCTCAAGACCTACCCATTAGCACATTCTCTTAATAGCGAGCTTTTAGATAACAAGAGGGAAATAAGAAGTAAGGGTGGACTTGAGCTCGCCTCTGTGTTTGAAGTTGTTGATGAAGTAGAAGCTGCTCCAGTCCCTTAATAGATTCCAGAGATGGTGAAGCTCGCTTTTCCAAAAACCGCTATCATCTCGATCTATTGAGTCCACAATCCCTTTAGCTGCTGCTTCTAGTGGGGTGCCCACCTTGGCACCAACTTTAGGCCTTTCACAAGCCTAAATCCCCACCTCGTAGCTAGAGGTGGTGGAAGTTCGAGATGAGTAGGCGGGAGCTTCTACTCTCAAAGTTCAAGTTGCTCCGAGTGAAGAAATAAAAAGAAAATCGATGCCCAATCCTCTTCTAGCTAAGCGACGACAAATGGATAAAGGTAAACAGCCTGAGGTTATGAAGAGAAGAATTGAGTCATAAGCTAGGGCACAATCTAAAGGTGGGCTAGGAGGAATCCATTTGAACACCCTCCTCTACAACTTGCCTGAGATCCTGCAAACTCATGTCAAGCACTTAGAAAAGAAGAGCTTATGGGGTGATGGCCTGTCTGGCTACATAGCTCGTCACGCGCTGTTGGTAACCTATACTATTTTTACCTCTTTTGCTTTCTTGCTCCCTTGGTTTAAACATTAATTTGTTGCATTTCAGGCCACAATGGGGACGATGATGCAGATGTAAGAAGTTCTAGCTTTTGAGGATAAGAAAAGGAAGTTGGAGAGCGAGCAAAAAAAGTTGAAGGACGAGCTCTCGTTCATGGCTACGAAGGCTGAGAAGGGAAAGAGATCATAACAACACTTTCTAACCAAGCTGGAGAATGTCGAAGAGGCAAAAAAGGAAGCTAAAGATGCTATGATTCACAAGGAGGGTACTTACGCAACTACGAGGTCACACCTCATTGCCTAGCTCCTTCGAAGTGAAGAGGAATTGAACAAGGCAAAGAGCAACCTGAAGAAGGCAAGGAACGACCTGGAGAAGGCTCAGCAGCGAGTTGAAACTGCTGAGAAGAAGATCGCCCTTACTAAGAAGGAAGCCGAGTTGCAGTTCGCCAAAGCTAAAGAGAATGCAAAGTTAGATACCTCCAGTTTATTCCTCTACATTGTATGGGAAGTTCACCCCGAGCTAGACGTCTCATTTTTTGGTGAACAGGCAGTCACGGAGGTGGAGAAGTATAAAGAGCAGGTTGCCCAATCCTTAGTAGTTCCAGATACAGCTACTCAGAACATCGAGCTTCCAAATGCGACCTTCCAAGATGCAATAGCTCATGTCACAAAGCCTCCAAGTGCAACCTCTAATGATACAGCTTCCATTAATCAGCCTCCTAGGGTTAGGACTCCCAGTAGGTTACATACCATGCTGTACTTTTTTTTTCTTACAAAATTAGTAATGATTGTGTTGCATTCTCCTCGCTTTACGAGGACCTTTGAAATGAACATTTTAACTTCATATGTAATAAATTCACCTCATTTAGGAGGTTTGCCTTGAATATGCTTGCTTTATCTCAATGCTGTCTAGAACTTTACTTTGACTTGTATTTTTCTTAGTGTTTGAATTTCTAGCAAACTAAGAAACAAAGTGACTAATGCATAAATGCATAAGTTAATGATAACAAGACCTGGTGAGGGCTGGGGAGCTCGCTAATCTTGATGTAGAAATAAATATTTCCCAGTTGACAAAGCCTTCAGATGTCACTGTAGTTTGCAGATCATAAATTTTAGCATAATGACGAGCTAGTAGGTCGGCACCTATTAGCATAATAACAAGCCAGTAGGTCAAAGTCTGTTAGATTAATAACAAGCTAGTAGGTCTGAACCTGTTAGCATTATAGCAAGCTAGTAGGTTGGAACCTATTACTACTATAATGTAATTTTGTGGGCTATATAGGGAGTTAAAACCTCGCCTACCACAGTGATATATTGTTCGAACTATGTAGGGGGTCAAAACCTCGCTTACCATAGCGAATTTTAGCGAACTGTCCAGTAGGTTGGAACCTAAACTAACAGCGTAGTTTCATTGAGTTGTCTAGTAGGTCGGAACCTCAACTAATAGTGTAATAGCGAGTTGTTCGATAGGTCGAAACCTCAGCTAATAGCATAATTTCATTGAGCTATCCAGTAGGTCGGAACCTTAGCTAACAGCGTAATAGCGAGCTATCCAATAGGTCAGAACCTTAGCTAATAGCGTAATAGCAAGTTGTCTAGTAGGTCGAAACCTTAACTAACAACATAGTTTTATTGAGTTGTCCGATAGGTTAGAACTTTAGCTAATAGCATAATTTATTTGATTTGAGGTTGGAACCTCCGCTATGTCCAGTAAGTGAGAATCTCAGCTAACATAACGTGATTTAATAAAATTCTGCCAAAAAAAAACTTAGTGGAGAGGTCACTATTCACTTTTATATTCAACATTTAACAAAGAAATTAATAGAGCAATCACTCATGAGTAAAGTATTATAAGAAATTCAAAGCTTCTATTGACTTTTAAAAATTGAATCATAAATCATTCAATGTAAATCAACACTTACGATGTGAGGGCCACCATGCATGATGAAGATGGTCCTTATAGATGATTCTTCTTTGGAAGCTCACTGTGGTGGTTATTGAGGTCATAGGTTCACTGGTTGCACCACATAGTCTTCTAGATGACCTTTCTTAATTAGATCCTTAATGACGTCCTTTAACTATCATCATTTTGAAGTGTTGTGTCCAATCTCATTATGATAGACGCAAAATTTGTTCTTATTTATGAACTTAACAGGGCTCCTCATGGGATTAGGCTTCCTAACGTCTTTCCTATTCCTTTCTGTTGCAAAGATCTTATCCGGTGCATCTAACAGGATACTGTAGCTATCATGACTATCTTGATGCTGAGGTCGCTCGTTTCTGGGCTTATTCATGACCTTCCTAACAACCTGATTGATTGAGCCATTATTTCGACCATCACTTCTGTTCTCACCATTATTTCTTTTCTTCGGTTGGTTGGAACTACCCGATTCATCCTTTTAGTTAGGATTCTTGAGGCCGAATGTCTCCTTCTATCTAATCTCCTTGGTAGCTCACTCGTAAAACTCGCCTAGGTCTCTCACTGGAGATTTGTAGCTGCCCTCATAAAGCTTTCCATCTTTGCAAAGCTCTGCCGAGATCGTAGCCAGGATAGTTTCATCTGAAAGGTTCTCCAAATTGGTGACCTCGTGTCTGAACCTGATAATGTAATATTTCAATGATTCATTTTTTCATTGGAAGACCGTGACAAGGTGATAAGATGGTGCAAGCTGCCTCCTTAGAGCTAAATACTAGCTAATGAATTTTTGTTGACATTTCTCCTAATTATTTATGCTACGAGCTGGAAGGCACTTAAACTAGGTCCGTGGAACGTCCCCTAGAATGGTTGGAAAAACACAGCACTTGACCAACGAATTGTTCATCTGAAGGTCCATTTGGACACTGAATGCATCCATATGATCATAAGGGTCACTATCTCCTTTATACTAAGTAACCTTAAGGACCTTGAATTTATGAGGGAAAAGCTGTGTCTTGATCTCGCTAGTGAATGAGGTTCTTTTCTCATATCAATCATGATGGTTTGAGGCACCAGGTCATGTTTTAAGCTGTTGAACCCTTTGAATGAGCTCCTCTATCTTTGGGTAAGGTGGCCAGTGGCCTCGCCCTAGCTCTTGACTTGGAGAGCGATGTTTTAGATTGTTTCCCTGACTAGCCCTTTGTGAATCGCCCATTAGGTGCGACTCCATATGTCACCGAATGTCTACCTCATCCTATTTGCGAGCTTGGCGACCTCCAGCTCTAGAATGTGAGTTGGAGGAACGAATTGAATTGACAGGTCGTGACACTTCCCTGAAGGGTCTTTCAGGTGTTGCCACTTCCTCTCATTATTGTTAGGAAACTTCTCTTAGAGCAGTGGCTTCAGATCTAGACATGTTTTGAGCTTGGGCTTGTGTCAGCACCCTGACTGCATCCGCCAGTTGCCGTACGGTATTTTCTAATATCTCCTGCCATTGGTGCCATGCTAGTAGCCTCTCAGTTGTAGGGACTATCAGTACTGGTTAGTGAGGGGCTAGTGAAGACATACTTATAGTAGCGTCGATTATGGGGACTTGAGCCGCACTTGCCATGAGCATGATTGCATCCTCTATTGGCTAGACATCATGCTACTATTGATCCATCTGCCTTTTTGGTTGATTAGTCGCAGCGTCTGAACTTTTGGTTGTTTTTCCTCTTACCATGGTTGTCAAAAACTCTAATAAAATATAGCCCGGGCCCTCTTTTTGTGCCAAAATGTCGATGTGCAAAATTGATTGATCGAAATTCTTGATCCAATACTTGCAATTAAAGCAAAATAAAAGCAAACAGCAAAAAGAAAAAGGAGGAAGAACAGATTACAAAGGTGTTTTTACGTGGTTTGATTAGAATAATACCTACATCCACGATTGTGTTCTTTGGTTATTTTAGTAGAGTCACAATATAATATTCCGTATTGTATGTTTACAATGAAAGTTCAGCCTTTATTTATGTCGTGGGGCATTACAATTTGAATATAATTAAAATAGGAAAGAATTTCACATTGATTACACTTTCAAAACCGGTTTCCACCACATTAGAGATTGATTCTATCGACATAAGAATTTGAATTTATTTCCAATTTTGGTGGTTGACTCTTTTTCAAGTTGGGCCGTTGCCATTCTGGAAAATTCCCTTAATAGGCACTTTGATCTGTGAGCTGAAGCTTACCTTGAACGACTTCAAGCTGGGCATAAGGTGAGCTAAATTGTGACTGACCCCCAGGGACCTAAGAATTGTATTAACAAACTATGAGCTCGTTTGTGAAAACTAGATGTTGGCGAACCGGGTCTTCGTATACTGGGTTAATCTACTGGATCAGTTTCTTGGACTTTTACCAGCCTATTTATATGACCCCAAATATACCCACAACATAAGCTTTTAATATTAATAAGAGAGAACAGATAATATAATAATGAAAAGAGAGGGTGTGAGTTTTTAATATTAATTAGTATAAATGTGTGAATAGATCTAAGCTATTGAAATCTTTATCTCAAATGGTCAACAAATTATGTCAAAATTTGTGTCTCTCGATCATGCCCATATACCAATAAATTAAATTCATCAATTGCATTCTCTCTCTTAAAATAAAATTTATCTCCTATTTAATTCAAATGCAATGGATAATATATAATACTTTAATAATCAGGTATACTTGATTTTAAAAAGTAAACACCAACCAATTAAATTCACTTATTATATTCTCTCTCCTAAAATAAAATATCTCCTATTTACTTCAAATAGAAAGGATGATTTGATTGATTGATCCTTACTTTTTAAAGTTAGGATATCCTAATTATAAAAGCCTTACATATATATATATATATATATATATATCCTAACCAAGTAATACTTCCCTAATCAACAATAACATATTGGCAGGCAAGCTTTCCAATTTGCTTTTCAAATTTCAAGGCAAGTTAATACTTGATGAATTAGGTAGTAGCCAAAGTCCTCTAATCCCACATTATATTATTATATGAAGCTTATGTTAAATGGGTAAGGCGTCAAACTATATATCCACAATAAATGTATAAGGCCTCTTGAAATTATTAATACAAATAATTTTTTTTAAATATATATTTATTCTTCAATTATATTAAACTTTATCTTAAAAATTTATTCTTCATTTGTAAATCATTGCTTCCCCACTTAAAAAAAAAAATCAAGATATTTTCTTAATTAGTTCTAAAATACTGTTTTATATGTAATATAACATTATTATAAACAACCCTATTTATTTCTTTCTTTGCTACATTTCTACTCAATAGTACTATTGCATTTGCACCCTAACTAAGTTTTAGAGTTACCCTCTCATATATATTTGAAGCCTAATCACTTTTGTGAATGTTAATTATTAATTTCTCTAAAGGCTATCTATGTGATTAGAAAAATCAACTCCATGCTCTATTGTTCTGTAATATTAAATTAATAATATTGTTGTTTTTGTTCATTTCTAAAATTAACTAGTCTAGTTATTTTTAATTGATTTCAAAGTAATAATCATGTAAGCAATTTAAGTACAAATATAAAAAACTTAAAACAAAGAGAAGAATACGAAACCAATTTGACAACAACAAAAACTTTAGGAGGGTTTTATAAATTTGATACAAGAAGCAAAATGGAAATTTAGTTAATAAATAATGAAAAAATAGAAATTAAGAAAAAGTAATGTTCAATATAAAAATGAATCTCACTAAAAAATAAATATATAGCAATGACTCAAATCACACTCCCACATGATGAAAATAAACAAAAAAGTATTCAGAAGAATAAATTGAAGAAAGAAACCAATTAATATAGAAAGGGTTGGCATCATTTAACGTTTGCCTTACTCCTATGCTGTTCAACTAACTTAGCAAAATCTCGCGAAACAAATCTAAACTTTCAACTCTAGACTGCTGTATCTCATTTGTAGATCTCCAACTTCATAGAAAGAAAATATAGATAAAAATAAAGTAAATAATAAATAGTTGCTGCACATTATAGAATACTTTTTGGCTCTTAAATTATTAACTACATACACAGTTTCATCAACTCTAGAAAATTGTTGGTTTTGGATGAATTTGGATGCAACTTCTTTACAATTCTAGTATCAACAAAAAAAAAATATATATATATATAGGAATTCCCAAAAAAAAAAAAAAAAAGAGGTGATTCAAAGAGATTCAATGGTTTAGTTATCTTTCAATAGTAGATATAGTATCAGCACAAGAGAGCGAAGGAAAGTAAGTTGATCGTTGAAGAAAGTCAAGTAACAAGAAATCTTATGAACATCATGGGAAAGTGCATATTTGACCTTTAATTTGCAAGATCAACAAGAGCGAAGAAAAATATTGAAAAGTATGTGAGTCATCTTAAAACTTACTGATGAAATATAAATCTTCAACAATATCTTAACAAACTAATGAGTAGAAACCTAAAAGTGACTCAATAGTAAACTGTATAATAAAAAGAAAGAGAGAAAAGTACGCATATTATAATAGTCAAATAATGCTATTAGGGTTTCCAAATTAAAAAGGTAAATCTAGTTAAATCAGTAAAGTATGATAAGAATATTTAAGATATTTTAAATTTTTTAACTCTACATACATAAATAGTATCCTTATCAGATTCTTGTCATAAATTGCACTTAATTTTTTAATCCTGAAGGGATTCTCAATTTTTTTTAAAGAAAAAAAAAAAAAAAACTCGAGCCATTTTAAAATTTTATGTCTTTAAAATAACTTAATTAAGTAGTTCTTGCTGTCACATTATTTTGCCCTTGTTTTATTATTATTATTATTTTTGGCTCTAATTTCCTTGCATAAGTGCTGCTTTCCTATATTTGTTTATGGAGTTATTTTTTCTTTTTTATATTAAAAAAATTGAATCATAAATGGACTCGGATATAATAAATTAGAAATATTTTATTTCTGCCCAGCATTCTTTATCATTTTAAGTCATAATCTCTCTCTATATTTATAGAAAATTTTAAAAAAAATCTAAAGGCATAAAATATATTTCATTCGGAATGCAAAAATAGTTTGATACTGTCTATATATTTGAATGGTATAAAAAAAATAAAAAAATAAAAAATCAATCGCCTGGTGAGTTCGAGCCTTGAGGTAGCATTAGGTGTCCTCCACCATAACTTTGAGAAATATATTTACCCTAAAACCTGTGGCAATCTTGAAGGTGTGGGTCAAAGTAGGAATATTTAATTGGGAGCCAAGCTGGATCGGTTATCCCCACCCTTGTTATTAATTCACCTTAACCACCAATATTTCAATGGATATTATGTAATTTTTTTTAATAAAAGAAACAATTATACTATAAATAATTGGCTCAATACTAGAACATTAAATATAGTTTTAATGTTAATATATAGATGATTTTGAAATGAATTCCATGAAAACAACTAATAAGCAACATGACGAAGGAAATTGTAGAATTTATGAAAAAGAGTTTATATCAATTAAAAATTACAAATAAATATTATTTTTATTAAATAATCAAAGAACACGACATTATTTAATGAATTCATCTCAAAATAATTATTACAAGCTTACTAGCAAATTAATTTCAAAATAGAAATAATTTGTTACTGTTTAATAATCCAATTTTGGACGTAAAGTCTAATTAGGTAAGATTTTCTTTCTTTCTAATTTAATTTATAATTTCTCAACACAAAATGAAAAAAAAAAATTCAATTAATGACAAGGACTACTTTAATTACAATATTTGTAAAATTTAAAATTGAAACAATGTCTTGGATAAAAGCAATAAAACCTCACAACATAAGTTTATCGATATGCAATATGAACAATTTTAATAAAAAAATTTCAAATATATATATTTATTTATTTATATCATTCTCTTTTGCTTGTTAGTCTACAGATTTTTTTCTATGCATTTTTTTTACTCGTTGTCTTCTCTATATCTCCCTTATAGGTATGATGAATTTAATAATATAACTTGAAAAAATAAAAATATTATATGCTTGATTTTAGTCATTATTTTATTTTTCAACATCATTGTATGAATATGCCTTTTTTTTTTTTCTAATTCAATTTTCTTCTCAATTCAATAAAATTTTCTACAAATTATTTTACATTTAAATTCACAAATTGATTTTGATGAAAACTAAAAAATAATATACTTATAAAAATTAAGAAAAATGATAATAAATTAATAGGTTGATTTTGCTAATTTAGGTTTAAGGTGTGTTTTGGGGTTTCTCTAGTGTGGTAGTGATTTTGGAGGGTTGAATTAAGGTTGGAGTCTATGAATTCTCATAGTTTCTTTCTTTGATTTATTGTTCAAATTGATACAAAATGAAACGACTAAAAGAGAAGCTCAAGTTTGGGCAAATTTATTTGTTTTAAAATTCATAAATTGTATGAAACTTGAAAACTAAAATACATTTTAATTTACTAGGTATTTTTATAATCAATTTTAGTTCATTCCTATTCATTCATTTAGTAAACACAAAAAATGAATTAATTTAATTCCATATGAAATTCTTAAAAGTTAGTAAACACTTGAATGAAAACTAGTAACTTAACTTCTAACTTAATTCCGATCACCTCCATCCCCTTTCCACTAAAACTTAATTCCCTATCATTTTATTCTTAATTAATAAATGCACCCTAAATTATAAACCTAATTTTATTTTAAAGAAAAAGGTCAACTTATCCCATAGCCATCTATCTCCTTTTTTCGATTCAATTTTTAATAGAATAAAAAAAATGAGATATTTAAAATCTCATAAATAAAATTAAATTAATGGATATTAGAATAAAAAAAAAAAAGGAAGACTTATCAAGGAATTAACATCAACACAAACTCACACAAATATATTTGAAGAAGGAATTGTAAAATCCAAAATTTGATTTTATGTTAAATAAATTATTTTACGATGAATAGTGTTTTGGATGAATAGTATTTTTAATGAAAGTATTTTTGAGTGAATAGTGATTTTCAGATTCCTAAAACCCAAAATTTTCTCTTCTTCAGAGAAATAAAAATTTTTTTAGTGAATAGCATTTTCATGTGAATAGTATCTATATGAATAGTGATTTTCAGAAAGTGGACCTCACAAAATTAAAAGTTTTGGAATTAGTACTAATATTAAATGAAATTGAGACAGATCAAAGATAACTCCATTTGAAGAGATTTTAAGTGATCTGAAGTTTATTAAATGAAAATACTCTATTCGATTTTAGTACAGTATACAGTAATTATGGAATAATAAAATAATTTGAAGTACCCGAATGTATAATTGAATTTTAGTGAAATTTTCGAATAAGACCGGAGATGATTTTATTTGCGAGATAATAAAATAATTTAAAGTTGTTGAATTCGGAGGTGTAATCGAATTCTAATAAAATTTTCGAATGTGAAATTGAGATATAATAAAATGTCCAGAGGGACCGGAAATGATTTTGAATCTGAGAGGATATTTCAGGAAATTGAAAAGTGTGAATGAAAGTGGAAAGACAAATGGTGTGAAATAGAAGAAGAATGAATGCATGTGAGCCAAGTGGCAAGAGGAGGCTTAGATGGTGGACAAGTGGCTTGATCTTGTGATTGATATATAAGTAAAAAAAATTAAACAAGAGAAACATGAAGCATATGGTCAAACAAGAAGCATTTATCCATTTGAAAGAAATGAGAGAGTGAGTGCATGACAAAAATAAGAGAGAGAGTCACGACTATAGGAGGAGAGAACGGTAGTAGGTTATTTATTGATTTTGAAGTAATTTTGGAGTGAAAGTTCATCACAAATGAAATGAGAGAAAGACAAAGGCACTCGGTCTTGAGAGGAAGAGAAGCTCACGGTCAAGAAGAGAGCTCTATTCTATCGAGAGATAAACAAGAAGTGCAATAGCTATTTTGAGTGATTTGAGAGCATTTTTTAGAGAATTTCAACTCATGCAAGGGTTGTGATCAAGTCTAGGAGCAAAGTTCATCCATTCAAAGTTAGTTCCAAGAGGTAAGCTTTGGTTTTCATGGTTTTATTTGTGTAAATGGATGGATTGTTGTAAGATATGTTTGGGTTTTAGGATTTGAGACCTCATTAGTGTGGAGATTGTGTTGCATGTGAAATTTGTGAGATATTTGATGAAAATTTTGGTGTTATATATTTATATTCGTTCGGCCAAGGATGAGATTTAATGGTTTAGTGAATTTGATTGTTTTGCCATGAATTATGTTGAGATTAGAATGAGTTTCAATGGTTAAACTTGAAAGAATATTGTTGTAGGGATGCATGAAGGTCTCGGCCAAAGCAAGGGTTCTATGGTTTATGTTGAGTTTGATTTGTTTGGATGGTTTCCATGCATTTAAATGTGTTGAAATATCAAGTTTTGATGGTGAAATGAAAAGCAAAGGTTGGTATATAATTATGCTATATATTCGGCCAAGGTAAGGTTTGTGTGATGGAAAATTGTTTTTGATTGGTCTATGTAATTTTATGGAGTATTTGGATGATAAAATTGACATGGAAATTAAAAGATATGCTTCATTATGTTAAAAAGGCATTTTGCGGCAAAACTTTTCAAAATTACAAAAGTATAATGTTTTCTGAAGTTCATTAGAATTTGCAACATATTGTGTGTGTTTGAGTGTTATTTTGATAAGCAAAAGTGAATAGGATGGATGGTGTAAAGATTAGTTTAAATTCGGCCAAAATGACTAGGATGACCCTAAATTTCACACTAACGCATTAAATGAATTAGTATGAAATTTAGGCTTAAATTGAAGTGATTTTCATGCGTGAATGTTAAAAAATTCAAGCTGTTATCATGTGCAATTAATTAAAGTTGGTACAACTTGAAAAATGATAGTTTGATATTCTTGCATAATTGAAGTTTATATGTTAATGCGTGTGTAAGTTCTAAATGGAATTCGCTCATATTAAAGTGTAAGTGAAGTAACGATTGAAGGAGAGCGTCAAGGAGTGGTTTCTTAATTGGGAAGCAAGTTGTAAGCAATTAATTAAAGTTGGTACGACTTGAAAAATGATAGTTTGATATTCTTGCATAATTGAAGTTTATATGTTAATTCGTGCGTAAGTTCTAAATGGAATTCGCTTGTATTAAAGTGTAAGTGAAGTAACGATTGAAGGAGAGCGTCAAGGAGTGGTTTGTTAATTGGGAAGCAAGTTGTAAGTGTGATCATTTACAAAGTTTTATAAGATTATCAATTGATTATTATATTTGCAAGTATCTATTTTAGTATGCAATTTATTATGTTTTATCGAGTGAGTTTTTTTTAATGTTATCGTTTTTCTTTATAATGCATGTATAGTTCCCTAAAGTTATCTTATAAATGTATTTAATTTAAAAGTAAAGTAAATTAGTAGGTTTACAATAAATACATGCATAGAAGAGACTTGCTAAGATATTTCAAAAGCTTTAGGCCTTTGCCTTAGAGAGAAAGCATTTTGATTTCAAATCGTATACTTGAGAAACGAATGATTACAAACTAAATTAATGCGCTTTCAAGACAAATGAAAGAAAAAGTTTTAAGCGTATGTTTAAGCACATTAAAAGGATTTTTAAATTCCTATAGTTTACTCTAATCCTCAGTATTACCCAGTCGAGGTACCTTATGTGTGTATGAAGAGGGGGAATTGAAATCCCAAGTTCTCGTATCGCTTGATGTTTAGGGAGAATCGCAATCCTAAGTTCCCATATCACCTAATGTTTGGAGGGAATTGCAATCTCAAGTTCCTGCATATGCAACTACGCAAGGTAGCATTCCCTAGTCTTAGTGATGTGTCTACGTACCGTCACGTAAGGAAAAATTTCCATGGGTTACCAACTAAGGCAAGTTTCAGAAAGAAAAAACACGTCATTAGATATAAGATTTCGAAAAGAAGAAAAGTATATGTTATGAAATTATTACGAGATTTCGAGCAATAGAATTCAAATGTTTTATACTAGTTTTACAGTTTTCAATGAAAAGAAATAAACTATTAGTTTTTAAAACTATTTTAGGAGGATATATATATATTTTAAAAGCAAATAATATAGTTATGAAAGTTACCCACTTACTGAGTTATTACTCGCCACTATTTTCTTATTTTCAATAAAAATCCTCCCCAGGTACAGGTACGAGCCAGCAATCAGAAGGAGCTCCATTGAACGCGTAGATTGACTGAGAACACGACGCTACTGCACTAGTATATATTTTGGAAATATCATGTACATGTATAACTTTTAAGATTTTATGCACGTTTTGTAAATATTATATTGGAAGGTAATACATTTTGTTTTATGTTTTATGATTATGCATACATAATTGTTTTATGTAAAATTGATGATTTCGAATTGTCTTTTAAATTAGAACCGTATTTGTGTTTGATTGTGAAAATGAAAGAAGGCTTAAGGCCTAAAAGTTGAGAATGTATGATTTTTGAAATGTACATGTTTTCTATTTATTTTTACAGGATTGAGTTTTTAGAAAAATAGTCATTGTGCTATAAGATTTTTAATAAAACCTTATTTTTAAACATATTTTAAAAAGAAAAAGTTCCTACCCATTTTCGCTAGAAAAATGTAGTTCGAGAGTTAGAAAACGGCTTAAGTTTATAGGAACCTTTTAGCCAAAGCAGATCCCGATTGGAAGGTTACCGTAGGGTTGCCAAGCGGGCTGCCTAGTGTATAAAGAAGAGGGGTCTGTCAGCAATTGAGTTTGGAAATGTGATATTAATTGTCCTTGAATTAAAATTGGAATAATTTAAAAAAACCTACCGTAGTTTGTAAAAATATGTATTTTATCACTATAGTTTCATTTTTGTCCAAAACCTTCCCTACTGTCAAATTTTTAATGAAAATATTAGAAAAAGTTAAAATGTTGAACTTACACTTGGTTTAAATAATATAATAATGTAAAAATTAAAATAAATAATATTAAATGTAAATAATGTAAACATATAAAAAAAATTAAAAAAGATATTAATTTCAAATTGTAGTTGAAGAAAAATTGACAATAAAAGAAAAATTTAAGAAAAAAAAATTACCCTTATCTTAAATCATGTTGGTCTATTTTGTGTAACTTCGAATATGTATTGAACTCCTCTTATTAGGACAATTTTTAGATATCCTCTACCTATCTTCAGAGTGAAGTAGTGTTGCTATCAATGGGGGTTAACACTTTTGATTTTCTATTCTGTTTTATGTAGTTATGCAGAGTTTCTTTCCAAATGGATAGAAAGAATCAAAATCATATAATCAACCAGAACCTTTATCTATCTCAATCATCATCATCAATCCTACAAGCCCAATCATAGCAACAAACCTAGAAACCTAATCAAACCCAACCATCAAATTGCAATACCACCATCATTGACTCACAGCACTAAACTCAATCAAACCTAAACTAAAATCCTCAAACACAATAAAACCCAAACCCCAATATCACCACCACCACCGTCAAACCCAATCAAACCCATCACCACCATTTTCAACCCTAATCAAACTCAAGCCAATATCACTTATCCAAACCACATAACATTTGACGTGGCAGGGTTAAAGCTCTATGCAACAAAGCTGAGGTTGAAGGGAAAGGTGAAGGAAGATGTGAAAAAGAGAGAGAGAGAGAGAGAGAGCAATAAGGTGGGATTGGTACATTAAAATCGGCAGAGGAGATGAGTGGGGTCAAAATCTGATTTCAAAGGTGCTAGTGGAGATGGATGCGCCACAATCATCAACAGTGGAGATGGGTGGTGACGGTGATGAAATAAGTGGAAGAAAAAGAAGAAATTAGAAGAGAAGATGATGATGATGTTAAATGGCAATGAAATGAAATGGGTTTTTGGTTTTTTATTTTTATTTTTAATTATAATATTATTTTATTTACTTATTTTATTAATTTTAGTATTTTATTTTTATATTTTAATTATTTTTATTGTATTTTCTATTTTACCCCAAAAGTCAAACACCAAGTAAATCTAATAGAATATGTAACCATCGAAGAGACTATCGTCCTTTTACACTCTTAGAGCATCTCCAATGGGCCAATAGATTGTGAAAAAATTGAAGTCCACATAGGATAGATAGATATGGATTCAAAATATGCTTCTCCAATGCAATTGTTTGCATTCACTGTGAAGTTGAGTTGGCAAAAAAAAGAATCAACACTGTCAATATGACTCTCTATTTTCAAAGGGTCTCATGGACAGCCAACTCAGCAAAATATGAATTTTGAATGAAAGCAAAATATGCAATTGATTTATTTTTTATTAAGAGTTGACTTTTTTTTTGGGAGGGTTTAAAAAAATTGAAAAAAAAAATAACACCTCAGCAAAATATGAATTTTGAATGAAAGCATTGGAGAACATTTTATAATTTCACTGCCTATCAATTGCTATTCAATGCCATGTAGGAAACAATTATTTAGACATTGATGACATGACAATGGATTGTGAAAAATAATCCATATTAGCATTGGAGATGCTCTTATAGTGAGCGTTTTAAGTGTTTTTATTAATGTTAAAAGAGATGTTAGATAAAAATGAAATTATAAATAGTAAAATTAATATTTTTACAAACTACAGTGGGTTTTTTGGGATTATCCCATTAAAATATATAACATAGTGCTAGGTATTTTAAATAGATCAATTGTATTTTGTCTTTGTTCCATAATCGCTTATGCATATAATGTTGAACCAATCATCCTCTCTCTCTCTCTCTCTCTCTCTATATATATATATATACACACACATATATCAATCATAGTTCTTGCTTCATTCTGTCCTGTTCTTTCTCCATTCTACCTAGCTACTCTAACTTTAAATTCTTAATTTCTGATCTTTTTAACATTCCTTGGACTTCTTTTCTCCAGGGATTGACTCATAAACAATTTTCTAAACTGTTTATCCACCTGAAAATACAACAAAAATCCAAATACTTACGGCTGAACAACACATTACCAAACATGCATTATTAAGAATGCCAGGTACACCTCACAGTAGCCTAGCGAATGATAATGAAGAGACACAAACGGATTGTTGAGATAATGAGAGATTCTTTGAGATTAAAGGAATTTCACAGACACATGTGCAAGCAGCAATAGTTAAAACTATACATGGATACAAGCAAACATAAGCTATTTCACTCCATAATTGTTCTCAATGGCGTTGCTCACTGTGGTACAAATTAAGAAACCCTCAACATTTCAGTACCTAAAGAAATCTTACCATGATTTGGATGCCAAACAAATGATCTATACTTATTTCCTGATGATTAATGAAGACTGTGGTGTTTGACAGTTAGAGAACTTGACCCATATGACTTTGAGAAGCACTCTGGAAGGGATGGAGTCCAAAACTGGAAGAACAGCGTATGGGCTTATGTCAAAGAAGAGAAAGTCACTTTGAGCAAGAGTACTGTGACTTAGTATTGAAGCTGGCAGCTTTCGCCACAGAGTTCCTCTCCTTTTGCCCCATTTTCAACTGCTGAATGTAGTTTCCAAGGGTATGAGATGGGTATTATGAACCAAGCTTGTATTTTCCGATGACTTGTATTATTCCTTTTAGAGTACACATTTCTCTCCGTGTAGCAGCGTTCTGTAATTCGAAACAAATTGGAAACATCAGATTACAATTTAGTTTAACTCTAGGACGAATGTAACAATGTAAAGAACACAAGCATACCTGTGCTTTCAGCGTTTTAGACATCCTTCTTTGGACCTATTTCGAGATGTTCTTGGCATTCATTTTCTCAGCTTTAAGCAGCGGTACTTGTGGGAACTCATTAACGAGTTCAAATGCACAAATTTATCTAACTGCCTCAATTCGCTTATTCTCCTTAATAAGTCTTCGGATGACCTCTGTGACAAGTAAAACAATTGATATTTATTAATTTGCATCATACTACTTCAAAGCATCACAGTACCAACTAAGAAAAACGTTTCCTATCGCTTCCAATTTTCAAACTGAAAACGATAAATATTGGCAAGCGAATCAAAAGAATGTACACTGGTGATTGATGATTTATACAGCATAGCTCCCAGAAGCAATTTATGCGATCATATACACAATGACAAGCATGACAACTTAAATCAAAGAAAATCTTTACCACAAGAACCCAGACAAGTATGACATGGCAAACATAGTTAAAGCCTACAATCACACGAAACAAGAACAAATAACCAAACACACTATAACAAGCAAGGTTAAAAATTTCAAGTTTCAGCCATTAAATTATCCACATTACACGAACCAACTAAATCAAGAAAAGCACAGAAAACAGCACCAAACTACATGAAAAACTAGAAACATCGACTTAAAACACTCGTGCTAAAGCAGTCAAGTCCCTCTAAAGGTTGAAAATTCCCACCCTTGCATAACCCTGCATGAAGAACTAAAAATTCCTCAACCCTAACCCATAATATTCGTGTTGAATTCATGTCGATTTGTCGTGTCATGATCCAAATTGCCACCTCTTCTGTGTTATTTTAGAATGTCCAAAATTTCTCTAAAGAAAGTAAGATTAGATAATATTTCATGCTTAAACTTAAAATCAATCATACATTCAAACCAAAAGTAAGATCTCTGAAAAAGTAAAAAGAAAATTACTACCCATAACAACAACTTAATAGTGGTCTACAGATTGCAGAATATTGACAATCACTTAAAAATCACATCAAGTAATAATACCATAATCTATAGAAAAAGAAGTACGACAAGATAAGAAAACTAACTTTATAGTTGAATTACTTTAGTGTAAGGTATTGCCAACATAATGCCATCTATTGATTGCATCAAGCCAGTGACCAATCTTCATAACAATTTGTATTATAGATGGTAGAAGCTGAGAGTGTGGCAGATAATATAGGTAGAAAGCTGAGTGTGGCAAATAATACAATCATAGAGACAAAACTAAATTATTTTTAAATATATAGTTATTCCTTTTGGATATCAAAAACTTATATCATGTCGGTCAACTTCATGCTATTTCACATCTAATTAAATAACCTATTTTACATTACTTTGGTTAAACTATAGGATATTTCACATTGGTCGAAACCACTTCCCAAATATTTCATATTTCAAAAATACACAATTATGCAATCAAAAACATCTTCAAAAACCAATCCATGGAAAAAATAAATAAATGAATCAACACAAAAATTGTGAAACTTCATTAGAAAATTCATCAAAATCTAACCTTAAAAATATACAGCAAGATCACCAATCATAAACAATTCTTATCATTTGACATATCCTATAAACATAGTTAATAAGGCATATTTAAATCACCACTCAAACCTGGTCTATATTAGAAAAGGATGTTAATAATTTAGTAACTAATAATTAATGATTAAAGAGACAATGTACACGTATATACATGCTATTTGTTCTTGCATTAGATCTAAGAAAATCCCAATCACGAGATTATTTTAATTTATTTTCCACACCACGAGAAAAGAGGAAAAAAAAAAGCAATTAGTAGAAAAGCACATACCTTTGTTGATGATTTGGTAAGTTGTTAATCCGATTATGGTAAGCCTTAAATCTGTTGAGTATAAAGGGTTTTTTCTTTGATTGATAAAGTACCCTTCAGTTTCATAATAAATATAAAATAACCAAAGTGTTGACATGGGATAAAAGGAGAGATAGCGAGATTAAGGAGAGAAAAGCTTGTTTTATGTGTTTTCTAAACATATAGAGAACATATGTTGTCATAAATCTAATATCTACATTCTCCCGCATAAGTTTCCTAATTGGTTGGTTCAACTGTGATAAAAAGAAAGAACTAAATTTAGGAAAACAATTGTAAATTGATTTGATACAAATTCATAATATTGAACCAAATATATAACTCGATAAAGGTACTCTAAGAGTATTAGCATGTGGTTGAGGGTAGAAACATGTTATGTTTGTGATTCATATTGAATAAAATATTAAAAATCATCGTCTATAAATGTTAGAATGTGCTCTCTCTCTCACTCTATATATATATATATTTATAAATATATAAATATATAAAACCAATTAATACTTTCCTAATCCGACAATAACACATTGGCAGGTAAACTTTCCAAATTGCTATTCAAATTTAGATGCAGATTAATACTTAGTGAATTAGGCAGCAGCCAAAGTCCTCTAAAAATCAACATTCCACATTATATTATTATATGAAGCTTATGTTAAATGAGTAAGGTGTCAAACTATATATCTACAATAAATGAATAAGACCTCTTGAAATTATTATTACAAATAATATTTTTTAAATATATATGTATTATTCAATTATATTAGAAACTTTATCTTAAAAATTTATTCTTCATTTGTAAATCATTGCTTTCCTGCTAAGAAAAGGAAAAAAAATTCAAGATATTTTCTTAATTAGTTCTAAAAAATAGTTTTACATGTTATAAAATATTATTATAAACAACCCTATTTATTTCTTTCTTCGCTACGTTTCTACTCAACAATACTACTTGTTGTGGGTGTATTTGGGACCATATAGATGGGTTGGTCAAAGCCCAAGAAATCGATCTAATGGGTTGGCCCAGTAGACGAAGGCCTAGTTCGTACAAACGAGCTTGTAGTTTGCTAATGCAGTTTTTAGGTCGCTGGTCAGTCACAATCGAGCTCCCCTTATGCTCAGCTCGAGGTTGCTCAAGGCAAGCTCCAGCTCATAGATCGAAGCGTTCGTTAAGGGAATTTTCCAAAAAGGTAACAGTCCAAATTGAGAAAAAGTCAACCATCAGAATTAGAAATAAATTCAAATTATTATGTCAATAGAATCAATCCTTGATATGGAAAAATTTATCCCTGATATGGTGGAAACCAATTTTGAAAGTATAACTAATGTGAAATTCTTTCTTGTTTTAATCGTATTCAAACTATAACGCCCATGTTATAAATAGAGGTTGAAATTTTATTGTAAACACACGATATTGAATAATATACTATAACTCTGCTAAAATAACCAAATAATGCAATCGTGGATGTAGGCATTGTTCTGGCCGAACCACATAAAAACACTCTTGCAATCTGTTCTTCCTCTCCCTTTCTCTTTTTATTTCGCTTTGTTTCTCTTTAATTGTAGGTATTAGGTCAAGAACTTGGGTCGACCAATTTCATGCGTCGATATTTTAACGCTAGAAGGAAGGCTTAAACTGTAATTTTTTGGAAGTTTTTGATAGTCATGGCAAGAGGAGGAATGACCAGAAGTTCCAATACAGTGGCCAACCAACCAGAAAGGCAAACAGATCAACAGCAGCATGATGTCCAACCAATGGAGGATGCAATCATGCCCATGGCAAGCACATCTCACGTCCCCATAATCAGCGCTACTATGGATATACCTGCATTAGCCCCTCGCCAACCAGTACTGACGGTCCCTATAGCCGAGGGACTATTTGCCTGGCACCATCAGTAGGAGGCGTTAGAGAATACCGTGCGATAGTTGACAGATGCAGTCAAGGTGTTAGCACAGGCCTAAGCTCAAAACATGCCCATGTTTGAGGCTACTACTTAAAAAGAAGTTAATCAACAACAACGAGAAGAAATATCAGCTCCAAAAAGACCCTTCAGAGAGGTTCCATGACCTACCGATTCAATTCGTTCCTTCAACACACAATCAAGAGCTGGAGGTCACCAGGCTTGCGAGAATGAGAGAATATGCGTCCTGCAAGCTTAAGAGTAAGGGTGAGTCAAGATGGGAGTCGCCATGTGGAGGTTGGCCACGATCTACTCTGAGCCCTATCTTGATATTAAAAAGATGAAGTAGATAACCAGTGTAAGCCCCTTTCCATAAATTTACATTTCTTAGTAGTAGTAATTGACTTATAGGGTGAGCATACTAAATTTCATAAAAATTACCTTTATAAGTGATATTAAAATTGTTAGTGGAGATTTTAGAAATTGATTAAACCAAATAGCAAGATAAACGGCCTTGAGGGCATTATGGTCAATTCTACAATTAAGAGGCCTATATATATGAGTGTTGGCTTCCAACACTTAGTAAAAATTAAAGCAAAATAGATAGTAAGAAGGAGAGAATGGGACAGCAAAGGAAAGGAAGAGGGAGAAGTGACAGCCCAAGCCACCCTAAGCAAATTTGAAGCTCCAAATCAAGATTTTGAGTAGGATCAAGTTTAAAGATTAAGGGTTGAGCAAGTTTGAGGTGAGTTTTCATTATTTTTGCTTAAAAATGGTGATAATTGAGTTGTATGAGATGCTAATGGTTGGGTAGTTGGTTGTTGTGAATTTGATGGGGGTTTTGGTAGGAATCAAGATTAAAACCCTACTAAATAGAAAGAGAGTCTTAGTATGAGAAAACCCACTCAAGAAATGGAAGTTAGGGTTTATGTAGTAGAAACCCTAGAACTTGATTTAAGCTTGGGTTAAGTGAATTGAGTGTAGGTAAGGTGTTTGATGAAATGTCTAAGAGAATGACAATGTAAAAATCTTGAAAGTTGAAAGAAGCAATGTGTTGTGTGTGAGAGTGTAGTTCGCGGCCACCAAGAGGGATATGTGATTCCATTGAGTTTTGATGAAATTAAACTTGAATTCATGCATGTGAGAAGCTAGAATATCACATAAAAATGTTAGAATTAAAAAAGGAAATGCAATGAGATGGCGTGTTGTTTTGGCTAGGTGAAGGGCATTAATGGTCACCATGCAATGCCACTTCTTTTTTGTATTTTTATGTCATGTTTGATCCTAATTAAGTATATGTGAGTCTAAGAACCCTAATGGAAAGAGAATTGTGCAAAGGGCCACGGGCTTACCATTTGTTGGAGATAAGCTGGTGGAGCTCGTGGAACCTGGGCAAACCTCTGACACTTGTCACATTTCTTAACCAAGTTGATGGCATTCTATTTCATGGTGGGCCAATAGAAACCTTGACGAAACGCCTTTTGAGCTAAAGACAGCCCTCCAGCATGGTTTCCACAATGGCCTTCATGTATCTGCCTCATTACCTCCTCACAATCTTGGCCATCAATGCATCTTGAAAGTGGAGCTGAAAACCTCTTCTTATACAGCACATCATCGTAGATGCAGTACCTGACTGCTCTAGCTCGCAAGCGCCGTGCTTCCAACTTATCACTTGGCAGCTTCTTATCTTGCAGATAGCTTAAAATCGGACTCATCCAAGAATCGGGCTGAACAGTTATGACCATCATCACATTTTCTTTTCCGTACTTGGAGCTGGTAGGAACTCTACTGGGATCGCCCCAAGAAAGTCTGCATCTCTAGTGGTTGCCAAGCGAGCTAAAGCATCAGCATGTGCGTTTTGAGCTCGCGGAATTTGCTTTACTTCATACTTTTGAAAAGAACCCAGCCACTCATGGACCTTGTTGAGATACAAAGCCATTTTTGGCCCCTTGGTCTGGTACTCCCCCTGGATGTGGCAAACCACGAGTTGTGAATCACTGAAAATCCTTAACCGTCAGCTCACATCTCTCTAAATAGACGTAGACCTGCGAGTAGTGCTTCATATTCAGCTTCATTGTTTGTAGCCTGGAAACCAAACCTTAAAGCACAAAGGATATTGCGGCCTTCAGGACTAAACAATAGAATTCCAGCTCCAGCCCTCTGCTCGCTGGATGACCCATCAACACACAATTCCTAAATCGGACCTTCAAAAGTTTCAGCTTCATCATCTACAGGTCCTGTAAACTCTGTAATGAAGTCTGCCAAAACCTGAGCCTTTATAGTTGTCCTTGGCTTGAACTGGATATCGAATTGTGCGAGCTCTACTGCCTATTTTGGCAAACGACCTGAGGTGTTCGCTTTCTGTAGAACTTGCTTTAGTGGATACTGGGTGAGAACTTCGATTGCGTGAGCTTGAAAGTAAGGTCGCATTTTCCTCGATACGACCATCAGGCAATAAGCAAGCTTCTCCATCTGTGAATACCTGATTTCAGCATCTTGCAGCCTTTTACTCACATAGTACACCGGAAGCTGGGTCTTCTCCTTTTCTCTCACTAAAGCAACACTTAGAGTTTGCTGAGACACTCCCAAGTACAGAATCAGCTTTTCTCCTTCTTTGGGCTTAGAAAGGAGTGGAGCTCGCCCCATGTATTCCTTCAACTGCTGGAAGGCTACTTCACACTGCTCGGTTCACTCGAAGCTTTTTGCCTTCTTCAATATATCAAAAAATGGGATGCATTTATCCGTAGCTTTCGAGATGAACCTACTTAGTGCCGCGACCTGACCATTGAGGCTCTGCACATCTTTCACCCTAGTAGGCGACTCATATCGATCAGTGCTTTGATCTTTTCAAGATTAGCCTCAATGCCTCTACTATTCACCATAAAATCCAAAAACTTCCCAGAAGCTACCCCGAACGCGCACTTGTGTGGATTCAGTTTCATCTGGTAGCTTCTCAGAATTTGAAACATCTCCCCTAGGTCGCATACATGATCACCTACCTGCTTGAACTTCACTAACATATCATCAACATAAACCTCCATGGTCTTTCCAATTTGCTCTTCAAACATCATGTTTACCAAGCGTTGGTAGGTCGCTCCTACATTTTTCAACCCCAAGGGCATCACCTTGTAGCAGTATAAGCCACGATCAATCATAAATGAGGTGTGCTCTTCGTCCTCGGGATTCATTAGGATTTGATTATAACCCAAGTATATATCCATAAAACTCAGGAGCTCATGTCCAGCTATAGCATCCATGAGCTGGTCTATCCTTGGCAGGGGAAAGCTATCTTTCGGGCACGCTTTATTCAAATCTATGAAGTCAATACACGTTCTCCACTTCCCGTTCTTTTTCTTCACCAACACGGGATTGACGACCTAAGTCGGGTAGTAAGCTTATCGGATAGACTTGTTGGCCAGTAGCTTATCTACCTCTTCTTTCAATACCAAGTAACGTTCCCCTGTCATTTCTCTCATTTTCTGATGAATTGGTTTGTGGTGAGGATCAATATTTAATCTATGTGACATTACCCTGGGATCTATCCCCACTATGTCTTTATGATTCCACGCAAACACATCCAAGTTCGCTTTCAGGAAGTCAGCAAGCTGGGCGTTCAATTCTGGAGCTAAACCCCTTCCCAGCTTCAAGCACCTCTCTGGATCTACCTTGCTGACCTTCCAACTATTCAACCGGTCCCGTAGCTCGGTCTGCATCTACCTCGCGAGGGTTCAGGTCGTGACTGACTCTTTTCTCGGTCATAGGTCGTGGCTCGCCCCCCGAAACCACGTTAACTTTCTTTCCTCTCATGCCCATCTTAACAACATCTTCAAAGCAGCGTCTGACCAAATGCTGCTCTCTCCGAACACATCCAATACCATTAGGGGTTGGAAATTTAACTGTGAGGGTCCTGGTTGAAGTAACCACATCCAACTCGTTCAGAGCAGGTCTTCCCAGGACCACGTTGTATGTTGATGGGTAGTCAATTATCAGAAAATCTGCCAACACAGTAGCTTGACGACCTACTTCCCCAAGAGTAAGTGGCAGCTTGATCTGACCCATTGGTACAACAGCATCTCTAGTGAAACAATAAAGAGGCTCTGGGGATGGTTTCAGCTGCTACGCTCCTAGCCCCATTTGCTCAAAACTATTTCTGTACATCACATTTACCGAGCTTCCAGTATCAATCATAATCCGTTGCACTTCCATGTTGCCGATCTTAGCTCGGATGACCAGTGCATCATTGTAAGGCCAAATCACACCTCTAGCATCTTCATCAGTGAATACAATTTCATCCAAGGTCATTTTTGCTTTCTTGGCAAGTCCCTCCGACCCACTGACCTGAAAAGTATGATTGGCTTCTCGGACGTATCTCTCGTGCGACCTGTTCGAAGCACCTGCGATATGGAGGCCATCATGAACTGTAAAAATAGTTTTTACCGCAGGCTCATGTTCTGGTTCAAGAGCTCGCTGGGGCTGCTGCTGTGCTGGCTGTTGATGAGGTCGTTCTTGCGGAGATCGTGAGTCTGCAGGTCTCGCTACATAGTCTCTCAAGCGACCTCGCCTAATCAATTTTTCAATGGTGTCCTTTAACGCCCAACAATCTGAAGTATTGTGCCCAACCTCATTATGATAGGCACAAAACGTGCTCCGATCTCTGTGCTGAATAGGGGCTCTTAAAGGGTAGGGCTTCCCAAAGTCTTCCCTGTTCCTCTCTACTGCGAAAATCCTGTCCGGTGAATCCATCAGGACGCTGTATCCTTCGTAACGACCTTGACGTTAAGTTCACTCACTCCTCGACTCTCTCCTCATCTTTTTAGCAATTTGATTGCTCGAGCCACTGTTTCTACCTTCTTCATTCCTGCCATTGTTTCTTTTCTTCGTCTAACCGGAACTGCCCGTTTTATTCTTCTGCTTGGATTTCTTCGGACCAAAGGTTTCTTCCCACCTAATCTCCTTTGTAGTTTGCTCGTAGAACTCTCCTAGATCCTTCACTGGGGACTTATAAATGCTCTCATACAGTTTTCCATCCTTACGTAACCTAGCTGAGATCACTGTCAATATACTCTTGTATAAAGGATGCTCAACATTTGCGACCTCGTGTCTAAATCTAGTGATATATTCTTTCAACGACTCACCCTGACGCTGGAATATGATAGCTAGGTGGCAGGATAAAGTGAGCTGCCTTCTCAATGCCCTGTATTGGTTAGCGAACTTCTGCTGACATTCTTCCCAACTACCTATGCTGCGAGCTAGGAGATTCTTAAACCATGTCCTTGGAATATCTCCTAAGGTAGCTGGGAATACACAGCATTTTACCATAGGATTATCTGTCTGCAAGTCCATCTGAACGTTAAAAGCATCGAGAAGATCATAGGGATCAATATCCCCATTGTACTGCTGAATATTCGGCATCTTGAACCTCGTAGGGAGAGGCTACGTCTCAATTTCCCTTGTAAATGGAGTCATTTCCCCATAGTGCCCACGCTGCTCTGGGGCTCTAGGTCGCGCTTCTAATTGCTAGACCCTTTGGAGGAGCTCCTCTACCTGCGGGTCTCGGGGCTCATATCTCCTCCTAAGGTCGCGTCCTGGGAAAGGATGTTTTGGGTCATATCTCTCATCCTCTCCAAACGAGCCTCCAGGTTGATGGGATCTCGCGTGTTGCTCACCCACTTCGTCTACATACCGGGCTGCAGCTCGGGGTCTATCATGCCCAACTTCTACTCGCCGGCTTCCATTCTGGCTCAACCTTACTACCAGGCTTGCTGGGCGTGCGACTTCCCTTTCTTCGCGGGTAGGGTGGCCTCCAGCTTTAGAGCGCGCATTAGAGGAATAAACTGAGCAGGCATATTACAGGATTTCCCTTGTTGGCCTTTCAGGCACCTGCATTGCTTCATGCTACTGAGGCACGTGCCTTGATGCCTAAACCTCAACCCTAGGTATGTTTTGTACCTGAGCCTGCACCAACATGTTGACGGCCTCTGTGAGCTATCTGATCGTGTTCTCCAGCGCCTCTTGCCTCTGATACCACATTTGCTGCTTATCAACTACTTGGGCGATTGGAACTAGTTGACGGGGAGGCAAAGGCGGCATGTTTGCTGCAGCACCAACTACCTGACCATACGACGTACCTGCTGCATGCATTGGTGCACCTTCCACCTGCTGCGCATCATGTTGATGGTGACTGGGCTGGCTCTCTGCCTGGTCAGCCTGTGAGCCCACATACTTGGTTTGCCTGGTTCTTACCATGTTATCAGAAATCGATGAACTGAGATAAAAAAATATTGCAGTTTGGGCCCTCCTTCTAGCGCCAAAATGCCGACGTTGAAATTCAGTCGACGAGAATTCAATACCCAATATTTGCAATCAATGTGAGAAAGCACAAAAACCGAGGAAAATATAGCAAAGAACGCAGAACAAAGGAAGAAAACAAAGGATTTTTAATGTGGTTCAGTAAGTGTGCCTACATCCACGGCTGTCTCTCTAAAATTCTATAGAGTGACAGTATGCTATTAACTGTGTCCTTTGTTATAATGATTTTGGCCCCTATTTATAGGGGAAAAGTTGTTACAAATTAGGAAGCATTAAAATAGAAAGAGAATCATGAATTAATTACATTTCCTAATGAGTTAGAATAAAATCAGGAAACCGTTCCACAAAATCCGAGACAACATTGATTGAGTTTGAATTTGAATTAACTTCCATATCTGGTGAGAGAATCACAATCAGATTGGGTAATTGTCATATCTGGAAGATACTGCATTAATTGGCCATTGGGCGAGCTGTATACTGCAGTTGAGCGACCTCGAACTAGAGCTCGCTGAGTAGCGAGCTATGTATAGAGCTAGCTTCATGATGAACTGTAATAAGATGAAATGAGCTGACTGATGTGAATTGAATAGCTCGCTAGGGCGAGCTGAGCTGTAGAGCTTACTGGGCCTGAATTGATAACTGGGCCTTGTCTGATAGGCCTTTGCATTTAGGCCGACTTGATTGGGCCTTCATGGGCTTTTACCAGCCCATTTAGTGAGTCCAAAAAATGCATATAACAGATTGTGGAAATGATTTGAGAGTTTGAGGCCTAGTAGTGGAGAACTGTTTGTCATAAAAGTGTTGAATTTTGAAATTTGCAGGGTGGCATGTACGGAAAACAGCTTTTATGCTGCCCAAATTTTTATAAATCTATTTTATAAATATTTGAAATAAAAAGAAAAGAAAAAGAAAAATTTCCCCACGTTTTTCGTACTAAACGAAAATTTAGAAAAGTTTTAAAAAGTAAACGGCGTAACTTTACATAAACTTCCAAGTTGGATCAGATATCCACTGGAGAGCTACCGTGAGTGGTCGACAAACCGAGTAAGGAGAGGGGTTTGTCAAAAATTGTGAAACTTCATTGGAAAATTCATCAAAATCTAACCTAGAAAATATAAAGTAAGATCACCAAGCATAAACAATTCTTATCGTTTGACATATCCTATAAAAATAGTTAAAAAGATATTTATTTAAATCACCACTCAAACATGGTCTATATTAGAAAAGTATTGTAAACCCCAAAATTTCACTTTTCGGAAAAAAAAAAAAAAAAAAATTCTGACGAATAGTGCTAGTGAACAAGTCGGTCCAGCATCGGTGCTAAGAGCAAATTCAGAATCCGACCAGACTTTTTTGACTTAAATGTGATAGGTGCTACTTAGGGTAGCGCTTTTATGAAAAATATAATTTTTCAATCGATAGTATTTTCGGATGAATAGTATCTATATGAATAGTAATTTTTGAAAAATGGACTTAAAAAATTAGAAGTCTTGGAATAGGTAGTTGAGTTACTGAAAACTGAAATATATCAAAAATAAGTCTATTCGTATAAGTTTTAAACTGTTCGAAATTAAATGATGAAAATGTCCTTTTTGGAGTTTTATGGGCATTAATGATTTTATGCTCATTTGAAATTTTTTAGAGCCTGAGATTGAGAGGTAAGACCCCAATTAGAGTATTACATGGTTAATTTGATGATTGGATAATCATAGAATATTTTTGAAATTTATTTTGGTACGAATGAGAATTAATTATACTAAAGGGCAAAACAGATATTTCATTTAAGTATGCATGGATTTGGTGTAAGCACTACATGGAAAGAACTTGAGCAAGAAGCACAATTCATGTCATAAGATATTAACCAATGGGAGGATTACACATCAAAATTAAATTAGGGAATTATGTATATTAGTTGTCATGCACTAAAGTTGACTATTATTCTTTAATATTTAAGTTACTAAATTGCCCATCCAATAGTCAATTGGATGTGAGATTTAATTAAGGGTATTGTGGTAATTATAAGTAAAGGATTTAATGGCCATTTGGTGTTTTAAGGAGGGGTAATTTGGTAAAGTAAAGTAGGCAATATATAAAGTGAATGGATGATCATCTTTTCCACCATTTTGGACGGCAAACAAGAGAGAAATTTGAGTGTGTGCAGACCAGCAGTTCGGTAGCAAAGGGAGAGGGAAGATGAAGGTTTTGATCCATTCTTTCAAGCCAAAATCAATCAAGAAGAGTGTTAGAGCAAGTTTGGAGCAAAGAAAGTAAAGATTAAGTGGTAAGTAATTGATTTTAGTGTGGATTTACATGGGATTTTTATGGGTTTTCATGGATGTGTGATGGTTTGATATATTTGTAGAATTTTTGGTGTGATTAGAGGTTGATTATCTTGTATTTGAGCTTGGAATTGAAAGAAGACACAAAGGAGGTTATGATGACAAACAAACTAGTGAGGTAAGTTAGGTTTTTTAGAAAATTTCAATTGAGTTGCTATGAGGCATTAGAGGGATTATGGTATGATTTTAGTGTGTTTGATAATCATGAAATTGAAGAAAATATATTGGATATCATGGTGGTTAGTATTCAATCAAACTAGGGA
Organism: Litchi chinensis; assembly: GCA_019925255.1. Taxonomy (NCBI): domain Eukaryota; kingdom Viridiplantae; phylum Streptophyta; class Magnoliopsida; order Sapindales; family Sapindaceae; genus Litchi; species Litchi chinensis. The sequence goes on from CM034462.1 coordinate 22,381,332, forward strand.
ATTTATGCATGTGACTTGATTTTATTGTTTGATGAATTTAGTTGATGTGTGACATGAATTTAAGATGATACAAGTCAAGAAATTGGAAAGAAAATGGTTGGTTTAGTCTAGGGGAAGCATTCGGTCAAGGGGGGTAAATTGGAGTTCAAAGGGTCACTCAATTAATTTGATGTGTTTCCTTGAATCTTGGCATGTAACTAAGTGAGTTGGCACTAATAAAATGTAAAGAAAAGAATGTCATGATATTAATATAAGCTTATGCCAAATATGTGGATTGTGGTGCATATAGTGTCTATAATGGAAATTGAATGAATTAGGGTGATATTGGGATGAATTTAAAGTGACTAATGCATGGGAAATCAAGAGAATGGTGCATATACATAAACTAGTGTGATTGAGCAAGATGAAGGGCAATGTGCAAAAATGTGTTTTAATGGGTATTAGTGGGTTAGAACCTTTATTTGATGATTTTCAAATAAATTATGTAGATAGAAATCAAAGTAGAAAATAATTAGTTGACTGGTACACCATTTGGTTAATAAGCACTTAAACTAGTAAATGGTGCTGACCAATGGTTTGCATTTTAGAAAGTAAGTAATGATGATTGAATTTTAAGTTTATGATGAAATGTAGGTGATAAGGCAAGCCAATGACTCAAGTAAGAACTTTCAACGGGTAATCTAGTCGATGGAGAGCCACGTGAGTGTAAACTTATTTTGAAATTGCTAAATGCATTTGAATATATTTTAAAGTTTCTCTATGATTTCTAAAGTATTTTTGCACTTGAAATGAATTTCCTCCAATTATTTTAGTATATGAGATGATTTCGTATTAAGTGGAAAAAGGACTGGTACGCATAAAAATGTGAGTGTAAAATTATTTATACGTGTTAAATGTATTTTTATACATGTTTTTAAAGTGTTTTATTGAATATGAGTGTTCTTTCAAAATGTTTGATGTGTATTACGTTACATTCACTATGAATTTAATGTATTAACGTTAAATTCATGCTTTGAATGCTGGAAAGTAAGCTTTTTATAGTAAATGAAATGTTTTGTACATGAAATTTTGAAAGTTATGTGAATTATGATTTATATGATAAAAAGGTAGCATGTATGGAAATGTTTTGTAAGTTTATGACATGCCTACAAGTATTACAGATGATTCCGGTTAGAGTACCCTAAACATGCATGACTATGTCAGTGATGTTCGTCACTAACAAATCTAACAGCGGGAAGTACCTGCGAGAGGTATAGTGTCAATTAGTCTGGTTCAAGTATCGCTCATGCACGTATAGAGGTATATGATATGATGGCCAGCTTTTATCTTATGTGAGCGATGTAGAAATCCCACTAGGTAGAACTGGATCGTGAAGGCCTGGAATCCCTAGAAGGTTGAAGCCTAAGACAGGGCCCAAAACGGACAGTTCAAATGATTTGTGGTGCAATCCTAGAATCCCTTGAGGTCTGAGTCCCAAGACAGGGGGTGGACCACCGGGCTATGTGATTAGGGTGCCATGTGGTGTTCAGAGATGGGTGACTGACTTAATTCATAAAGAAACGAAATTTTCAAAAAATTTATATTGCCACCACCAGTTATGATTTTATAGTAAAAATATAAAAAATACAGACTACTATTTTATACTTTAGTTTTGAAAAAAGTTTCAGATTATTTTCTATAATAAAAAAATTTTCTTTTCAACATGTTATTATATTTCAGTTTCATTGAGTATGAATTTTATTTATAAACAATGCTTTTTGAAATGTTTTAGGAGGTATATTTAAAAGATATGATTTAAATAGAAAAACTCTAATAGTCACTGGCTTCGTTAGCTCTTTTTTTTTTGGTTTTATGTTTTGAGAAACATCCCTAGGTGCGGGTAACAAGAATCATGACGCTTGCTCTCCTACTTCAAATGTGATGGGTTGGCCATAGACAATGTTTACGTGAAGTCACCAGTTGCATATTATGGATTAAATTGAGATTTAGTACATGTATATGGTTCTAGTGATAAAAGGTTGGGTTTGGTTTACCATGAATCTGACGATGTGCTATGTTATTGTAAATGAAAGGATTTAATGTCTAGTGTGTATATATAGTGTAAACAATTAGGCTATGCATAAATGTTTTTGACTATATACATGAAATCGTAATTACCAGTTGAATTGATTTTGTGGTAATAGATCTATTGTGGCTAGGATTACCTGTGAGATAGACCGAAGGTCCGAAAATGGTAGTGGAGAATATTGTTTGTAAAATTTGAAGTGTTACTAGATTGTTTTTTAGGTAAATTGAAATTATGGGAAACCTTGAAAAATAGTCATTGTGTTGTCAAAATTTTCATAAAGTCTAAAATATGGAAAAAGAAAAGTTTTATAACTTATAATTTATAAGTTTATGAAATGATTAAAAGTTAAGGGTTCATTCAACAGAGTTCTTTTGGTTAGGAAATGTTAGAGTCCAGAAGGATTCCGTGGAGTGTCTGACGAGATCAAGGGAGCTCGTACATGGAAAATTCGGGATGGGTCCCGTCTAGTATATTAATAATTTAGTAACTAATAATTAATGATTAAAGAAAAGATATACATACATATGTACATGCTATTTGTTCTTGTATTAGATCTAAGAAAATCCCAATCACGAGATTATTTTAATTTATTTTCCACCCCATGAGAAAAGAGGAAAAAACAATTAATAGAAAAGCACACACCTATGTCGATGATCTAGTAAGTTGTTAATCCAACTATAGTAAGCCTAGAATCTGTTGAGAAAAAAGGGTTTTTTCTTTGATTGGTAAAGTACCCTTTAGTTTCATAATAAATACAAAATAAACAAAGTATTGACATGGGATAAAAGGAGAGATAGTGAGATTAAGGAGAGAAAAGATTGTTTTATGTGTTTTCCAAACAGATAGAAACCTTATTCTGTCATAAATCTAATATCTCCATTATCCTGTATAAGTTTCCAAATTGGCTGGTTCAACTGTGATAAAAAGAAAGAACTAAATTTAGAAAAACAATTGTAAACTAATCTTATACAAATTCACAATACTGAACCAAATGTATAACTCAATAAAGGTACTGTTAGCATGTGGTTGAGGGTAGAAACATGTTATGTTTGTGGTTCATATTGAATAAAATGTTAAAAGTCACCGTCTATAATTGTTAGAATGTGTTCTATATATAAACATATATATATATCTGTATAGATATATAACCAAGTAATACTTTCCTAATCCAACAATAACATGTTGGTAGGTAAACTTTCCAAATTGCTATTCAAATTTAGAGGCAAGTTAATACTTGATGAATTAGGCAGTAGCCAAAGTCCTCTGAAAATTAACATTCCACATTATATTATTATATGAAGCTTATGTTAAATGAGTAAGGTATCAACCTATATATCTACAATAAATGAATAAGACCTCTTGAAATTATTAATACAAATAATATTTTTTAAATACATATTTATTATTCAATTATATTAGAAGCTTTATCTTAAAAATTTATTCTTCATTTGTAAATTATTGCTTTCCCACTAAAAATAAATAAATAAATAAAGATATTTTCTTAATTAGTTCTAAAATACAGTTTTACATGTTATAAAACATTATTATAAACAACCTTATTTATCTCTTTCTTTGCTACATTTCTACTCAATAATACTACTGCATTTTTTGCAGCCTAACTAAGTTTTGGAGTTACCCTTTCATATATATTTGCTGCCAAATCACTTTTGTGAACGTTAATTATTTATTTCTCTAAAGGCTATCTATGTGATTAGAAAAATCAACTCCATGCTCTATTGTTCTGTAATCATAAATTAATAATATTGTTGGTTTTGTTCATTTCTAAAATTAACTAGTTATTTTTAATTGCCTTCTAAGTAATAATTATGTAACCAATTTAAGTACAACTATAAAAAATTTAAAATGAAAAGAAGATTACAAAAACAATTTCAACGGCAACAAAAACTTAAGAAGGGTTTTTATAAATTTGATACAAGAAGCAAAATGGAAATTTAGTTAATAAATAATGAAACAATAGAAAGAAAAAGTAATGTTCAATATAAAAATGATTCTCAATAAAAAAATAAATATATAGCAATGACTCAAATCACACACCCAAATGATGAAAATAAACAAAAAAGTGTTAGGGAGAATAAATTGAAGGAGGAAACCAATAAATAAGGAAAGGATTGGCATCATTTAATGTTTGCTTTACACCTATGCTATTCGATTGAATTTGAAAAATCTCACGAAACAAATCTAAACTTTCAAATTTATACTGCCAAATCTCATTTGTAGATCTCTATTTTCATAGAAAGAAAACGTAGATAAAAATAAAGTAAATAATAAATAGTTGCTACCCATTACAGAATAGATTTTGGCTCTTAAATAATCAACTACATACACAATTTCATCAACTTTAGAAAATTGTTGGTTTTAGATGAATTTGGGCGTAACTTTTAGATGATGTCTAGTTTCAAGAAAAAAATATGATTGGATTTCCCCAAAAAAAACAAAAAGTGATCAAAGAGATTCAATGGTCTAATTATCTTTCAATTATAGATATAGTAGAGGTAGAAGAGAGTGAAGGAAAGTAGAAGTTGATCATTGAAGAAAGCCAATTAATAAGAAATCTCATAAACATTATGAGAAAGTGCACACATTTGACCTTTAATTTGTAAGATCAACAAGAGCAAAGAAAAAATATTGAAAATGATGTGAGTCATCTGAAAACTTACCAATGCAATATGAATCTTCAATAATATCTTGATAAACTAATAAGCAGAAACCTAGCCGTCATTGAATACTAAACTCTATAAGAAAATTAATGAGGCAAAAGTATGTATATTTATAACAATCAAACAATGCTTTTAGGGTTACCAAATTGAAAAGTTAAATCTAAAATTACTAAAGTATGATAAGATTATTTAAGATATTTTTTTTTTTTTTAACTCTACATACATAGATAGTATTCTTGTAAGATTCTTGTCATAAATAGTATTTATATTTTTAATCTTGAAGAGCTACTCAATTTATTTATTTATTAAAAAAAATTACTCGATCCATTTTAGTTTTTTATGTCTTTAAATTAACTTAATTTAGTGGTTCTAGCTGTCACATTTTTTTGCCCTTCTTTTTTCCGGTATTAACTTCCTTGCACAAGTACTGCTTTCCTACATTTGTCTATGGAGTTATTTTTTCTTTTTTATATTAAAAAAATTGAATCATAAATGGACTCTGTTATAATAAATTAGAAATATTTTATTTCTGCCCAGCATTCTTTATCATATTTAGTCATAATCTCTCTCTAAGTTTACATATAATTTATAAAAAAAATAAAAAAAAAATAAAAAAACTAAAGGCATAAAAGATATTTCATTCACAATACAAAATAATTTGATACTTTCAATATAATTGAATGCTGTAAAATATAAATTAAAAAATCAATGGCGTGGTGAGTTCAAGCCTCAGGGTAGCATTAGGTGTTCTCCATCATGACCTTGAGAAAAATATTTACACTAAAACCTGCCGCAATCTTGAAGGTGTGGTCAAAGTACGAAAATTTAATTTGAAGCCAAGCAAGATCCCCCGCCCCTGTCCGCACCCTTGTTATTAGTTCACCCACCAAATTTTTAAGGGATATTGCAAATTTTTTTATATATATATTTAATAAAAGAAACAATTATATTTAAAATAATTGGCTCACTACTGGAAAAATAAATATATTTTTAATGTTCATAGATGACTGTTGTAACAGCCCGAATCCCAATCCATTTAAAGTCTAAATTGGATATATATATATATATATATATATTTATGGAAGTAAGTGGGGTGCAAACAAAAATGTCAAGAGGGTTTACTTAGAAAATTTTTTAGAAAGCCCAATAAGGAAATTAATTTAGTGTGAGCCCAATTAGATTAGTAAGGCCCAAATTGTTATCAAAACAAACCCAATTAATTCTCTAAGTACACCCACCAAATGATAAAAATGTAAAAATGAGAAAGTTAGAAGGGTAGAATTGTCCAATTCACAAAAGAGGAGAAATATGGAATTTTAGGATTTGTGAAGGGCAATGGATGGAAAAAGAAGAGATTCTAGAAAGGACAAGCATGGAAATGAAAAGTTATGGAGAGCGTAAAGTTGGAATTGCAATAAAAGAAATGGTTAGATTTTTATAAAAATGAATGGTCAAGAGAGGGGTTAAGTGTATTAGTTATGGCCATACACTACAACAAACAGGCCCAACCATACCGGGCAATGCCCGGTATGGTTGGATATCCATACCGGGCAGCACATCCGGCGTGCTTGCCCACGGTATGGATACCCGAATATCCATACCGGTCCAAAATCCGGTATGGATAATCCGTATCCATACCCGGCATCGCCTGGTATGGATATAGAAATATATGGGTCGACCCACTATATCCATACCGGGCCGCCCGGTATGGATATATGGGTATCCATACCGGATATCGCCCGGTATGGGTATTTGGATATCCATACCGGGCTTCATCCGGTATGGATAATCCATATCCATGCCGGGTACCGACCCGGCTTGGATATATATTTGAATCCGGGCTCGGCCCGGTATTAAAAATATTTGTCCATACCGGTCACGTGCCCGGTATGGAAAATCCGTATCCATGCCGGGTACCGACCCGGCCTGGATATATATTTGAATCCGGGCTCAACCCGGTATTAAAAATATTTTTCCATACCGGGCATGTGCCCGGTATGGAAAATCATAAAAATAAAAATAAAAAATTGATGATTTTTTTTAATATTCCACTAAAATTATTAACACATATAAATGTTGTAAATATATATTAATTAAATAAAATAACAACATTTAAATTACATTACATGATCCATAATTAAACGTTAATTATGAAATATTAAACTAATTAATACCTCAATACATTACTAAGATACTATATATTTTATTGGCCAAGCTATGAATGAATTTAATGCATCTTCTACGGTTAGTATTTCGTTGGTAGGTCGAGGCAGCGAAATACCAACCAATACTTTCTTGACGGAAACGCGCCAAAAATCTGGACCAAGCTCGAGATGATGAACTTTAGCATAAGGGTCATTTGAGTCAATTTCTGCTTCAGCCACCACGATTCCTTTCCCCATCCAATCCAATAATTTGCATTGATTATTGTTCAATCCACCAGCTTGGCTTGAGGAACCCCAAGATTTGGACTGTATGCATAATATGTTCAATATTTAGTTCTATCTAAATATTTAAATACTTATATATATATATATATATATGAAATTAAATTGAATCAATAAATAATATAAATCCAACACTTATTGTACGTACCTTAGCTGAAGGTTCAGCAAATTGAACACTTTTACTAGATCCCATAGGATTTGAGCCATTTGAATACTGTGTCTACAAAAACAATAAATCATTTATTGTTAGGAAACATGGATATCGAGGAAAAAGAATTTATAAGTATCCCTATTTGACAACATATAGACAACAAAGGCAATTTATAAAACAATACATATAAACTTGATAAATTTTATATAAATTTTGACAGAGTTTACCCTATTTTTCAAACTTACCACAAATTTAATTCCCCTGTAATTTGTTTATAATTATCAAATCTTTGACAATCGCTTTAACCAAAACAACATTTGTTACTAACATTTTATGCAAACAATAGTTATTTTTACAAACACAAACAGAGCAAAGAAGCATGAAAACATGATTATATCCACTTCTGAGAAAACATAAAAATGATAAAAACGAAATTAAAAAGTGTCAAAAAATAGATATAAGCAAATTATATTGAAGTTTAGTTGTTTACCGGCTGGGTGGGAGGCATACATGCCAATACTTGAGCTTGATCTATGTTGGGCAAAGTCATGAGTAAATTTGTCAAATTAGCAATTGTTTGCTTCATGGTTGCCATCTCACTATCTACATGTTGTTGATATTGTGTTAAGCTTTGTTTACCAACCACAAATGCTTGTACAATAGATGGTGTTACACCATGACCCATTCCTTGAACTCTACCTCGATGCTCCCTACCCATAACTTGTGAGACAGCATTATTTCCAAGTGAATGCTGAGTTTCTTGATGTAGTGACTCCATTTGTGCCTATAAATGATGTCACATGGTATTACATTTTAAAAAAACTATACACATAATATAATAGAATAAACACAATATTTGCGGATGACCAATGTAACATACAATTTTATCAGCAGTTTCCTCATTGACTGCGCTTCCATCTTTGTGCTTGTGACTGGCTATCCAAATGTCAACTCTATCTACTTCGGGATCTTCATTCGCAGCCACTTTTTGTGCTCTCTAACATTGATATTGATATCCACAAAAGTATATACAAGTTTGAAAAATAAAAACTATACACATTTAATATAATCATCACAATATAGTAAAGACTTACCAAATCTTCCCGTAGTCGTGTCATTCCTTTACGACTTGATGTATGCGGAGTACGATTCCTCTTTGACAACTCACTATAATGCTTACTAGTATCCTAAAATATTGTAAAATTTTATCAAAATCCAATAAACGTTAGTGTTCATGCCAGGTTAAGACTATGAATTGTAAGATTAACACAAATTCTGGAGACAATCGCTGATTGACAAATGCTATCCAATCCTGATCACTAATGTTTACTGGTTTCAGCATTTCATATCTTCTGTGTGCATCAGGATCGGGGGGAACGTTTCTGATTTGTTTTGTTATTCTACCTTTGTAGTGTCTCCAACACTCGTTCATTGATTTTAACGTATGAACTTTCATTGACTCATCAGCACCAAGTCGTAACTGCAGTTATAAATTGTTTAAAAGTAATTAAATATGTTGCAAAAATAAATATGTAACATGTATATTATAAATAAATGAAACCAGTATATACCTTTATATTCTCCCACACTGTCTCTTTTAAAGATTATGGTACCTTATCCCAGCTACTATAAGTTATTGGTATCATCTGAGCCGCAATGGCTCCACAACCCGAACTATAGATCACCGAATTTTCTCCAATTGGTTGTCCAACTTCATTAATTTGTATCCCTGTGGCTTTCACCTTGGCCATTTTCTCATAATCCAATCGATTAGGACCTCTTCCTTTTCTTTTTTTATCTCCACTGGAGTTACCTGAGGACTGACCAGTCGATGTTCCTTCAGTCGACATCTAAAAATATTATGGAAATAACATATATTAGTATCAACCTCATGGATAACATTATCACCTATATAAAATAATTGATATCAAGTCAATCCATTTTACAGAAATTTGACAGAGTTTCCCCTGTTTAAAATCCTTACCCAAAATTTAGTTCACCTGCAATGTAAATAGCAAAGTAATTTCACAATATATCCAATCACTTCAGAGACGTCGCATATCCACGCAAATGCAAACACAAACAAAATATATATACACTCAAATTGGAAATAAAATATGAAAATATAATTATAGTTATCAACATTACATGTTTACAACCAATTCCTCACAATCTATCCGAGCATACTTGTCACTATCATCGATATTAGCGTCAAATTCAAACACATCTAACGGTATAGTTTTCATGTACGCATGCTCATCAAACTTCTCTAGATCATGAAAACCTCTCAGAGGTGCTTTTAGGACAACATACCAATTAGAGTTATCATTTTCTCTAGAATAAAACACTTGTGTTGCTTGTGAGGCTAAAATAAAGGGATCTCTATCCCATTTATTTCCATGTGAAATAAAATTAACTAATGTGAATCCATCTTCTTCTCTAACATCATTCGCACTACCCATCCAATCACATTTAAATAATGGAACACGAAATGCTAAGAAATCCAACAAAAGTATTTCCCTTAAAACTCCATAGTAAACTATCTTCTTCACAACTTGAGTACCATCTTTTTCATTACAAACAGTTTCTGCTTCCAGAGAAACACCACTATCTTGTGTAGCTTTCTCACAACTTTTTATGCAGTATCGTTTCCCATTAACAATATAGCTAGAGTAGCATGTGACTTGTGTACTTGGTCCAAGTGCTAGAAGCTTTAAAGTTGGGGCTATATCCGTGGTATTTGATTCATTGAGAACCTGCTTTGGGAGATTACGATTTAGATTTCCAACGACAAAAAACTGTTGTAAATACATCAACTTATTATAGTATAAATTAGTTAATTCACCTTATTTCTGAACCACGTTGGAAATTCTCTAGTATGTGTTATTTGCAACAAAGTGGGTCTACTTAACAGATTGGGATCTAATTGTTGAAGCTCTTCCAGGTGCATGCTAATAATATCAATATAACCAAATAAGTATAACGTTAATCATTTTAACTAATACGAAAACTATATTCAACTTCAATTTAAACCACTTACTTAATGTATAGCATTACTAATGCACTATTCAACAGTATATACATGTGTGCAATTCGTAGCATGTCCGTAGAAATCGTTTTTATTATCGATGCAGATGTGGGATGTCCTTCCACTACATTTTGAAACACAATATCTTCATTTCTATTGTGTTTCTCACCAACATCTGCTGCTTGTGGTACATACCTACTACAAAATTGCATACATTCATCGGCTAAATAGCATTCAGCTATGCAACCCTCTGGTCATGCACGATTTGTCACATATCCTTTTAACACCTTCATAAATCTATATAATAAATATGTATAAGTAAATGCATGTGTGGATATCATTAATTAATTGAACTGTGTAGAATAGTATAAGAATAACCTTTCAAAAGGGTACATCCAACGATATTGAACCGGTCCACATAAGCAAGCTTCTCTTGTTAGATGAATTGTGAGATGGACCATTATATCAAAGAAAGAAGGAGGGAAATAACGTTCAAGCATACACATCGTAACTACAACTTCATCTTCCAATAAATCTAACTTATTTCTATTTAACACTCTTTGGCAAATTGCATTAAAAAATGAGTACAATCGAAAAATGGCAATTCTTGGCCCTTTAGGCAAGAGACCTCGCATTGCCACTGATAATAAATGTTGCATCAATATATCATAGTCATGGGACTTAAGCCCAACTATCTTGCACTCATTCAATGAAATGCAATTAGATATGTTAGCAGCATAACCATCAAGCAATTTTAAATTAAACAATCTCTTACAAAATTGTTGTTTTTCTACCTTTGATAGAGTGTGTGGTGTTGCAGGTAAATATAATTTATCTCCATCCTCTTTCATATGAAGGTCTTGTCTAATCCCAATGTCTTCCAGATCTCTATGAGAATTAACACCATCCTTAGTTTTTCCATGGATGTCCAACAATGTACCAAGGAGACTCTCACCAATATTTTTTTCAATGTGCATTACATCCAAATTATGACGCAAGCACAAATCCTGTAAAAAACAACAATGATCAATTTAAGGTAATGTTAAATATATTACAAAAAGTAACATTATTTATTGATTTAAAACTCTCACCTCCCAATACGGAAGATCAAAAAATATCGATCTTTTTTTCCATATAGGATGTCATTTTCTCTTCCTTTTCCCTTTTCCTTTCTTTCCCCAATCATTTTCAATTTTCGTACATGCAAATCGAACTTGTTTACCATCAAGAATCTCTGGAGGATCATCAATTTCTTCTTTCCCATTAAACCACGATTTCTTCTTTCGAAAAGCATGATTCTTTGGAAGAAATCGTCGATGACCCATATATACATTCTTATTACTATATTTCAATCTTTGAGAATGTACATTCAACCCACATATAGGACAAGCATATTCACCTTTTACACAACATCCTGCTAAGTTTCCATATGCAGTGAAATCATTGATGGTCCACATTAAGATAGCTTTTAAATTAAAAGAGGACTTAGTAGATGAATCATACACTTGTACTCCCGAGTGCCATAACTCCTTCAAATCTTCAATAAGTGGCTGCAAGTATACATCAATATCATTCCCGAGTTGTTTTTTTCCTGGAATCAATAGTGTTAGCATCAAATTGTTTTTCAACATACACTTCCAGGGAGGTAGATTGTATGTAACTAACACGACCGGCCAACAACTGTAAGAGGTGCTTAGGTTGCTAAAAGGATTAAATCCATCCGCAGCTAAACCCAACCTCAAATTGCGTGGCTCTGAAGCAAAAGATGGCCATTTCGTATCTATAGTCTTCCAAGCTTCAGAATCAACGGGATGCCGCATCTTTCCATCTTGGCTTTTATGGGTAGAATGTCATCTCAAGTCATTAGCCATTTCTGTTGATGTAAACATTCTCCTAAACCGTCGTATGATTGGAAAGTATCAAAGTACTTTAGCCGGTACTCCCTTATGAATTTTTTTCGTAACTTCATTTACTTTCCATCTACAAGCACCACATTTTGGACATTCTTCATGATGCTCCAATTCCTTTCTAAACAGACAACAATCATTTATACATGCATGGATTTTCTGATACCCTAAATTAAACACTTTCAACAATTTTTTTGTTGAGTACAATGATTCTGGTAGAACATTAGCTGATGGCAACATATCTCGAACGATATTAAGAAGTTCATCAAACCCCTTATCGGATAGACCATAAGTAGCTTTATGTTTATATAAAGCTACAATAGCCGATAATTTTGTATACTTTGAACAACCTTCATATAAAGGAGTTTCAACATCTTCCAAAGTAGCAATTATATCTTCCTCTCTTACTTCAACATCCGATTCAACATTACAATGAGTTTCAAGATTTGCATCATTATACATTCTAAATGTATTTGAAGTGTTTTCAACATGTGTGGAAGTTGTCAGGGGTTCCCCATGCATGAACCAAGTTGTATACTGAGGATCCATCCCATTAATGACCAAGTGTTCATACACTATCTTAGTGTCATGATACCTCCCATTGAGACATTTTATACAAGGACAAGGGATGAAACCAGGATTTATTGAATGTTTGTTCGCAGCCTCAACAAATTTCTTAGCTCCTTCCCTATATTCTTTTGACACTCTAAAAAGTTGAAAAACGAAAGAAAAAATTATTAAAAATACTGTAAGTTTAAATCTTAGGCCTCAATTTAATGAGTTTATGATATTAACCTTGAAAATTTTAACCACTCCTTTTCCATCATTTCCGTATGTAACGCTAAAAAACAAAACACATAACAACATAATGTTAAACTAAATTAATTTATAAAAGTTTCAAATAATGAATCATTATACACCAATGAATAATTAATAACATGTATCTATCCATTCTTATCCATTATCTTTAGCCTCAAATTCTATTTGAAATCTAGTAAATATGAAATTTCTAAAACAAATAAGTATATACTATACTTCCACTGTTCAAGTTTCATATTCAATAAAACAATATGTAATTATACCATCATAATCATTAATAACACCACAAAACGATTATATGTTTTTACGAATAGCTAAAAATAAATATGGACTCTATTCAATTACAAAAAATGTAATTAAACAATAACTCCAACTCATAAAATTTCCCACAAACATCATATATACGTCATATCATCATCCAAAATTCAAAATGTAAAAAAAATATATACTCGTAATAATTCCAAACTCAACTATTGTAGATCTAAGAATCTCACTTCCACTACTAGTTCACATTCAACACTATTTTTTTTTTTTTTATAGACGTTACATAATTTGTTTATGTTCAATAACTATTGTTATAATAAAAAAAAAATAAAGTTATGTTATAACCAATATATATATATATATATTAATATCTTTAACAAATTCAACAAATCAAATAACACTTTAAAAGGAAAGTTTGACTTAAAATTACATACATTTGAAAGTAAAATATTGGTTGCACTAATTTTATTTCGATTATGATGATTCTAATAAAGGTGGTACTATTGCCACCCAAAAAAGTTATTGGCACACTCATGTTTTAATAAAATTTGTTATTGTTAAAATAACCATAAATACAATACAATTACTTAAAAGGACAAAACCATATGCTATGGTTAAAAACAAAAAACAAAAGATGGACAAAACTATATGCTATGGTTAAAAAAAAAAATGGACAAAACTATATGCTATGGTTAACAAACTAAACATTTTCTTGGCATCTACACCCAATTTATTATAAACACTAATAATTTATAAAAATGAAAATTAATATCACAATAAAAAATTTAATTTTCACTTCTAATAATATGAATGAATGAAAATTGTTAATTGAATTTTAAATACTACTATATTTTTGTTGTAACTTGTACTATTGTTTTCTTATTGAATAAAAATCAAATCTTTAAAAAGGAAAAGTAGTCAAGTTTGCTTTTGATTTTAAAAAAGTGTAATCCTATAAATTAGGCAACACATGGTTCTAACATACCAAAAATCATTTTTAATTTGAACTTTGTTTCATGAGTGGTTTTTGTTGTATTTCATTTAACAAAGTTTTCTTTGAGGTATTTCATCAAACAATTTTTTGACATCTATTATAAATGTAATAAAATTATGTTATAATTAGTTTATGTTCAATAACAATATATATAGCTTAAATGCCAATATTATATTGTGAAATAAAGTGTATGAAAACAATTAATGAACAATAATACAAAAGTATATTTTGAAATTCAAGACAAGAACTACATGTTGTTCAAATCCAACTCAACATTTCATTCACAATCCACCTTACTAAAGTCCAAACTCAACATCAACATTTTGAACTCAACATTCCAAACTCAACATTTCGAACATAATCAATCACGCTAAACTCCATACTCCAAAATGCAATTAAACAATAACTCCAACTCATAAATTTTTCCACAAACATCACATATACATCATATCATCATCCAAAATTCAAAATCCTAAATATTTGTACCTAAAAATTCTAAATTCAATATTTCGAACACAATCCACCACACAAAGTGCATACCTCTTTGATAAATTACTTAAAATAGTGTAGGAGGATCCAATCGGTGAAGATAATGTTCCCAAAATGGCACAAGATGGGCAAATAAGTTGCAAAAATAAAAAAAAATATATGTCAAAAAAAAAAAAAAATTATGACGGCCGGACTGTCACTCCGGCAGTCGGACGGCAGTCCAGCCGTCCCATTCCCCTCCATGAAAGCCTCCATATGAAGACTAAGAAGCTGAAGAAGAAGAAAAGGAGAAGAAGATGGACCTTAGAAGAAGAAAATGACACCAAGAAGAAGAAGAACCATCATGCGAGAAGGAGAAGACAAGGACAATGCACGCGTCACCGGTGGGTCGGCGACGGGGAGTGACGACGGCGACCGGTGGCCTGAGGAAGGTGATGGCAGCGGCGGCTAGGGTTTGTAGAGAGAGAATGAGTGAGAAAGAGATAGAGAGAGAAAGAAAAGTGGGGGAAATGGGGGTCACGGGTCAAAAAATAAATACTCAGTTTATCTATATCGGGTGGGTCGGGCGCCCAGTATGGATAAATCCTGGGTATTTACAATTTTTTAGAAATATGGATTATCCATACCGGGCGCCCGACTCGTTCAGTATGAATTTATAATTTTTTTTCCGTTGTAATCCATACCAGGCGCCTGACACGGCCCGGTATGGATAATCCATATTCCATATCGGACGGGTCAGGCGTCCGGTATGGAATTTATAATATTTTTTACCGTTGTAATCCATATTTTTTACATCAACAGAATTTATAATATTTATAATATGTATTGCTTCCCTGTTCCGGCCTCCAGGTTGAGCCTCCAAATGCCGGACCCTTCGCAACAATTCCTCTACCATCGGGTCCTGGGTTAAAGATCGCCGACTGGGGTTCCATTCACTCGTGCTCTCCTGCTCCCCCAAGTGACGGTCCTGCGATCTGCTCTCCTCACCGAGGGCTCCTACACGCCTCCGCGGCTCAGGCTCATGACCTGTACGACGCTCGCGAGCTCGTTCCTGCCCGCGACTACTTTCCACGTACCTATCGCCTTCGTGGCTCACCCTCACCCTTATCTCATTCGGGCGAGGTGAGATTTCTCGCTCCTGGTTCCGCCTCCTGGCTCTCCTTGGGTTTAGGTTCTAGGAGCAAACTGATTCTTTCGTCAGCGACCTATCCCTGCCAGCTATCCCCTCTGGAGTTGGGATTTCTTCCGAAAGATGTTGGCGAGCTCTCCTCGGCGGTGCGGCCTCCACCTGTCTTTGCATTGTGCGGGCTTGGACTTCTATCAGTGCCCTGACCGTCGCTGTCAACTCTTTTACTGTATCTTCTAGAGCTCGCTGGCGCTGCTGCCACTGCTGAGCGACCTCATCTCTGGAAGGCAAGGCGCTCTGCTGATGTTCTCGAACTTCAGGTCGCTCGTCTACCACTCCGACACTCCTCATCACCCTGATTCTAGCCATAACAAACAAATGTAAGTAAACGTGAAGTAGTAACTGGAGAAAGATTACCAGGTCGTTGTTGGGCCCTCCTTCTAGCGCCAAAAGATGTTGACGTTCGAAAACGGTCAACCTAGAGATTCTAGGGCCCAGACTGCGAGCAAGGTAATTAAAGAATGATGACGACGATGGGTGTAGGTTAAATGAGCGGTGAATAAAGTTTAAGGTTGGTGGAGCTTAATTAAGGTGAAGGAGTGTTGGTCGTAGCAGTTAGAATGTAATCAGAAGATCAACGAAAGTGAGAGCGAGAGGGAAAGATGCAAAACACAAGGATTTTTACGTGATTCGTCGACTGCGCTTACGTCCACGGTCACTCTGAGGTAATTCCGGCAGAGTGACAGTACTCTAATCTTTTTCACCCTTTTGTACAGTAAAAATCCCCCCTATTTATAGAGAGAGAGAGATCACAAACAGAAATACAAAAGAATGTAATACACGTTAACATTCTGACAATCTCAACTAATCCTAACATAAATCATGCTTCATTTATTGCGAAGATGATGATTATTCTCTCTCTACGCATGTCTTCATTTAATGCGCCGGGAGAGATATTTTCTTCATTAATTGCATAGCCATTGTATTGAATGCTTCTGGGTAATTGTGTAGATCGTTTCCGACAGGAAATTATGAAAGTTGGTGACTCTGATGGCCTACTGCAGACGATGTTATCCGAATAAGCTCTCTGGTCAATCAGGTCGTGCAAACTGTAGAGGCGCAGACGTGGCCAGAAGAGGTGGTCAGGCGGTCTGGAGATTTCTACAGGCTCGCAACCTGAGCGGTCTCGCAAGCTGAACGAGCTGGTGGTATGGCCAGGAGGTACGTTCGGACGGTTTAGAAGCTACTGCGAGCGCGAGACCTGAATGGTTTGCGGGCTGGTCGGGCTTGCAACTGCGACCTGATGCTCGGGTCTTTTGGGCCTCTGCTCCTGTTCAAGTCCATTGGGCTTACACTGGCCCATTTAGTCAAATCGAGAGAATGGGCATAATAGAGGCGTATACTCTAAGAAATACAAATGATTTAATCTTATTAGAATCGATAAATTGAGTTTAGGACAGAAAGACC
Source organism: Litchi chinensis (assembly GCA_019925255.1). Lineage (NCBI taxonomy): Eukaryota > Viridiplantae > Streptophyta > Magnoliopsida > Sapindales > Sapindaceae > Litchi > Litchi chinensis. The sequence continues at coordinate 22,398,770 of CM034462.1, forward strand.
ACAACTGTAATGGAATTTATTTTATTTTATTTTATTTATTTTATCTCTTTTGTTGGTAGTGGAGTGTTAAGAGAGTGTTAGTGGTTATTGTTAGCAGATGGTTAGGTGATTTTTAATGGTTGATTGGTAATGGAGTGTTATTATTTGATAGTTGAGAAATTATTAATAGAAATCATTAAAATGGTGCAATTATATGTCTATATACATTTTAAACAAACAATTAGAAAATAACACAATACAAGGTCACCAGTGAGAAAAGAAGAAGAGAAAGAGAGAAGAAAAATAAAAGAGAATTTATACAAGGGTGTGTTGGCTAAATTTTTAGACTCAGATAACACCCAAGGTAAAATCCATTTTTACTAGGTTATTTTTAACAAAACATTATGAAATTTTATGTGTGATTAATTTTATATGTCTATTGTTCATATATTAAATTTTGTAATTTTCCAATGAAAGAATTAAGAGATATAAATTTAGAATTGGCCGGTGATCGAAACTAAAATTCGCGGTATAGATTTCTTGTTCTTGAAGTTTTGACGGTTTTGAGCGTACTAAAGATTGTCGAATGATCTAAAAATGTTCGATAGGTTATCTTATATGTCTTCTATTAGTATGTAAGATTTTTTGATTTTTTGATAACTATAGGATTTTTTAAAATTCATAGATTGCACTGTAGTAAAAAATAATATTTTCTATACAAATTTCATTATGTTGAAATGAATGAATATTTACCCATGATAACAACCACGGTTTTAGTTGAAATATTTTCTAGAAGTTTTTTAATGTGTCTAGAACATCTTTGTAAAATTTTAGATTGATTGGAGACCAAGAGAGTTAATTAAAAATGTTTAGGACGACAATGTTAGGGCTAAAAATTTGACGCAAAAATGATAGGACTTCCAATTTATTATAATAAGATTAAATTTGTCCAAACAAAATTATTATGGTGACAAAATTGTAATTATATTTATTTTGTAATTGCATAAGTTCGTTCGATCGTTGAGCCTATTTTGTGAATTTATGCTTATTCAAGATAAGTAAATTCATTCATGATATATGTATGTCAATTATATGAATTTTAGATATTCTAAAAGCTATCTTTGTGCTTCACATTAGTTATAACAAGATGATTTTCATAAAGTTGTTTGTATAGCAATAAAATACTTTTGCAAGGGTTTTCAAATTATTTATTTTTAAAACTTATATTGTCATTTGATTTAAAATGAAAACATATGATTTAAATGTAACACAAAAAGTTTGCAAAATTTTATATATAAATTGAAGATTTATTTTTTCATAAAATTGATTGACAATTATTAAATATTTTACCATGTATTTTGAAAATATATCATTTTGATAAGATTATGAAAAAAAAAAAAAAATGTTTAGGCTCATTGTCTATAGTTATTGTTCTTATATTAGTCCAACTGGATTCTTGTATGCACATAGTCTATTATTCTAACCGTGTTACATAGGTAATTGTGACATTCTAACAGTATCACACTGGTAATTATGACATTCTATTATTCTAACCGTGTCACACGAGTACTTATAACACTATAAGACATAAGCCTACTTTTATTTACACTATGTGAATATATGTTTTGATATGATATTTTGTTCTGTTTATAGTTTCATGCTACATGATATCTTCGGCTAATATAAAAATTGATTATATGTTCGATTTTAATTATAAGTTTTGAGATACAAAGTATCTTTTGCAAATTTAAAAATTGATTATATTGAATAATGTTTTGATGCATGTTTATATGTATTAAAGTTTTATATCTAACTTATAAATGTATTTATGATGACATTAACATTATGCATGCATTTACTTATCAAGTTGACAACTCATCTCGTCTCAACCATTTCGCAAAGTAGGAATGAATTGTGGACGTTGAGTGGTTAAAACTTGGAGTTCACCTAAACGAAAAGTTTTGGTGATAGTGAATGTAATTCATTGAATTTAGTTTCAAATTTTATGAGGATTAAAAATTCAATAAAGACGTTTTGTTTCAAAATTTAATTTTAGAAATTTTCTTTTGAAGATTATGCTCAGATATTTTTATTAATTACTTTCAAAATTTGGAATAAAATTTATATTTAAAGTTGGTTTTTAAGATCTAATTTGACCGTAACACCCTATTTTCCTATTATTGGATTTAGGGTGTTACAACAACACTGTTAACTAAAACAAATAGGCAACCAAGGAAATTTTTCATGCTCCAAATACAGATCTTTCAATTGTTATTAAATGGTTTGAAAAGGAAAGGAAAAGATTTTGTAAAACTATGTTGAGTTTAATCAGTTCAATCAACAACATAGAATTTATGTTTTATAAGTAGTTTTCCTTTAAGTCATTGAAGTGCACAGAAAAAACCTCCGACAAGTAGAGCTCAATAAATACATGCAATTTGTTTAACTACCCCACCCCATATTAATGTATAGTTTGCATGAGGTAAAAATTTTAGATAAACTTTGACCATAAACTTTGACCTTTTTCTGGACGGGAAAAAGGCATACCTGTTCTAAATCCTGTGATTTGGCTTCAAGATGGGCAATGGTGGGTGTAGTCAAATTGGGACATGCCTCTAGATATAAATCATGCAAACATGGCCAAGTTGGAGGATAAGCTTCTGCATAGAATCAGCTGAGGTTACTTATCAGGTCCAACGAGTTTTCATTCACTTAACTTGATAAGAATGATGCCATTTCCATCTCTTGCAAAGGATGTTTTCTTCTGGTTTAACTGTCATGCTCCAATCCAACTCTCACAATTGCTTCTAGCTGCAATACATTTCAAGCAAGGGACAATGTGAATTAGAGGTTAGAAACAAACTACTCATACCATCACAAGTAATACACAGTAACTGTATCCATACAGTTACTGTTTGAAGTTACTCTATATATATATATAAAGAAAGAAAGAAAGAGAATGGATAAAAGTTAACCTGTGGAAAGGAAATGAAAGACTCCTTTGTTTATGACCCACCAGATCTCTCATCTGTTGTTGTGTAAAGCTATTTGATTGGCTTGTCTCTTTTATTTCTGGAAACTGATACATAATTTGAGTTACTTCTTCAAGAAAAGAATGAAAGCCGTGCTGCTGTGCCGTATGAATGAAACTTTCTCTTACGGTTTCCAATCCAAGTGACTGGTGTACCGTATGAAATTGATCTTCTTCTGGCAAGTACATGAATCAGATCTGAAATCTAGTAAGAAAAAAAATTCACGATTAAAACAAAATCATTCCAAAATGTACATTGTCAACATGTGCAAAAAATTCACTAATAGGTAAGTCAGTACTGCACCTGAACTTTACATCAAGGTTCACCGAGGTTTTCTGAAAGAAGCAGAAGTAGCAAAATGTCATAGTATTGGTCTTTGAAACTTTTTACTTAACCAGTATAATGCATCGCACAGACAATTCAGACCAAAAATGTACGCATTGATTAGGAAAATTAGGAAAGAAACTGAAAATAGAGCCATGTATTATTACTTGATTAACTAGAAGCCACGCCCCAGACTCTCGTTAGTTTTCCATGAATGGCAGTAAGCTTTCTCGAACCTGACAAGAATTCCAGCAGTTAATCTCGACGGTGTACGCTGGAGGGAACAGTTCTTTGGAAACATCTTCCCTGCCTATCTGTGGTTCCTGCACAACCAAGCACCAAATCATCAAGTTATAAGAAGCAACCAAAGGTCTGAGAAAGTATATGTTACCTTTACTTTGGCATGCAGAGTTCCAATTTGGGAGACTGAAATTCATGTCGTTATCTTGGGGCATATCTCCACACTCAACTTTTCAAACACAGAAATATGTTGTGATATCCTACTGAATTAAGTTGATGAAGCTTGGTAAGGCATCTATTGTTAATTTCTCAAGTTGATCGAGCTATGGTGACAAGAAACATAACTTTTAATTCCCTACAGTTTTGAACATCAATAGATGACAGACTTGGAAAGAATATAGGTTGGAGATGATCCTTATTGAAGTTTTGATCCTCTGCATCATCGTCAACAATGATTTGCCCCAATGTTCCATAACAAAATGAGTAGATATATCTCAGCCTCAGGCAATATCTCACCTCTAAGTTGATAAGATTTTGAAGACATAAAAGATGCACAGGAGCCTCTCAAATGACTTCAAATTCTGATGGAGAACTCAAGATCAGTATCTTCAAATTTGACAGTGATAATGTAGTGGCAAGACCTGCGAAGTGAAATACCACTTGTACTGATCCACAATAGGCAATGTGTAATAGTTTTAAATGTTGCAAACCACTTTTCATGACAACAAAAAAGACAGACACATTGAAAAAAGAAAAGTTAAACGAGAAGATTAACCATATTGAAAGGAAGAAAATGTTCACTTTTAAAACACAATTGATCACCTTTTTATCTGTAGATATTTGAAAATTTCTAATTACCATTGAACAGCAAGTTTTAAGAAAAGAAGTTTACAAGGTCGGACGCTATATCTTTGCTTTCACTATGACAATTGAGAAATATAATGTCTGTCTTTAATTCTTTATGTACATATAAGACATACCAAACAGCTTCAACATATTATCTTCATGATGGCCGAATGTTTAACAGAGGAACACCCAATTGATGAAGGAAACACCAGCTGAAGAAAAGTATAGAATAAAACTTATTAGGTTGTTGAATATATAAAACTGAACCATTAAAAAAGAAACTGAAAATAGAGACATATATATAAGGTAGTAGCAGGCATGATAGAGCTTAAGGTACTGGTGCTATTTACTCTTTTCATTGTCCAATATATGGTGGCAACTTTTGTCGAAGTTCATCAGAGCTCCTGCAAAAAATTTGTACATGTTGGTTGTCTGTATGCGGTGCCTGCACAATCAATTGAAGTACAAAATAAAAACATAATTATATTGTTCGTTCTAGTGAATTGAAAATGTGATATGTTCAAGGTTTATGTAGAATACAACATCGTACCTCTGCTTGGGCATGCACTGCTCCATTTTCGTCTACTGAAAATCTTGTAGTTATCTTGGGACATTCAGTCACCCACAACCGTGACAGAGATGGAAATATGAAGTGACAAACGGAAGGGCAGAAGTTGATGAGTTTTTGAAGATTTGGAAGGCTCAAAAGATACAAGCACTCAAGTTCTTCTAGATACTCCAACTTTAATTCTTTCAAACTTGAGAGAGAGAATTGTTGTTCAACCTGGAATATCACCTGTACTCCACTACAATAACCCCCTCTTAACTGTTCCAAATTTTCGAAGTTATTTTTCGATTGAGGCAGAACTCCTTTCCAAAACTCATCAGTTGTATGTCCATAAGGTACCAAAATTTAATTTTATTAATAAATCAAATTAAAAATGTTTTTATTAATAATCAGTGCAATTCTATTGCTACCATATAGCATTAATGAGATGGCTATTTTCAATAATTGTTATAAAATTGTTTAAATAAAATGAAGGTCTTATAGTATTTGTATATTTTAAACTAATTGTAGACTACTTAAAGAGAAATGACACTTGCTCTTTGAATTTGTTTGGGAGCAAAAAAGTTAGAGATTGGCAAAGGAAAAATATAAAAGAAAATGAATACTGAGAGATCTTTGAAAACTAGTTATGTTTTAATATTTTTATTGTTTTTCACTTTTGTTTTCAACTTTTTAACAATTTTGTAGTAACATATGGGACCTATTAAATAATACTTTATTTATTAAAATTATAGTTATCAAAACAATATATATATATATATATATATATATATATGGAGAGAGAGAGAGGAGTGGGGGGGGGGGGGGGGGGGGGGGGTAGGAGAGGGAGTAATTATATTTAGAGCAAATTACAATTTACCCCCCTCGTTGAAACGCATTCACAGACGGAGCAATAGTTTCAATATTATTACAATTTACCCCCCTGCCGTTAACATTTATCCGTTAAAATTAAATATATCAGGGGTAAAATTGTCTTTTTAACTTTATTTTTAATTTTTTAAGATAAATTTTAAAATAACTTAAATAAAAAAAGTTTAATCAGATCTCTACCGTCCATCTTGAAATGGACGGTAGAGATCAATTTAAAAAATAAAAATAATTAAACAAAATTAAAATAAAAATTAAATATTAACTAAAAATCCAACTTCTACCCATCATCTTCTTCACCAGTTCACCATAAAAAATCCAACTTCAACCCTTTATTCTCATCATCTTCTTCACCATCAAAAAATCATCCACAATCATCAGTTAAAAAAATAAAATCATCAACCCAAACAATCAAATCAACAACAAAATAAAAATTATCAGTAACTCAAATAATAAAAAAAAAATGAAGAAAAAAATTTTAAAAAAAAACAAATATTCTGGTAATGAACCCAAAAACCTGGGTTCACGAACCCAGATTTCTGGGTTCACATGAACCCAGATTTTTGGGTTCCTGAACCCAGAAACCTGGGTTCACATGAACCCAGATTTTTGGGTTCCTGAACCCAGATTCTGGGTTCACGTGAACCCAGGTTTCTGGGTTCGTGAACCTAGAATCTGGGTTCACGAACCCAAAAACCTGGGTTCCTGAACCCAGATTCTGGGTTCAGGTGAACCCAGATTTCTGGGTTCACGTGAACCCAGAATAAAAAAGAAGAATAGAAGAAGATGAAGCGGAGAAGAAGAAGAATACCAAGAGAAGAAGATGAAGCGGAAGAGAGAGAGAGAGTCTGATGAGAGAAGAGAAGCAAAAGAAGAGAGAGAGAGAGTTTGATGAGAGGAAGAGAGAGGAAGAGAGAGACTTTATATATATATGAGGGTAATTTCGTATTTTCACTTATTTGAACTGTTTTCGGTTAAATATAACGGAACCTTGATAACGGCAGGGGGCTAAATTGCAATACTACTTAAACTGTTGCTCCGCCTGTGAATGCGTTTCAACGAGGTAGGTAAATTGTAATTTGCTCTTATATTTATCTACTTATTTTTATTATTGACTAATATGCTTTTCTCAGTATTAATAAAATATATCTTGATTTTATGATAATGTGCTTCTTAAACATAAAAAATCACTTATGCGTTTTAAATTAATTTAAATTATTTTTTTGAAAAAACTTTAATTTATTTTTAATAAAAAATATAATATAAAGTATTTTCTTTTATATTTTCAATTAAAATTAATTAAAATTAAAATTTAACTACATACAATATTTTTTTACATTTTCTTTCAATAATATTCCATAAAATGTATTTTCAAAAGAATTCCAACAATATATAACTTGTTCACTTCTTTTATTAACATAATATAATTTGTGTGTATCCTATTAAAAAAAATAAAACAATATACTTTTTAATTAACAAAATTAATGAAAATTAATTTTATTAATATAATATATTTAGTTAAGGTGATTCAACTGTTACCAAATAATTAATTATACATAGAGTCGTTGGAGTCCATGCAATAATGACATCACTAGCTTTTTTGGCTGAGGATAATTGATAGCTAAGATAATTGGAGGTACAACTAAATATGTGTTGGCTAATGTAAACAAATGACTTTTACTTTCTATGTTGCAATGATATTCTAATTTCTAATTAAAAGACGATAATCTCAAAGTGTGGGGTCATGCAAAGAAACATGGGTTTTCATTAGGACATACTGGGGTGCAAATAGCAGAGGCCATAGTTGACTTGTCTTACTAAAACCCGCTTATTGGTCCTGGTATTATACGTCCGTTAGTTACTCATCAATTTCATCAACTGATAAACTCTTCTCTGCCACGCAACCTCACCAGCGATCATCTCCACTCCACCCTTCGCTAGCAGCTCCAGTTTCCCGGTAACCCTTTTGTTTTCTCCTTTTTTCAATATTCATTGCATGCAATTCTCAGTTTTGTGGACTTTGTTATAAGTCATTGTTATGAGGAAGTTAGGTGAGCACCTATGACTTTGAATTGTCAATATAGATAACTTGATCACGTGTGGATGTGATACACTGATCAAGTTTGCAAGTAGAGTTGACGTTGTTACTCTTTAGAACTTGATCAAGTCTTGTTTTTTATATTATACTGAAGGAATTTAAAATCCAAGAGTCATGGTCTATTCAAATTGCTACTTATCTGAACTTTTTGAAGATAATCAGGGAGGTTATGAAGGAATTAAAATTAAGGGTTTGCTAGTTTCCCCTTGAATTACTACTCTGATCTGCTCCTTGTGTGTAAATGCACATGTGAGTGCCTGCACTTGGTACTAGTTGGATGAAATGTATGTGCTGTACTAGGCTGTAGTACCTAACAATGCTAAAGGGTGAATTTTAGAATCGATGTAGCAAATTGATGCGAGCAAAATTATCTGAAAACTAAAGTGCTTGGCAGCAGGAAGCAAGCTTGTAAGGTCAATTGTTAGGAAGTAACCTGGTCACTCAACGGAAGGAGGTTTCATGCACGTGAGTGGGAGAAGGCAAGTAAAGTGGATCTTTCTATCGAATATAGCAAGTAGAAAATGTAAAAAATGTAAAAAGAACGAGGCAGGAAAGAAACCGTAGTGCTGGAATAAGCAATTATTTCAATTGCTTATTCAATTATTTCTTAGGCTATTGAATAAGAACTTCATATGGTCTCTTAATTGAAAACTATTAAATTATTTAAAATGAATTAAATTAGACTAAATTTTAGTTTCAATTTGATTTGACCTTCTTAAGCAAAGTTGTATCAGCAAAAGTTTGAACAAAATATAGCGGCCTTATAGGCCCATATAGAGCTTGTGATTGTGCTATGATATCAATAATTCTACCCGTAAAATTATAGAATTGTACCAGTATTTTTTTTTTTAATTAACCAAGTAATTGGCATTTGAAAAACAAAATTTGTATCACCAGCACAAAAAATTAACCTTACAAATTAATAACCATAACTTAAAATTTAACAACAATTTAAATGATGGGGAAAAAAAATAACAAATCAAGAAGTAAACAATATAACTCAAAATTAAAATCCACCGTAACCAATCATCTACTAAAATCGGAACAGAAAATTAATATTATATGAATAACAGTTCATGCTCACCTTAGTTTTCTTCACAAGCTCTGCAAAATTAATCTATTGTGGATCACCTATGAAAATGAAGATGGGATGGAAGCAACAAACATATATGACTTCCAAAGTGAACCTTGATATTAGCAGAGCAAATTGCACAAATTTAAAGTTACAAGATTTTTTTTCTCCCGCGCTTTTGCTTTTTTAAAGTTGTACCCTTTGTGAATTGCACAAATTTAAAGCTACAAGATTTTTTCTCTCTCTTCTGCTTTTTTAACGTGGGATCCTCTGTGAATTATTATTATTATTATTATTATTTTTGAAAGGTACTTGTTAATTATTTGGACTTATTAGGATCATGGCAGAAAAGAAATCTTTAAAAAATAAATTAGTAGGGACTTTACCTTAAAAGTGCTGTTGTTGTTAATGTATTTTCAAAGCCAAATTGTCCTTTTATATAAGCTAAATTGCACAATTATCTGAGTACGACAATTGATAAAAAATTGACTCAAACTTTTTAAAGATTATCTTGAGTAGGACAATTTCCATAGCATTTAATGTAAAAAAAAAAAAAGGATCCCGATATCTATTTTATATATTATAAAAAAAATTAAGATCAATATAAATTAAAAAAGTAAACATAAATTAAAAAATAATAATTATAAAAAGATAGGAACCAAAATGATAATTGCTCCCAAAAAAAAATACATAATATGTGGTCACAATTATTACAAGCTTTAAAGTAAAAATTATAACTTTTAGTCTACTTCATGAAAATAGGTAAAAAGTAAGCATAATGTGGGCTTCAAAAACAAATGGATTATATAAAAGTTGTTTCACCAAAAACATGTCCTTCAATCATTCAAACCAAAATGGAGCTTACAACAAACTTCAATTAGCAAAGCAGATTGCCACTCAATTATAAAAGAATAGCGGGCATGACATTTCCCAGTATAAAGATTACAAGAACTAGCATTTCGCACAAGGCTGTTGGACTTGCAAGTTGAAAACTCGAGATCAAAAGTAATATGAAAATTCAATAACCAATTTTGTATGTAGTTGCATGTCAAATCCTTCTCATAAACTTGAACTCTGTTTTTTAGATAGTTTTTGTGATTTGAAGCAGAGATTTAAGAAGAGACGTTAAAGACCTTCAAACACTGTGATTAAGTAAGATTATGAGAGTTAGAAGACTTAAAGCCCTAACTTGATGGGCAAAGCCAAGTGAAACTGACACATATGAGAGAAGTCTTGAAATCCCTAAGGTTACCTGCAACAACGAAAATATCCCATTTGATGATCTGCAAAAATGCAGTGTTCTAGCTTCAGGTTTGGAATAACCAAACTATAACTGTGAAAAAATTAGAAAACTAGAAACCTATGCTTGAAACCAAGAATTAACGAGTACTAAACAAATAATTACCTGAAGAGTGGCCATGCCAATAGTGCTACCGATCAAAGATCGAATTGCAAGATGAATATCCAACTTTCTTGTGGCCAATCATAGGGCGCCAATAGCAAATATGGTTGTAGTGGCAAGAATACGGTGATCAAGCTGAATTAATGAAGAAAAATATAAAACCATTTATTCAAATTTTGATTATTGTTATCAAAGTGGTAGTGATGGAAAATCATGAAACTTAAGTACTTAAAATGATAAGATGTGATCTTAGCACATCAAAATTACTAGCATTATTGATGTACTCTCAAAGAAGCTGCGAATGAGTGGCTTCATATCAAAAATATCATCGGGAATCCATGTATCACCCATTTTCGGAAAAATATTATAAGCACGACCCCGAAAATTCAGCATGCAAGCATTAACTTAGTTTGTAGGTAGGACAATCACGATATTTACTTGATCCTTGGGAAACACCAAATTTATCGAGTAAACAATTATAGCACTTACAGCATCATTCCCCGCAACAAATGCTCCTGTGATAGCAATAATTCCCACAATGAAACTGATAGGAAAGGCAAGTTTTTTCACTTTTGCTGCCCCATGAACCCAAGCACCTGATTCAGCAGTTGGTTCAAACATAACAACAAAAAGGCTAGTTCAAAAGAGGTTGCTGTAGATAACAAATGCGGAAGTTAGATGAGCAGTAAGACGGTATGGGCTTACTCTTGGTTGAGCATATTCAGCGGGTGGCTTCGACAAGAGAGAAAATACTTTTATAAGTTACATACAAACCAGAGGCCAAAAACAAATTGCAAAATAGATAAAGGAAGAAAATACAGTGGACTATTTTTCACCTCTAAACCACTTTTCACCATACACCAACCAATAAAACCTCGGCCAGCACCAAGTGCAAAAAAAGCAAAGAGTCTCAATCTTAGTCCTAAGGTAATGTATCCCTTACAAAGAAAATATGAGAATGGCAGAGCAAAAATGATATCCAGTCTCCTTCCCCACGTATGGTGTGCATATTCCATCTAATAGATGAATTTGAAATCCTTAATACTCATCCCTTTGTTTACACTGCCAGAGATCAAAACAAAGTAATTTGGAGTGTGCACATATGTTCAATATGATTTTCCAGTGCTTACTAGAAGAAACATATATAAATGCTACAAAGTAACCTACAGTGTAGTTTGTACTTATCGTTTATATTCAGGTGATTGCTTATACTTCTCAAACTCTTGCAACCGGTTACTCCTCATCTGACATAGGAGGGAATTTTTAATTGGTCGTTGAAAGACTAGATTCATGTTAGTCAAGTAACAGCACCAAGTACCACCATACTAAAAATGCATGCAGTAGAGCAAAAAGCCATATCCCAACCATTTTTTGTGCACAAGGGCCCCAGTTACCAGTAGCTTCAATCCCTCCTTATTTTCCACACCTATAGACACAGCTAAGGGCATGTTCCTCACAGATGGAGTATGATTACCCTATGAACAACATTTTGTTTTAGGTCATGTTTCATATAAACATAAACATACATTCGAAAGGTGTAAGACATCAGCTTTCACTTAGAGCAAATGCTCATTAGTTCCAGATTTTGGAAACCATTTTCCAACAAAGTGAGAATCACATTACACAAATGGTTGCATTCTTTTACATAAAGGTGTATCATCTAAGAAAGACAAATGATTCAATCTTACTAAAATCTAAGGATAATCCCAAAAAACTCATTGTAGTTTACAAAAATGTTAATTTTCTACTTATGTTTCATCTTTATCCAAAATACCCCCGATGTTAAAAAATTAATAAAAAATATCAATTTTACCCTCCATGACTTTATCATCAATTGTGTCCATCAAAGGTATTTTCATCATTTCACATGCTTTCAGATAGAATTTTGAGTGTTTTTATTAATATCAAGAGGATTTTAGATAAAAATGAAACTATATGTGATAAAATGGACATTTTTACAAACTACAATGGTTTTTTGGAGATTATCCCTAAAATTTATAAATTGAGTTTAGGACAAAGGCATCACAACACCATTAACTAAACAAATACGCAACATGATCCAAATACAAATATTTCAACAGTTATTTAATGGTTTGAAAAGGAAAGGAAAAGATTTTGTAAAACTATGTTGAGTTTAATTAGTTCGATCAACAACACATAATTTATCTTTCAAAACTAGTTTTCCTTATGTAAAGTCATTGAAGTGCACAAAAAAACCCTCCCACAAAGACAGCTCAATAAATACATGCAATTTATTTAACTACTCCATATTGATGTACAGGTTGTATGAGGTAAAAATTTTAAATAAAGTTTGACATTTTTACCCTCTGATTTGGCTTCTAAAGGGAAAAACAAAACAATAGTTGCTTTTAGTAAAAATAAAAATTTATGGAATACTAAATTTTAAAACTTTTTTATAAAACTCAAGAACTTGAATCATAAAATATTGAAATAAAATAGTAGAACAAAATAAAATATCGAATCTTTACTTTCTGTATTAATCTCTGTGGATTACTCACCACCTAGTTTTCCTTGATATATCTCTACACCAAAAAAACAAGTGAGTGGGCAAAATTACATAGTATTGTGCTCACTTACTTTTGATTTTTTTTCTAAAAAAAATCAAAATAATGTTTGTAAGAAGTGAGTATTAATTTTGGTTATACAAATAAAAAATATACAAATTCTTCTTCTCTGCATTAGGTTGTAGAAAAAGAAAAATTCTTTTCTTTTCTATTTCAAAAATACATACAACAAAAACCAAAAAATTTCTATCTAAAAGAAAATTATTTCTTTTCTATTTATAGGCAAACAATTAGGGCTTTAATTAATTAAAATTAATACTGACCCCATTTTATTGAAATTAAACTTTTATAATTAATTCATATTATATTCTGAAGGCGAACTTGTGACCTTTAATATAATTTAAACCAAAGTTACTATTGAGAATCGAATTCAAGACCTCTCATAAAATTAATTAAATAATTATTAATTCATAATTAATAATTAACTAATTAATTATTAAATAATTTTGAATAATCAGTATTATTCAAAAACTAAGTGAACACATATTTTGCTACTAACGTAACAAATGTAATTGGACGGTCCAATTATAATATTTTATATATACATTTCTTATAGTGAAATGAGCTATCAAGGGGATCCGATAGACCTACAATTTTGAGCTCTAACAATATCGGAATTATTAATTAAATTCTTTAATTAAATAATTTATTATTATTAACCTTAGAGTTATTCACTAAAAACCTAAGGTTGCACTCTTAAAACTGCATATGTTTTTATACAATTTGAAATTTTCAATGTCTATTGATTTAATCATTACATATGATTTGATTCTCCACAAATAGTTCATAATTAGAGCTAGGTCAAAATATCTGTTTTACCCCTCTAATTATATCTTGATCCTTTAGTGTCATTGATTCTCTAATAAACAATATATCCATAACAACTTATGAATTTATCTTTCCATTTACGAATAAATAGAAAATTGAGCGCTCTTATTGTTCAAAACATGAATCAACCATTAAAGGAACTACTTCTCTACTTCTTGCAAGAAGAAATGGATTCCACTATTGTATAAAATATTCTCAGCTACTTATTAAATCATATCCCCAAAGTACAAAGTTATTGATCCGACATTTGTACCAATCTTACTCATATAAATCAAAGGACATAACTTAACAAATAAGAATTCATAATACACTTAGGATTAAGATCAATTCATATATGATCATCTTGTCGATAAATATAAATCTGTAAGTTTAACGGATATTAATTAAAGACTCATGTTTATCGTGATCCAATCCTATATAATCTTTATTATATAAGGTGTCTCTATTTCCACTTCACTATATGAATAGTCTCGAATAAAACTATTATACCGAATACGAAATAAACTGCAGCTATAGATTTACCACAAATAAAATGCCCAGATTCATTTTCTTTTTATAGACTCTTTAGATTACTTATCTTAAACTAAATCCGCTTGTATATAATAGTTTTATACTTAGTTTGAAATTATATCAGTAATCAAAGGTATTTTTTATGATATATACAATTTATGCTAAAATATATAAATTGAATAAAATGAATACTTTATTAATATTTATAAAACCGTTTATATAATTACAAGCTCTTAAGACATAAACCCCAACAATCTCCCACTTGCCTCAAAGAGATGAGACATATCTCGTAATCCTAGACCCTCTAGATGACCTTTAAACACTTTAGCCATTACGGTCTTCGTAAACTGATTAGGAAGGTTGTCTTATGATGCAATCTTCATCATGTTCACATATCCCCTTTGTGCAATATCCCTAATGAAATGATATTTCCTCTCTATATGTTTCCCTTGTTTGTGGCTTCTTGGTTCTTTGGAATTAGCCACTGTACCACTATTATTACAATAAAGGGTGAGTCGTTTATCCATATCTAGAATAACTTCTAGACCAATCAAGAATTCATAAAGCCATACTGCTTCTTTAGTCACTTCACAAGCTGCTACATATTTGGCTTCCATAGTAGAGTCAGCAATGCACGATTGCTTAACACTTCTCCATACAATGGCTCCACCACCAAGGGTGAATACTGATCTAAACGTGGATTTCCTAGAATCCTTGTCCGATTGAAAATCAAAATTTGTATATTCTAATGGGATCAAATCCTTTCTAGAATATACTATCTATAGTTTTTTGTTCTCCAAAGATACTTAAGAATATGTTTTATAGTCACCCGATGATCAAATCCTAGATTGAATTGATAATGACTAACTATTCCCACCAAATAGCATATATCCGGTTTCATGCATAACATAACATACATGAGACTGTCTACAATAGAGACATAGGGAATCCGTCTTATATCCTCAATTTCTTAAGGTGTCTTAAGACACTATTCCTTAGACAAATGAACTCCATAATAAGAAGGTAAATGACATTTCTTAGAGTTGTCCACTTTAATTCATCTAGTAGAAATCTTATGCTTCTGGAACCATAAAGTGGTATTTCTCTCAGTTGAGTACTAGATTGGTCTCTTCGCATCTCCTCAAGACGTTGATTGAGTTATGAAAACATTGATCAAATGAGTCCCCGACTATTGAAAAGTTATCCATGAAAACTTCCAAAAACTGTTCAACCATGTCAGAAAAAATTGCTATTATACACCTTTGAAAGGTTGTAAGTGCATTACACAATCCAAAAGGCATCTTTTTATAAGGACAAGTGAAGGTTATTTTCTCTAGATCTTCTAGAGCAATGGCAATTTAGTTATAATCGGAGTACCCATCCAAGAAATAGTAGAACAAATGTTCGGTTAACCTGTCTGACATTTGGTCAATGAACGAAAAAGGAAAATGATCTTTTCTTATGGCTTGATTATGTTTCCTGTAATCCATGCATACTTTCCAAACAGTGACCACCCTTAATAGGATATGCTCATTTTGATCATTAGTCATGAGTGTTATCCCCTTTTCTTTGGAACACATTAGACAAGGCTCACTCGAGTGCTATCCGAAATCCAGTAAATGATCCCAGTATCTAAAAGCTTAATGATCTCCTTCTTCACCACCTCCTTCATATTTGGATTCAAATGGTGTTGTGGTTGAACGCTGGGTTTACAGTTATCTTCTAAAAGGATCTTATGCATGCGAAACGATGGACTTATACCTCTTATATCTGTAATAGTCCAACCCAATGCCAACTTGTTCTCCCTCAACACTCTTAATAGCTTCTCTTATTGAACTTTATTCAACTCTGTGGAAATGATGATAGGCAAAGTGTCATTCTCTCCCAAGTAAGCATATCTCAAGTGTTTAGGTAGGTTTCAACTGTAGAACAAGTGGTTCTTCTGTTGATGACTTCAACATTCTTAATGACATGACAAGCTAAACTTCTGTGGACTCAAATGTTGAAATGGCTTCCAATTCTCTCACGCACTCTTCCACTTCCTCTATACTTTCCACTCTTATGTTCATCAAAGCTAATTCTAGTGAATCTTTGAGTAGTAACTCCCTAGTTGTTTCCTGCATGCAATCTCCCAATATTTCTAGTTAGAAGCATTCCTTCTTATTAATTGGAAATTTCATTATCTTGAAGGCATTGATGGTCGCTACCCTATTCTAGACTCTTATTGTGAGTTCTCCCTTCTGAACATCTATCAAAGTGTGCCTAGCAGCTAAAAATGGTCTTCCAAGGATGATGAGAATCTCCTTATTTTCTTCCATATCTAGAATGACAAAATCTACAAATAAATAAATAAATAAATAAATAAAAATAAAGTCTCCACCTTCACTAGAATATCTTCGATCACCCTCTTCGACCTTTTAAAAAATCTATCAACAAGTTACAGCTTGACTGATATAGGTTTTGCCTCCCCCAAACCTAACCTTTTGTAAATTGAAAAAGGCATTAGGTTTATGCTTGCACCAAGATCACACCAATTCTGATTGTACAATGAATAGTAAAGCTTCCAAGGTTCTTAAGCTTTAGGGGTAACTACTTCAATTAGGGCAACTATCTCGAAGTTCCTTAATTTCCTCTTCTTTGACAAGGTCTCATTCATGAACTTAACATAATTAGGCATTTGTTCTAATGCCTTTGCAAAAGGGTTATTAATATGAAGTTTATTAAACAGCTTTAAGAATTTAGAGAATTGCTTACGAAATCTCTATGGAAATCGTGATGGTGGTGTATAAGGAACAATTTTCTCTTCTATTGGTCTTTCTTCTACTTGTTTTTCTTTTTCCTCCTGTTTCTTTGAACTATCATCATCACCCTTTTCATCTGATGGTATAGGTATGACAGGAGGTTCTTTTATCTTCTAAGTCAATTCTTTACCACTCCTAAGAGTGATAGCTTTACACTACTATCTTCCTTTCTACCTTCCTTGGGTTGTTCTTAATGTCGTTAAGAAGTAGTCCTGGTTGTTTATTGTGGAAGGCACTTGCTAATTGACCAATTTGTACCTCTAAATTGCATATGGAAGCATCCTAATTATGCATCTATGTTTGCTAACTTTGCAACATCTTCTGTTGACTCTATAGAAAAGCATCAATTCTGGATATATATTATAAGAGCATATCTTCCACAACTAACTTCATTTCTTGAGGTTAGGAACCCTAGTTGAGTTATTGGTTTTGCTTGCGGTGCTTAATCCTGATTCCTCCACAAAAATTTAGATGATTTCTCCATCCAAGATTATAGGTATTGGAGTAAGGATTGTTACACTACTTATTAAAGCTAGCAATAAACTACACTGATTCTAAATTGCTCACACATTCCTCCACAACTCTCACAGATAGCATATGGGCTTTGAATAGCATTCAACCCTATTGTTTTTTTGCTCATGACTTTCACCAATGCATCCAACTTAGCATTCATAGAGGTGATAACATCCAACTTATACACTCTAGTTGATGCTGTTTTTTTAGGCTTTGACCTGCCTATTGGCCATTGATAGTTATTAGACACCATTTCTTCAAGTAGTGCATAAGCATCTTCTAGCATTTTGCCCATTATTGCACCTCTTGGTGCTATATCTATATTAGATCTAATTTCCTCCAATGCTCCCTGGTAAAAAGTCTAAACTTGCAACCATTGCGGAACTCCATGATAAGGACATTTCCTAAGCAGCTCCTTAAATCTTTCCCAAGCCTCATACAATGTCTCTCCTTCCACCTGAGCAAATAAGGTAATAGCATTCCCCATCTTCATTGTTTTTGCTAGCGAGAAGTACTTGTCCAGAAACTTCTCTATAAGGTCATCCCGAGTGGTGATAAATAGTTAAGGTAAGGAATTCAACCAACTTCTTGCTTTATTCTTTAATGAAAAAAGGAAAAGTCTAAGTCCAATCACCTCATTATGCTTAAAGATGTCACAAAATTGCAGGAAAATTGCTATATACTCATTTGGATCATCATTTGGTGCATCACTAAATTAAATAGAGGATAAAACCATCTGAATAATGGCCAGCTTGAGTTCAAAGTTGTTTGCTTGGATTGATGGCATGATTATGCCCTGATGAATGCCTGTGGCTTTTGGCTTTGCATAGTTCTTAAGAGTCTTTAGACCAGTAACTATTGTCTGGTTCTCAACTTTAGCTTGGTTCTTAACCACCTCAGTTGCTCTTTCAGCTAAAGTCCAATTGTTTGCCATGCTGCCAGCTACTGTTTCACATCTCCTAGCTCTCCTGATGTTCTATACTTTCCTTTCGATCTCACTATCAAAAGCAACAACTCTGTACTTTTCGATCTTCGCATACAAAGATCGAAGGTACTTGAAAAGGAAAAGAAAACTGTTTGAATTAAAAATTTGCTTTAACTAGTATTAATATTAACACTATAATTTGACAAACCATCCCCAGTAACGATGCCAAAAATTTGACTGGCTGTGTCATTAATGCTTAGAGTATGTGCAAGTATACATGGTCTAATTGTATTGAGCAACAAGTTAAGGTCAAATCCCACATGGACAAATACAAACTATGTATTAAGTACCAAAATTGATTAAAGTGAATTTTATCCAAACGACCTAGAATTGATTGATTTAGACAAATTTAACTAACAATTAAAATTAAAGAAACTAGCAATTAAAGATTATTTAGGCATACAACTTCATCTAACCAATCCTTTGATTTATTCACTTCTCCTTTAAGTTAGTTTCTATTTTGCATTTAATCAGATAATCCTAAGATAGTAACTAGTCTCTCTCGATAATCAAGCACTTACCCAAATTTATTAACCAAACTATATCTATATGTAGATTAAACCTGAGTTTATTAAGTTCAAATTATCCACTCATGACTACATAACCATATGAGTATATCTCTATCCCATATGAATTATGCTATTCTATTGAGTTCCGATCTCATAATACTTCTTTCAATAGTATCACATTCCTAGGTTCTAAATAATTAATAGGCCTAAATTAATTGACTAGTATTAAGTACCAATACAATATAATGTAAGAATGAAAACAATATTTAATTAAAACCGAATCATTGAATAAATCAACATCCAGGTCAAGCCACATTGCAGCCTAGATAAAAAGGAAATTAGCTCCTCATAGTAAAGTCAAGAGCAATAAGTAGAATATGAGGGAAAAGAAATAAACTAATTATTCTCCTCCCAACCGAAGCTTCTCAGAATCCCATTCCTAACTGCTTGCTTTTGCCTCTGATTGCTCTTGCTCTGCTTCTACTGCTTGATGCTAAAACACTGAGAAATGGTTCCTATTTATAGGGACGAAATGAGTTGGTTTTGTAATTTCTCTAGGGGTTAAACATGAAATTTTGCTTCTACGATCAAAGACGAGATTCTGTGCATTTAATACGTCACAACTTCCTTTCGTAGGTTCCTTCCCAGCGACACCATCCTACAATAGCATCGCAGGTTGCTTCCGCAAATTTTGATCCAACGACTCCTGCCTGCGACTTGGTTGTAGCTTGTTGTCACAGCCTGTGATCCTGTGAATCTTCCTTGCACCTTATCTATCGTAGCTTCCAGTCACAGGACGCAACGTGCGAGAAATAAGGTTTTGCTATTGTCAATTTCCTCAACCAATTGCTTTTGGAAGCTCTCCATTTTTATGCACGATTCTTTCTTGTATTATTTCAGATTATTTTCTTGAACTGGCTGGATCCCTTTCTTGCTTGAGAAGATTTCTAATTCCGCTCCGATTCCTTCCTGTATTCGCCCTTGATTAAAATTTCTGCACATCATTCTCAGACTTTATTAAATACACCAGTAATTACTCGAATTTTCATTACAAAAGCCTCATTTAAGAATATTAAATAACAGTATATTTTTCACTTATCATTCAACCCCAATATGTTCAAATTAGAGATTAACAATTCAGTGACAAGACCTTCAAGGTGAAGAAACGATCATATATGGTAATCTTCTAGTGTGAATGCACACTCGTTCCAAATTTTGGAAGCCGTTTTCCTACAAAGCAAGAATTGTGTTGCACAACCGGTTGCATTCTTTTACATAAAGACAGTCTTATGAAACATACAAATGTTTCAATCTTATTAAAATCTATAAATTGAGATAAGGACAAGGACACCATTACACCATTAACTAAAATAATTAAGCAACTAAGGATATCTCTCATGTATCCAAACACAAATCTTTCAACTCTTGTGCTATAAGAAATTGATCTTCTTTTGGCAAGTGAAAAAACATGAATTAGATCTGAAATTCAGTAAAAAGAAAATATCAAAATTAAAGCAAAACCATGCAAAAAACTGTATGTATTATCATCATGTGCAAAGAATTCATTAAAAGGTAATTGGTACCATGCCTGAAATGTACATGAAGATTCACTGAGGTTTTTTCTAGAAATAACAAACTGCCATACTATTGGTCTTCGAAACCTTTAACTTAAGTAGTATCATTAATTACATACTCTATTCATACCAAACATGTAAACTTTGATTAGGAAAGGAAAGAAACTGAAAATACAGCCATGTATTATTACCCGATTAGCTAGATGACATGCCCTAGATTGGAGTGCTATTGACTCTCATTAAGCTTTCTCGAAGTTGACAAGAGTTCCAGCAGTTAATCTCCATGGTGGACGCTGGAGGGAACTGTTCTTTGGAAACATCTTCCTCGCCTATTTGTCGTTCCAAGCACCAAATTACAAAGTTACAAGTAGCGGTCAAAGAGCTGAGAAATTGTATGTTACCTTTACTTTGGCATGCACAGTTCCAATCTGGGAGACTGAACTTCTTGTAGTTACCTTGGGGCATATCTCCACACTCAACTTTTCAAACACAAAAATGTGAAGTGATATACTGCTGAATTAAGTTGATGAAGCTTGGTAAGGCATCTATTGCGTATATCTCAAGTTGATCGAGCTATGGTGACAAGAAACATAATTTTCAATTCCTTATAGTTTTGAACATCAATACATGACAGACTTGGAAAGAATGTAGGTTGGAGATGATCGTTATTGAAGGTTTGATCCTCTGCGTCATCCTTAACAATGATTTGCTCCAATATTCCATAACAAAAGGTGAAGATATATCTCTGCCTAAGGTAATATCCCTCTTCTAGGTTGGTAAGATTTTGAAGACTTAAAAGATGCATAGGACCCTTTCAAATGATTTCAAGTTCTAATAGAGAACCTAATATCCTTATCTTCAAATTTGGGAGTGATAATTTAGTGGCAATACCTTCAAAGTGAAATATCACTTGTACCGACCCATAATAGCCAATGTATAACAGTTTCAAATGTTGCAAGCCACTTTTCATAAGAACAACCAAAACACATTGAAAGAAAAGTAAAAAGCGAAGATTAATCATACTGAAAGGAGGAAAATGTTATCCTTAAATTGCAATTAATCACCCTTTTATCTTTAGAAATTTGAAAATTTCTAATTACCCTTGAATAGCTAGTTATGAGAAAAGAATTCACAAGGTCAAGCCCTATATTTTTGCTTTCACCATGAAAATTGCCAAGCAAGGTATGACAAGAAAGCAATTTCAATTAATTCAAAGGAAAGTAGGAATATTGCATGTATTGCATGATGAATTTAATTCAAACTTCCCAAAACAAAAAATTTTGATGCTAGAATTAACTATATAATAACCTTCATGGATTCAATTTTATTAAAAAAGAGGCAAAAAAAAAGGTCATCCTCCATACCATTCACTTACTTTTAATTTTTAATTCATAAACTTAACTGATTGACAGAGGAAGAAGAATCACAAGGTGATTTATCTTAACTCAAAAACAATATCAAAAGCAAATAATGAAGTTAAAAGAGATACAATAAGAGATTGTACCCAGATGGGGCACTATCATCCTTTAAAATGCACTCCATAGATGACCCTGTATTGCTTTAAAACTTTGTGAAATTTCTTGTGTTGGCTATGAGCATAAAAGAGTCAATCTGACCATGTCAGGATATAGAGACTGCAAGATTCATTTTAATAAGGAAAGAATTTTATTCCAAAAGCTGACAACAGAAGCTCATTCTCTTTGGTTTCACTAGTATAAATGAAAGCAAGATGACACAGGAATAGAGTTTTAATTACTTTAAATAAAGCAGGATTATTGTAATACATATGGTTATGTGACTTAATTAGAAAATACCCTGCTAAGAATAATTTGAGCAAGTAATGCTCTGCTTTTACAGCAATTTCATTGAGTCAGTAATACCCTGCTAAGAATGAACCAATATAGGAAAAGAAACTCTGAAAACAAAATAAGTACTTGTAAATTTTAATCGTGATTATCTGGTTTGATTAATGTGCAATAACTACTAAGGATAGAAAATTAGTTATATGATAACTTACATTGATTATTTAATCAAATGCACATTAGAATAAGTAATGTGATTAACATTATATTCATAAATTTTGATGTCTTATTTAAAAACTTGTGATTATGTACGCAGAAAAAATAACAACGCTGATTCATGCAAGAGGAGTTCTGATGCCCCTAAAGCATTTTGAAAAGTGTGTAGCAGAAGATTTATCACGATTATTAATGTCTTTGTTGAGCAGGAGTAAAATCAAATAATTAATATATGGAAACAATAATTTAATAATCAAAGTTTTGTCCGAATACTTTGAATAAAGAGAAGAAAAAGTCTACAATTTTTTAATCATCAATAACGACAGGATATATACATGAACAGAGGCTCTAGTAGAAATATGCAGGTCATGTGGGTTCATCACGACCTAAGCTCTTCTTGTTTTCTGTTTCCAATACACAAAGAAGCATAAGATATTGTACATCAAGAACTTGCTTAGAGTTGAAGAATAAAACATACCAAACAGCTCCTAGAAATTGAGAAAGAGCAGCACACAATCTGTGTTTTATGTACATATAGGACATACCAAACACCTTCAACATAATGTCTTCATGATGGCCTAACATTTAAAAGAGGAACACCCAATTGATGAAGGAAACACCAGCTGAAGAAAAGTATAGAATAAAACTTATTAGGTTGTTGAATATAATATATAAAACTGAACCGTCAAGGGCTTATAAGAAAGTTCAAAAAGAAACTGAAAATAGAGACATAAATAACAACGATGATAAATGACATATATAATATATAAGGTGGTCAATTAGGTAGCAGCCATAATAGAGCTTAAGGTGGTGCTATTTACTCTCTTCATTTTCCAACATATCGTGGCAACTTTCGTCGAACCTGACCAGAGTCCCAGCAACTAATATCTACTACATGTTGGTTGTCTGTATGTGGAACCTGCACAATCAATTGAAGCACAAAATAAAAACATAATTTATATTGTTCTGGTGAATTGAAAATGTGATAATAAATTGTATATGTTAAGGTTTATGTAGAATACAGCAACATCATACCTCTGCTTGGGCATGCACTGCTCCATTTTCGTCTACTGAAAATCTTGTAGTTATCTTGGGCAATTCACTCAGCCACAGCCGTGACAAAGATGGAAATATCAAGTGATAACCGGAAGGGCAGAAGGTAACCAGGCTTTCTAAGTCATAGAGCTCCAAGTTCTTAAGTAGAGGGAGCACTATTACTAACTGTGTGTCACCTGTCATGTCTGCTTCATCACTGTGTCCAAATATTTCTTCTAATTTAGGTGATCCTCTTATTTCTAGGGATGTCAGTTGTTGAAGATGTAATCGAGCTATGCTGACACGAAATAGTGCTTTTAATTTGTGACAACAATTGACATAGATGGAAGAGAGATTTGGAAGGAGTGGAAGCTGGACATGATCCTCTCTATCATCTTCAACCATCACTTGCTCTAATTCCTCACAATAAAAAATATGAATCTTTTCCAATTGCAGCAGATTTCGAGCAAGACTAGACGACAAGAGATGTCTAAGTCTTTTGCAAGACTCCACTTCAAGCCGTTGAAGATTTGGAAGGCTCAAAAGATGCGTGGGTCCCTTATACAAGCACTCCAGTTCTTCTAGATCCAACAACTTTAATTTCTTTAAATTTGGGAGAGAGAATTGTTGCTCAAGCTGAAATATCACTTGTACTTCACCACAACGAAAAATATATAACTCTTCCAAATTTTTGAAGTTATTTTTCAATTGAGCCAGAGCTGCCTTGCAAAACTTGTCAGTTCTTCCTATTTTTAGGACCCGTAATGTCTGTAGCATATCAAAATTTAATTTTGTTAATAAATCGGACTAAAACTGAAAATAATAATAATAAACAATTCTTCTAGTAATAATAATCATTGTAATTCTAATGCTAAACCATTTATCACAAGTATTATAGGATCAATGATATGATTATATGTTTTCCATTAAAACAATTAGAAAAAAATATTTTTAATTAATCAAAGTTAAAGCAAATTAAAAATTACAAAATGCAAAAAAATATATATATAAATTTTGAAACGTATCGCAAGCATAATATTTTCATTCGTAATTTAGTTTATTGAAATATTGTAGGTGACAGCCAGAGGTGAAATTAAAACAAAAAAAAAAATGAACAATAGATAAAATCAGTGCACATTTTGGCTAACAGCTAGAGTTGGCATGTGTCAAAACTCCAATAGTACACTTCAATGTATGATGGGTATATGATGAATGGATGTAACTTAATTCTTGAGAGAAACATAAAAATAAATAAAATACCTCTTTTGCGGTCTGCAAATTGGCTCCAAGTTCAGCAACTAAAAACCAAAGCCGCCAGAGGCTTAACTCTTGCAAAGCTGGCCAAGTTGAACCGTAATTTTCGGAGCAAAAGTTGATCAATCTTGCTCGTCCAACTTCCAATTTTCTCAACTTGGGGAGCACCACATCATTTACATCTCTTTCAGCTACATTATCCTCTGTTTCCTCTGCTTTTATTTCGATGATGTACTCCAAATCGAAACATCTCCGTACATGGAGTTGTTGTAGCTGTAACAAACTTCGAGCAAGGTTCAATGTGAAAACATATCTCAACTTATCACACCCAACTAGTTTAATAACTGTTAGACTTTGTAGGCTTACTTGTTGGGTGGGACCCCTCCATATATACCTTAGATCTGGTAATTCAGATAAATCTAAACTTGCTAAACTTGAAAGTAGAAAAGGATTTTCATTGGTACAACATCTCCCTTCCAATTGAAACACATCTTGTAGCTCACGACACGCAGATATCTTTACATTTTTCAGCTTTTGTAGTCTTCGAATTAACAAAGTTGGAAATAAGCAACTCATTTTATTACAAAGACTTACTTCTAGAGTTTCCAAGTTTTCTAGAAACCCCCTTGGAGGCCTTTCTCCATTACAAATTTCTCTTAGATCAATAGAGTCTAGAGATAAATGCTCCAAATCAGATAATGCAGTGGATGACACATGCTGCTGTGTCATATCAATTATGCATTCCACTTCTTGAACACAATTGAGAGAGAGCCTTTTCAACTTAATTAAGCCGGTTTTATCAATACTTGGGACAATATTTTGGTAGCACCCTATTATCTTATTCAATTCAAGATATTCTACATTCTCATACAATGCTTTAAATGCCGACAGTGAGATGCCTTCAATATCTGTGATTGTTAAGCTTCTTGATTTAGGACACGGTTCCCACGACAACGAAATGTTAGCATTCACTCTTATGTCATACTTGAGTAATTTTTTCGGCAAAATAAAATCACGTGGAAGGCATTGAGGAACAGTAATCCTTAAAGAGAGTATGGTCAAGCGATCTAGTTTGCTAAGCTCAGAAAGATTGGCACTGTTTCTTCCGACGCTTGTCCCTTCAACCTTCTGTTTTTCAGAGATCTCACTAATTATGTGTAACTGTTCTAATCGAGTTAATCTTGGTATCACATCAACAGGAATCCTTTCCAAGTGACAAAATCTTAAATCCAATATTCTTAACTTGCTTAATTCCTTTAGTTCTTCAAGAAATTCATCAAACACAGAATTTTGCAAACTAAGAATCTCGAGTTTTGCCAACCTTTTGAGAGAAGAAATATCTCTTAATTTGCAATCAATTAATTGTAGAGTCACAAGATTTACCAATGATTGAAGAGACTTTAATGATAGTTTTCTTCTCACTAAAGTCACAACTTTCAAAGCTTTCATCTCTTCAAAAAAATGTTCAGAAATTTCACTTCTATTGTATAAATTACCCAATAGTAAAATTAATAGCTTGGGACATACCAAATCATCCGGAAGCACTTCAATATTATTTCCAATTAAGGATATTGCCGTGCATTGCTCCACACCTTCATGCTTTGGCCACTCAATCAATCCCATGCGAGCTTTAACCATGAATACATACTCACCTTTTGAAGTTATCCACAGGGCAATATCACGAACTACATCATGCATTTTCACAAATCCTTCATTTGCATCTAACAATAAACTTGAAGCTTTAAGTTTGTTAACCATGACACATAACTCAGTTCTTGCATCTTCGATTGAGTCAGTGTCTTGATACCAACCTAACCCAAGTCCGTATCTAAGCAATTCCTCCATGTCAATTTCATGATCTTCAGGAAACAACGAACATAGCAAGAAACATAACTTGGTTTCTTCATTTTTCAAGTAATCAAAACTCAATTTTAGACAAGCATAAACTTCTTTATCAACAATATCTACATCCATAAGTTTTGACTTTTTCAACTTTTGTATCGTCATTTTCCATTCATCAGTAGACTTTTCTTTCAAAGCACTTCCAATAGTAACAATCGCCAAAGGCAAACCTTTGCATTCATTAGCAACTTCTTTTGCTAATTGAATCCAAGTGGCCGGGAAGTCATCATTTAAGCCTACTTGTCTTTTAAGTAAAAGCAATCCTTCTTCTTCATTTAAAACATTCAGTGCAACCCGTATTTGGCACCCCATATCAATACATACTTGTTGTCGGCGAGTAGTCAGAAAAATTTTACAATCCTTGTGATGATCGTCCACAGGTATTCCTATGGATGTTAGATCAAGTTTTTCCCAAATATCATCTAGGATTATGAGGATCTTCTTTTCCTTTTCCAATCTCATAAACAGTCGTCTTGCTCTTCCTTCTATGCTTTCCTCATCAAATTTAAAATTTAAAAGGTCTGCTATCTGACCTTGAATGTTTTTGATGTTTGGATTTTGAGATATAACCACCATGACAACCTTATTAAAAATGTTTTCCTCCTTGGCTTTATTGACCACAACTTTTGCCAGGGTTGTTTTACCAACTCCGCCCATCCCATACAATCCAACCACATTTGTTTTATCGTCTTTCAATGCCTCAATTATCTGATTAAATGAATATTGGTTGGACTCAAAAGATATAAAATCTTTTGGTGGAAAGACATTTACATCTGGCAAAGGAGCGCGATAAGAGATATTGTCAAACTTTCCACTCTCTTTGAATTTCAACACAATGTTTTTTTCCTTTTCTGCTTTCTTAGCCAATTGATATTTCCATATCCAATTTGGACACCGACTATTAAGACATGTTTGCTTTTCTCTACTTTCATTTTTCATATTCTCAACATCTTCCACAACATCCCTCACATCTCTAAGCCATTTTTGCACATTGTTCTCAATTTCTTCAGTGTCTCTTATGGCTCTATCAACTCTATCTTGCATGGTCACTAGTTTCGATCTCAAATCTTCAGTTTCTTCTTTTAGATCTTCAATAATGCTTTTGAAATGAAATACATAACTAATGTGGCGACTAGTTGACTTCACCAAGCTTTGTGCAATTGTAGATAAAATCGAGGTCCCAATTCCTTGTAAATTTTCCATTTGACCTGATGTTTTAAGTTGATTAGCATCTATCCATTCTTAAATTACAAAAAATAGTAATTAAAAAAAAAAAAAAAAAAAGCTCTTACTAGCATAAGTGCACTATATGGTTAGAAATTAGATTATAAAATGACATGTCCTATGATCCTTTACTTGGCTTAAACTGAATATAATTAGTTAGTTATAATTTCAATAATAACCTCATCAATTCCTAGTTTCAATGTTGCAATAAAGAAATTTATTAAGAGGACCTAGAAATTTCAAGTTGAAATTAATTAAGTATGGCTTGGAGCGGAACATAAATAAATACATGATAATGTTTGAGTTCATATATTAACATAAGATATTTGGTTATGGTATATGTAAGTAAATAATTCAAATATTTAGATTTATATGATAATCTTAGGATTTTATTAGAGATGAAGTAGAAAAGGAAGAAAAGTGGTGGGATGAGCAGATGTGATGATGGGTTTAGTGAGCAAAAGAGATGGACTATCGCTCAAAGGGCCTTGGAGTTAAAGGTGCAACAAAGCCAAGTGTGTTAACAAGGCCAACTACGAGATAAAGGACAAGAGACTGCATTAAGGATCAAATGATATGAACTCCTAAACATAATTGGGTCTGGCAGAGGAGCATGAAAGATTTTCGCTGAGGCCTAAACCCCTTCGTAGAATCTTTGAGGGGTTGTGACTTGAAGGACGAAATGAAAGAATCATAATAGAGAGAAGCTTACCAAAATGAACTGAGTTTGTGGGGAATCTTTTATTTACTTTTAGCAAGATGATTCAAGTCGCAAATCCTTTGAGATGCCCCACAATTGCAATGCTACTGAGGGGAGTAGCTCGAAACAACGTGACCTACTAAGAGAACATTGAGTCCGTACATGACCAATGAGAGGGTGGAAGAGCAAAGCGGTTTAAGCCCGAGAAAAGCTACAAAAGGAGCTACGAGGCAAGATGTTACCATCACAGAACAAGAGACCTTACGAGATGGCTAGGACAATGAGAGCTTGGACAAGGCGATTAAAAGGAACGACCCAAACGATGATTCTTGAGAATATGAGAGCGATGGATCTAGAACAAGGGATGCAAGCAGTCACCCAATAGGTTAGAGGCATTACATAAGTAACAACAGAGTAATAAAGTAACATAGATGTTAGACGTTATTCGCTATTCGCCAGACTATAACCGCCTAGCAACATTCGTCATAAGGTTTGCCACTCATTAGCATACTAGGGACTCTAGTGATCCTAATGTGACCTCCGTTGACTTGGGAGTCAAGACGATCAAAGAGGAGCGACGCCATTCATCATACTTTTGAAGAGAAGATAACGGGTATATCACAACCATAAATGTCAAAGCAAACAAGCAATAATCGATAAAGGAGGGGAAGACACATGTTGAAGGATAAATCCCTCCTAATGGGTCCTTAAGGAGCACAATGGCACGACTCAAACTATATAATTGCCAAGTGCTTAGATGGAAAAAGCCCTTCAAGAGTTAAGAAGCAAGATGGCTGAGTCGTAGGAAGAATCGACTCTTTCTCGAATTTTGCCAGGGACTATATCACACAATTCCAAAGGACCAAGCCACCAATCAATGATCCTTTTATCTTTTAATGCATAAAGCAGCTGGAAAGCAATATGCCAAAGGATTACACGACAAAGTACCATGACTAGGTCATGTAGGTAAGAGTCTTTGGCATGTAAGATGTCTTGATCATGTTTTGGAAAGACCTTCTTGTAGGAAGGCTATGGAGTTCATTTAAAGAAAATAACGCCCATAAGTTACAACAACACATGCACGAGAGCCTTGAAATATGTTTAAATTAATAAGAAGCATTCGATCAAAAAGCAAAAGGAGATAGCTGAACTACTTAGAATACAGGACCACAGTAAAAAGATAGAGGATTGATCCTTGATTAAACCCAAAAAAGGCCAAGATAGAAGAACGAATAGTCATGACTATCGTATTAGCAATTGAAGAAAGAAGATGGTGGAGGAAACAAAGGTTACCAAATCAAAACTCATACTATGTCTTCTTAGGTGAGAGTTCTCAAGAACCATATCATCAAGGGAGTACACTCCTAAAAATAAAACTTAGGAACAAGTTTGCATGGTTGTAAAGCACAAAAGGTGCCTCTAAAACCAAGTCCAATAAGAGGGACTATCAAACCAAAAGGACAAACATAAATAATGCGATTTCCACGAAAACCATGGACACCATACCTTGAATTGCCATAGCCTAAAAGATCGGATCGAAGATCTGGCCCAAAATGGATATCTGAGTGAAGAAGTCTCCAAGCCTAAAGCCAAAAGGTTTCCTTGAGGTATGGTCACTTACAAGGTAAAAACCCCTTAGCATAAAAATCTAAATTGCTAGATCTGGGAATCATCTAAGCAATCACCTATATTTATACAAATGCTCTTAGAGAAAAGAAGACCGTCCAGGCATCATTCCAATCTCATATACAAATGCCATTAAAGGCCAGAAGACCCTTCGAGGATCACCTGAAAGATAAGCTTCATTTAGGACTTGATGTTTTAATTCCAAGAAGTATATCAAAGTAGAGTTAGGCCCATAAATTCCTTAACAGTTTTGTTGCCCTTGAAGGCCAATTGAAATATTTTGATTGAACACCTCTTATATTAATTTGTCTCTTCATAAAAGTAGAGTAAGGTTTAATTGGTTTATTTCGAATTAAATATGTTACTAATTAATCATTTGCTTATGTTTATATATTCATGCATATGTGTCTATTATATTACAATTGTTGTTTGCTTTAGATTGTAAATGTGAATGGTCTAAGAAGCTAGGAAGTTGGTAACTCAAAGAAGGGGAAAACACACCTAAGTAATAAGACCAAATGGAAAAATGGGCTCAAGACAAATTCAAGGTAAATGCCTAAAGATAGTCCAAAGAAGCTGCCATAGTAAACACCCCTTAACATTAAAGCCAAATGATGAAAATGGCTCATGGAAAATGCAAGATGAATTCCTAAAGATAGCCCAAAGGGGTGACTATGACAAACACCCCTAAGCATTAAAACCAAAGGGCAAAAAGGGTTCATGGTAAACTAGAATTGAATGCCAAAAAATAGCCTAAAGGGGTTACCACGACAAATACCTCCTAGCAATAAAACCAAAGAGTGAACAAAGCTCATGGCAAACTTAAGGTGAACATCTAAAGATAAACCAAGTGTACTACATGACAAATACTCTAAAGTATTAAAATCAAAGGGCAAAAAGGGCCCTGTGATATCGACAACAAACTAAAGGGTGAAATGGCTTATGGTCTCAATAATAAACTAAAGGTGAAAAGGGCATATGGTATCAACAAACCAAAAGTGAAACAACCTATAGTCTCAATATTAAAGCCAAAGGGCAAAAGAGTCCATGATATCAACATCCAATCAAAAGGGTGTAAAAGCTCATGGTCTGAACATCAAAGCTAAATGGCGAAACGGCTTATGGTATCGATAGTAAGCCAAAGGGTGAAAAGGCCCATGGTTCTTGACAGTGAACAAAAGTTAAAAAAAGGTTAATGGTATCGATAACAAATCAAATAGTGAAAGGCCCTATGGTCTCAATAGTAAACCTAAGAGTGAAAAGGCTCATGGTCTTAACATCAACACCAAATGGCGAAAGGGTTTATAGTTTTAACAACAAACCCAAAGGGTAAAAATGGCTCATGGTCATAACATTAAAGTCAAATGACAAAAAGGCCTATGATATCAATAATGAATCAAGGGCGAAAAAAAGCTTATATATTGACATCAAAGTTACGGGCCAAAAGGGCCCACTATCTTGACATTTACATAGGTCTATAAAAGCCTAATGTCTCAACATTTAGATAGAGGCTAAAAGGGTTCAGTATCTTAATATACACATAAAGGGTTAAAAAAGGTCCAGTGTCTCGATATTCACACATAATAGATAAAAGAATTCAATGTCTTAGCATACACATAAAGGGCTACAAGGGGCCTAATGTTTCAACATTCACACACAAAGGCTAAAAAGGCCCAACGTCTCAACATATATGTAAGGGTGAAAGGGGTCCATCGTCTTAACATCCAAACAAGGGCGACAGTGGCCTAAAGCCACAACGGCCTAGAGCCACAACATTCAAATCCAAAAACAAATAAGAAATAATTGCAAAAATAATCCGTTTGAGGAGGTGGATTGCAGCACTAACCCTTTTGGTTTTGGTAATAGAAAAAAGAGTAATAATGGACAAAAATGCCCTTAATGAAATGGGAGGCATAAAGGCAGAGCAAATTTGATAGAAGCTCCTCACCCCTTCGCAACTTCTCCCTCTCTCGGCAATCACCCTCTCCACCCAGCTAGAAGTGCAGCAATGTCCTCTCGTCTACCAGCGTCAGTTTTGATGGTACTCCCTATCTTCTCACTTCTCACGACCAATCTCTCTTCTCACTTCGTAACCTCTCAGGCGAAGCAGTAGTGCTGCAGTCTCCACCACCGGCCTTCCATTTTGTCACTTCTTACAGCTAACATCTCTTCTCACTTCCCATGGCCAACCTCTCTTTTCACTTCCCATAACCACCCTTCTTCTGTCTTCCCGTGCCTAAGAAAGGAAAGATTGTGATATTTTGGACTAACGAAGAACTGCGCTGCTCTGTTTCTCTAGGGTGGGTAGTATATTTGACTAGTTATGGTTGCTTTGGGTATGTGAATATGATGATATGAACTAAGGATGAGATATTAAAAACGTGTTCTGACTGTTTTGTGTAATTTGTGTGTGGCTTTGTGGGTATGATTATAATGTAAAAGTTAGATTGGCAATTGTTGGTTGTAATGTGAACATGTACTTTGAGGGTACAATTTGTAAGAGGCTGAAACAAGTTTAGAGGTGAAGTATTAATGTTAAAACCTGGAGGTTGGGAAGGTTACAACTCGAAACATGGATGTTAAATGAAGGTTGGGAATCCATGTTAGAAATCTCAACCTGGAGGTTGGGATTCCCAACTTGGAGGTTGGGATCCCAACCTCGAGGTTAGGAATCCTAACCTCTGGGTTAAAACTCGAAATATGGATGTTAAATGAAGGTTGGCAATTCATATTAGAAATCTCAACCTGGAGGTTGGGAATCCCAACCCCCGGGTTAAAACTTGAAATAAGGATGTTAAATGAAGATTGGAAATCCATGTTAGAAATCTCAACCTCGAGGTTGGGATCCCAACCTGGAAGTTGGGAATCTCAACCTGAAGGTTGAGAAGGTTAATACTCGAAACATGGATATTAAATGAAGGTTGGGAATCCATGATAGAAATCTCAACCTGGAGGTTGGGATTCCCAACCTGGAGGTTGGGATCCCAACCTCGACGTTGGGAATCCCAACCTCGGGGTTAAACTCGAAACATGGATGCTAAATGAAGGTTGGGAATCCATGATAGAAATCTCAACCTCCCAACCTCCGGGTTAAAACTCGAAATATGGATGTTAAATATATGTTGGGAATTCATGTTAGAAATCTCAACATTGAGGTTGGGAAGGTTAAAACTCGAAACATGGATGTTAAATGAAGGTTGGGAATCCATGTTAGAAATCTCAACCTGGAGGTTGGGATTCCTAACTCGAAGGTTGGGAATTATGTATATAGGTTTGGATTTGTTTGGTTTTAATGGATTTGAATTTTACTATTAAGCGAATTTTTTTTTTTATAGTCAAATCACTTAAAAATCATTAAAAAGAAACGACTACAATTTTTATCTTATTCAGATGTCAATTCACTTAATAGTTTTTTAAATATATTATTTCAAATCTATCATTCCGACATTCATATATTTCCAAATTTGTCATAATTTTATATTATATAGATTTATTTAAAATGTAATTAATGAAATATTGTAATAACTAAAATATATTACATTACAATGTCAACTTTTATTGTAATAATAATTTAACTTAATAACATTTATTTATTTTTATTTAAATATATAAATTTAATTTACTATATTATAATAATTTATTCATGTGTATATAATTTTGTTTTTAAAAATACTTTACTATAATAATTAATCATATTTTGATTATGAATAAAAATATATTAATATATACATAAAAGTGTTTTAGTATTTGTTAAATAATTTATTATAACTGTTTGTATTATATTAAATGAAGTTACATGACAATAATAATAAAATGGTATACTTATCAAATTATTAGGTTTTAGATAATTTTAATTTTAAAATAGAGATGATCTAAAAAAAAAACATTACAGTTTGTCAAAATGTCAATTTTAATACTATAATTTTATTTTTATCTAAAATCCTCCCTAATGTTAAAAAAAAATAGAAAATGACAATTTTACTCCTTATAACTTAATCATCAATTTGTGATCATCAAGGGTATTATCGTTCCTTTACATGCCTCTAGAAGTATTTTGAGTATTTTTATTAATATTAGAAGGAATTTTGGATAAAAATAAAATTATAGATTGTAAGGTCATTTTTGATAATTTAGAAAATTAAAAGTGCAATTCTGTAATTTTAGAAAATATTATAGAGGGCGCTTTTAGGGTAGGAAGCGTCCTCTATGTACAAATATTGTAATTACGAAACAACCCCTCAAATTTGTGAAATTACGAAATATTTGTAAAAATATCGTAATTTTACAAATTTGAGGGGTTGTTTCGTAATTAGATTTTTACATTAGAGGACGCTTCCTACCCAAGAAGCGCCCTCTAATGTCAAAAAAATAATTACGAAACAACCCCTCAAATTTTTGAAATTACGAAATATTTGTAAATTTTTTCTAAAATTATAGAATTACACTTTTAGTTTTCTAAATTATCAAAAATAACCTTATTATTTTTTGAACAATACTGCCCTTTAAAGTGATCTCCTTTGATTACATCACTATTTTCCCTCGCTTGTTAGTGGAAATGAAATTCATTTTAATTGATTTAGATTGCAACAAATAGCCTACAAACAATGTACCCCCCTTAATAGTATGAGGTATATAAAGGTGAGGCTACTAATGCGAGTTAAAAACCAAAAAAAAAAAACTCTCATGGCATCCATTTGTTGTCCAATTTTGAATATGAAGATGATGGAGTGCTATTTTCATGGCATATTTTCATATTTTCATTGTTTAATTCATTAGTCTAATTTCCCAACTGAATTATATTGTGAATGTCACATTAGCCTAATCACAACTCAAATAATAGGAATACTAAAGCAAACACACATGAAATCTTTTACAATAAAACGTAACCTGATGACATTGAGATAATATTTGCACAATAATAATAACGTAATTGCACAATAATAATAATAATAATAATAATAATAATGTGACAGTGTACTGAGTATACTATTTACATGAACAAGAATAATAGTAATAATAATGTGCCATTTTCTTTTTACAAGACATCAACACCACAAGACCTTTTCATCATTCACAAACTATTAGAAAATAATTACTTTCCACAAGATACCCAAAATTCCAAACCATGCACAAAATGGCAACATTGCTCAAGTAAATCCAGCTTCAGTTGCCAAGGCCAAAAATTCATATTGAGTTCATTCCTTTCCTCCTGGATTTTCAGTCATCATAATCGCATCCATTTGAGAAGTTGCCTTAGTTGCAGCAGTAGCTTCAAGCGTGTCTGGAACTATTGCCTCCACAATGATTACTTTCCCGTCATCTGGAATGGCTTTGTAGCAATTTTTCAATAGCCTCAAGCAAAGTTCATCACTCCAATCATGCAATACCCACCATCAAATTCTTCATTATTAGGAAATTAATTGACGGTCTAATTTTGGGGGAAAAAAAATCATACTAGTGAACAATGTAAGTTCTAACCTCAGAAACATACATTCAAAAAAATGGCATCATTTTCTGGAACACTTTCAAACATATCACCCCCTCCATGCTCCACACCTGCAACACAACACAACATGAATACACCAGAACAGTTGAGCTTGAATTTATAATTATGAATGACTATGTATCCAAAAAAGAAGTAAAATAAAATAAAATAATTAACGTATATATCATACCAAGATAATGAGAGGCCTGCTGTATAACATGAGGCAGGTTGAAATTAATGCCCTTAATGTGAGGGTATTTGGCAATTATTGCTTTTATTGTAACCCCAAGACCGCCACCAACATCCACCAGCTGCTTCAGGTTTTCAAATCCTCTGTTAACCTCTAGGATTTTTTTAATGACAATAGCGGTATGATTATACATGGCTTTGTTGAAAACATCATTCAACCTGGAATCCATTCTAGGATACTCAAATGCATTCGTTCCATGGACCCGATCAAATGGCACCTCTCCCTCAAGTACAGCATCTTTCAGTTGAAACCTACAGTAGATTTATACCAATTTAACAATTGTAATTATATTTTCTATCTATACTAATGGCTACATCATTGATGTATATATTTATGCATCCAAAATTTCAGGATTTTTGTCTATTTCGGTAGTTGAAATTTCGGGACAGTACAACTAATAACAATTAAATTTAGCAATGATGAAAAAAAAAAAAAGAAAAAAAAACTGAAACAAATTACCAACTATCGATAAAGACCTTGTCCTGAGCTAAGGCCATCAAAGGGCCTAGTGAAACACCATCTTGATCACGAACAAAGTATTTTGAGGCGGGAGTCAAACTGTAGAGCCTCTCCAAGCCAACGACAGAGCAATTGACAACTCTGTGAGTAGCCAGGAGCCAGAGTATCCGATCCAGCATGGTGGGTGCGTCTTTGTTGACAAAGGACAACTGGGATGCAATCTCTGAAGCAGAGAGGCTAGCACCTGGACCAGCCTTGGCTATGATGTCGAAAATGCCAAGCTCAATAGCTGATTGCAAGGACATGTTTAAAGCTAGTAAAATCTTCTCCTAAACCAACAAGTAACAAAAACAACACCAAAACAAAACAAAAATAAAAATAATAATAATAAAGACTTATTCTATTATACTAAATTAAAAACAAAAAACAAAAAATATATATTAAAAAAACTAAAATATACCTGAACAAACAGTGCATATAATTCGTACCAAAATATCACAAATCACTTGATACAATTCAGGAGAACCATCACAGCAAGCATAAATAAGCATTCACAGAGGATCACAAGTTTGGCAGCTTTGAAGACCTGTAAGAAAAACAAACAGATCAGGAAAACATCGGCTCCAAATGGCTTGCTGATGTTTTTGTCTAACCAGTGAAACATTGGCTAGAACCTGCAATCCTATTCGAATGACTTCGAAATCCGGGTTGGGTCGAAGCGCTGTCATGAGAGTGTTGGTTATAGTTGTGACCTCATTTTGATCTATAAAGGAATTTTGATTTGAAGGATCTCCGGCACAGAGGCTTCTAAGTAACTTCAGTGATGCTAACAAGTAATCGCGGGCAGAGGGGTAGGGGATCGACTGAGTGAGGTGGAGGACTGTAGGGAGGATGTCACGGGAGGTGAGGAAGGCGCGACCAGCGGCAGTTCTAGAAGATTCTATGAGAGTTTCTAGGGTTTGTTTTAATGAAGACAAGTAGCTCGAAGCTGTTAATAACTACTGGAAGACATCTTTTGGTAGATTGAAATCCAAATATGAGTCGTTGTCCATTGCGAAGGATGCTAAAGGTGGCAGAGGTACTCAAACCAATGGGGACAGATACAGAGGAGGAAAGCGTAAAAATGGCAGAGGGGAGGAGGCAGTGGCGGATGATGTGGTTCTCATGGACGAAGAAGGGCCGTTTTTTGCAGTGCTTGGATTGTTGCCTTAGTGTGCATTAGATGGAAATGATGTGGCAAGTGATGCTTCATGAACTCACAAACTACGTCACTCAACAACATCAGCAACACAGACCCTTATTATTGGGGGTTCTAAAGAGCGAAATTCAAGTCACTCAAGTCTTGTACACCTAAAAGCAAGTTTCATATGTTTAATTAGGAAATTTACTAGTCAAACTCAAGATAAACAATGAAGTAATAGCTAAACTATACATTATAAACACAATTAGCAATCAATCGAAAAATTCAATCTCTTGATAATGGAATACACCTTCAATAACAATCACATTATTACAAAAATCATACCAAACAAATGAGATTTATAGATATTGAGTCGAACCCAGATGAATACTTGAACAATTAACACAAAATCACACCATTATATGCATATTCAAATAGGTCAACATATTTGATATCCAAAAGAGCTCTGATTGGAACTATATAACCCAACAATCAAATTCACAGACAAATATCCACTTACACAGAGAAATAAATCCAAACAATCAAAGCATATCCTTTAATCTAACTTAAAAAATCTCAATATAAACAAAATACCAAGAAGCAAAATACAAACAAATTCACAACCAAACTTGAGAGTTGAAAGTTGCAAAGAAACCTGAGAGACGAAGAACGGCTCGATTATTGATGAAGCTTGAAGCACCAGAGTGGATTGATGGTGGCAGAGTAAGGACGTCCAGCGAACTTACTACTTGGAAGATACATTTGAAAAGATAAAATAGAATATCTTACAACACCAGACTCCAGGGGTGAAATTTGAGGTTGTTTAGAGGCTCCTCTATACAAGCAAACTGACTTCACTCCACAAGGTTTCCCAGCCAGCATTGCATAAAACTTCAAAAATCTATCACACAACAGATCACATTCTTTGAGATATAAGTTGCAATACACCAAATAGACAAAACAAATAAAACATAACATAAGATATGGAGACAAGAGAGCATATTGCAACATCAACAAAATCATGTGAAATACAAATATGCCAAGCTGATTTCAATTTGAAAAAATTGCTCCTCATTATCCTATACTAGAAGAAACATTAATTTAGCCGAAACAAAATATTCGAGCAAACGCCAGTACAGTTTTGACTTTTCCTCACCACAAGCAGCTATGACTTTAAACTTGAATTAAGTAAGTGGCTATTATTTCCTATAAAATGAGAATTAGTTTAGGGATTCTTAGAGAGAATAACACAAAAAGCTTACAAAGAGAGAGAGCGAGAATGATGGTCGATGGGTTGGGTTTCCCTAGTTCCATGTCGGCATTCAGAAAGTGGTGGCTGTAGGTCGAAAATCGGTGAGATGCGATGCTGATGACGTGCGACGGTGATGACATGCGATAGTCAAAGAAAATGGTTGGATACTGAGAGAGTGAATGCCGGTGGGTGGAGGTGTGCCAGTAAGGTGCGACGGTGGTGTGTGGACATGCGACAGGAGGAGGTCAAACGGAGGTTGGGATTCCTAGAGAGAGAATGTGAGCAAAAGGTTGGGAATAGAGAGTGAAACATTTGGTAGAGAGAGTGACCAGCAAAAAAAGGGTGGGTCAAGGGCATTTTTGTCCAAAAAGAGGCATGGTGCAAGGATTTTTTTAAGAAAAGCTATTTTCGAAATGGGCTATTAAAAATGGGTTATTTTTCAACAAAACCCAACAAATAAAGCCTACGAGAAAGTTTGAGATATAAGCCCAATTATGATCTAAGGGGCTATCAAAATAGAGTCTTGAAAGCATGATCCCACCTAATGCATGAAATACATGCAAACAAGAAATCTGAGAGCCCACCAAAAGTCTAAGTTGTCAGGCCTAAGGCTATCTAAGCAAACAATTTCATCTATATAAAGACCCTTCGAAAACCACTCTAGGGATTATCTCAATTACAAATGCCTTTAAAAGAAAGAAAACCTATCTTCGGGAGTCATCCCTAAGGAAGATGTTATTTTTCAAATGCCATTTAGAGGCAAAAAGACCCTACTAGTATCAAACCTTTATGTGAGAATTATTTTGTTTACAAATGTCTGTTTGCATATCGATCATTAATAAAAATCATCTCATCCACAAATGCTCTCTAAAAGCAAAAAGAACCTTTGGGTAACAACTACAAGTAGAAACTTATTATTCTAAAAACAATAAACTAATAAAGGGTCAAACTCGATTAAGGGCCATTATTCACAATCCTAAGGCTTAATGGCTAAGTTGTGATAGAGGCTCATTAGCATTATTTTCCTAAGGGTCAAAATCCCTAAGATAGACCTCAATGAAAGGAAATCAAGTAAAAAGTGGAAATCATAGTGTGAAAGGAAACCAAGTAGAAGGTGAAAGTCACAATTTTGAGGTTTAATGGCTAGGTCATGACCGGAGCTTCTCAATATTGTTCCCTTGAAGGCAAAGTGTCTCTAAGGGAAACATCAACAAAAGAAACCATATGACAATCACTATATGCTAAAAAGTAATTAGCTAATTTCAAAGTATTCTTATTAGCTTCGAGCATCTCATTTCTTTCCATACAAAATGCTAGAAGGATACTATTTGGGGAGAAAATTATCTCTACAAAATTAAAATAAACCCAAACTATAAAACTCATTAATTTATAAAGTTAGTGC
The DNA here is from genome assembly GCA_019925255.1 of Litchi chinensis. NCBI lineage: Eukaryota > Viridiplantae > Streptophyta > Magnoliopsida > Sapindales > Sapindaceae > Litchi > Litchi chinensis. The sequence goes on from CM034462.1 coordinate 22,439,290, forward strand.
AAGGGAAGGACAAGCTCGAGAGATAAGTCCTCTGTCCATATTAAAAGCCAAAAAAAGGAGCTTAGGGATAAGCACAAGGTCTGCTCATATGAGAAATCTAAAAGGGAAGCGTAGAGGAGAAGTCCAAAGTCAGCCCATAAGAGAAACCTAAAAGAGAAGACTGAGTTCAGTTTATAGGATAAGCTCAAAGGGGAAGCCTAAGCGACGGGTCTGAAAGGGCGCAATGGCCTCTAAACAGCCACCTTGAGAAAGGATATAGAAAATACCAAAATACCTCTAACAAGGAGCGAGAAGATAAATTAGATGGGAATTCCATCTTAAAATTTAAATAAGTCTCCACATTATTTGACATCATTTGCATTGTCAAATGGGTAATTTCAAGTCTACTAGCAGACCTAAGTGAGACAAATGGCTAGGGTTGATAGGTCCCATACTGTAAAGGAAAAATAAAGGCTTGGAATTAACCACATGAACCTATGTCAAAACCCAAAAAAATGAGAGAATGTCATGGATCCTTACATCAGAATAGGCATTAAAGGAAGGTAGAAAGAGGAAAAGCCTTGAAAGGAAAGGATAAACCATACCACTAAGGAAAAAGAAAGGGCTTAGGATCAATCACGTAGCCTTATGTCAGAACGAACAAGAAAGAATTAACCACATGGCCTTGTACTACTAGCTAAGGAGAGTGTGAAGAGACAAAAAAATGTCGGAGGAGAAAGGGACAAGACTAGGATAAGTCTTCACTAAAAAGAAGTGAAGACATGGAAGTATCAAGACAAAGCAAGAAGACTATATATAAAGACATTATACCATCATAAGGAGGAGGAAATCTGGTTTGAGGACCTTAGAAAACCTAAAAATCTTTCTTAGGGGTTTCTTCTCTGAAATTCAAAGGATCTCAACCTCCTTTTATCTATAAAAGGGATATCTCCATGAAACCCATTCATATGAAGTGCCTAGGGCTAGAGAAATAACTAAACCTTTGCCTACAAAGGAATCCTCATCATTTCCTGGAAAATCCAAGTGCACCAAATCTACTTTTGTTGGGATCATATTAACTAAGTCAAGCCTTGATATCTTTTCTGGTTGAAAGAAGCTAAGGTTGTAAGTCAATCTTTTGCTAGGATCTCCATCAAATGGTAAAGGGAAATATACCTCATTCTCCATTATTTTTATATACTTATGCCATAATTACCCTTTCAAAGGGTTTGTCTTTTTCCATCTCATCCAGCTTAAGCGTCAGATGATCTTTGTCAATAAACTAGTCAACGAGCCTATGATGGTTTTCTTGTCTTGTAGGTACTTGTATATCTAGGACTCATCATGCTCAAATGTTAACTCGCTTGGATCCACATTATCCCCTACTTAGGGCCAAAACAAAAGGGGACCTAACCTACTCTTGAGGAAATTATTGTTTGATAACTATCCAACAAAGGGAAGTTGAGGGACCCCAAGGGACCACCTAGTGTCCTATGGTCCTAACATCCCTAATGCTATTAACGAAGTTTTCTAGCATTAGCTAAGGGACTAGAGACCTCATTTTACTCGTTGGAACAAAAGCCAATTTTTTGCACCGACAAAAAATAATAATAAATAAATATCAAATAAAGGGACCATAAAGTAAACTTTTGACTTAAATATAACAAAAGAGATGTTTCTCGCTCTATGTTTAGATATTACTAAATAAAAGAAAAACATGTCCAAAGCAAAAATAATAATATACAGTTACACTATATGGTCTACCTAATAACAATATTATCATTGAAGTATATCTAAGAATACAAAAGCAAATAAGATTTTAATGAACTTTGAACATTGTCATCATACCAGATAATATTGGAGGATGTTGTACTTGAAATGAGTTGGTCGCGTTGTATCTTTGAAATCTTTTAAAATCTCTAATACTCCTCGAGTGAAAAGGAAGACCGTGAGTAAAGAAATTGCAAGCTAGGCCATGATGTGTTTCTTTTCTTTCACTGTGAAAATTTAGAAGCAAACCGAGACAAGAAAATCAAGGTTACTTTCAAAATAATTCTAAAATACTACAAAAAAAATAGTATTTATTAATCCATGATATATCAAATTCTTTGTCTAAATATCTAAAACTAGTATTTGGTATCACTAAAGAAAAGAGTCTTTCACTTCAATTTTCATGGCACAGGGACATAGCAAAATAAAACTATAAAACTATAATCTAGAGATTAAAATAAAAAGATATATATTATTAAAAAGAACTTGATTTTCCTTTGTGTATGCAATCCTTAATTTGGAAAAAAAAAAATGAGGGACCGAAGTCAGAAAATTTGTCCTAAAAGTTTAATTAAGTGTTTAATGTTATATTACTGATCTATATAATCTATAAGCATTTTACTTTGATTAGCTCCTCAATATAGTGTGCTAAGCCAAAAATTCCTTTAATTCTAAGTTGTGATTTCGCTCTCGCGATGGAAGCATGTTGTTTATATTAGATACATTATGTTATGGTTGATGATAGGAAACAAATGTGACAATATTGCTAACATATTCTAACCAAATTCATAATAAATATGATGTAATTTATTATATTTGTCGATTTTTATTATATATAAATTACTATGTTCTGAAATCTGTATTAATTAATATATTTTTTAAACGATGTATTAATTTATTTCCCTAATACATATCTGTGTATTTATGGATATATAATTGAAATAAAGAAAAGTAAAATCATATGCATTATCAAACAATAGTACAGTAATATTGCAAATGTGAAGAAAAAACTTCTATAAACACCATAATAGACATTATATGCTATAATGTACCTTAGAAAGAAAGCTTGGAGTCAGCTTCCAAACTTGCAACTTACCATAGCGGAAGATGTAGGCTACGACATAGGAAAATTAAAAAAACCCAAAAACATATATAAATATTGTCAAGAACTTTTATATATCTATATATATATGGGACAGGATCAGGAGACACAAATTTTAATACAATTTATTGACCATTGGATTATGAAGATTTCAATGATTTAGATCTACTCACACATTTATACATAACTTAAATTTACACTCTATATGAATGTGTTTTCTCATCTCTTTTCACCATTAACTACATCATGTCTCCCCTCTTCTCTCTTTTATTAATTACGATTTAATTTTATAACTCTATATTAATATATTCCTCTCTTCTCTCTTCATTATTATATTATCTTTCTCATCTCTCTAATTAATATTGCTTTTACATATATATTTAGAACTTCTTCAACTACTATTAAATATCAATCAATTAATATTATTCTCACTCATTGGAATTATTTGTAATGATAAGTGATTTTTATCAAAATAAAGATACAAAGAATTCCAATGAGTGGGAATAATATTAATTGATTTGATTTTTAATATTAGTTGAAGAAGTTCTAAATATATATGTAAAAATAATACTAATTAGAGAGATGAGAAAGATAATATAATAATGAAGAGAGAGAAGAGGAATATATTAATATAGAGTTATAAAATTAAGTTGTAATTAATAAGAGAGATGAGAGAGAAGATATGATATAATTAATGATAAAGAGAGATAAGAAAATACATTTATGTAGAGAGTAAATTTAAGTTGTATATAAATGTGTGAGTAGACCTAAATAATTGAAATCTTTATAATCCAATGGTCAATAAATTGTATCAAAATTTATGTCAAAACTTTTGTCCTCGATTATGTCCTTATATATATCTTAGTTAATGTTTAAAGTTAAGAGTCCCATTCCCGAAGTCCCAAAAATAATAATAATAATAATCTCGATTGAAGTGATCTCAATCTTTTTGTTACATTAATCATTCAGACATTAAGCGTTTTGTTAAAATTTCAAAAAACTTATTTCTCCAACAAAGCTATCTCAGTATAAAATTAATCTCTTATATATTTTTTAAAAAATTAATCTCTTAAATTGAATTATAAGTTCTGTAATTTATATAAACTTTACTTCAAAGACAAAACACATCAAGTTTCTGAAAACTCTTAATTTTGGTCAGTACAATGGTTAGGACAAAATTCTCAAAAAGAAATAAAATAAAATTGGTCTTGGGTTCCTGGTAGAGAGAAGGGAGGATCCTTTCCATTTTTTTCTTAATTTTCATAAAACTTTATTTTAAATAATATTCAACCAATTAAAAAAAAAAATTGTCCCTTCTTTCAAGAAATATTTTCAAGGACTTCTGTAGAGAATGTCACGTGCTTATATATATCTTATGGAAAATATTCTATAAATTTGGTCAACCTAATAAATAAAATAAGAATCAACTGAATTCAAAAATATAATTAATCATATTAAAATGGAGGTGGATTTCTAGTTGACGATGTCTCAGCTTATTTGTAAAATGTATCTTATTTGAAAATAATCCATTACTCAATATGGTTGTCACAAACTAATTACCACATCATTTAGAGAAAGAAAATTAAAACGTTGTTAAGAGCCACCTTTATTCTTTTAATTTATAATTTTTAAGTATCTTATATTTTAATTTACTTAGTGTTTTTATATTTTATAGTTTTTTAATTTTATTTTATTTTACTTAAATTAATTTATGATATTTTATAATAATTTTGAATCATATATTTTCAAGATTTTTCCCATTCATTCTAATTTATTTGTTATTTTAAAAGGATTGGATCAATTTATACTTTGGCAATGGAGTTGACTACTTCGAATTAAAAAAATATATAGAAATTTATTTGATAATTTTTCTAAAACTTTTCTTCACGTAAATTAATATTTCTTCAACTTTGTTAAAAATAAATGGTAAAAATTACAATACACGACAACCAATTTAAAATCAGTTGACCACTGAAAGTTTGACCTCAGGAACTAATATGGTATTTCATAAAAGTTGGAACTAATTTGCTCAAAACAAAAAAATTCACAAGCTAAGCTTGAAATTATTTAAATGTGATGGGGACTTATTTGGTATTTGTCTGAAAAGTTACTGCACAAAACTGTCCATTTACATGTTAAATATTTTTTCTAAACATAACTAGAACAAAAATTTTGTAGCAACTAATAATATAATTGAAATGGAAGGAGACTAACTTTAGGAGGGTAAATTCGGGAAAAAAAATTATTTAAGGTATAAAATGGTGGTACAAAGTCATAATTCCATATATTTCACTTTTCATTTTCAATTATTTTTAGCACCATTTAAAATTTTGACCATTCGAAAAAATAAATCAAAAAAATAATTTAATTGATTCAACAATAAACCACAAACTATCTTTAACTTTAAGTAAATAGGTGGAGACTGATTTTTATTTATTAACTATAACAGGTTGTTATGTCTATTAGTGAAGGCAAAGATTCAAAAATAGCAAAAAGAAAATTATTAAAAAATTTAATTGTTACATACACTAAAATTCTTTTATTGTACTTGAATTCGATTTATTTTTTACTTGTTTTAATCTTTTATAAGTGTTACATAACTTATACAATTAATATATATCCTAGGTTCAAGTTGTATAGTAAGTATATTAATAATAATAAGGTACAATTGTTGTAAAATAATGATTATAGAAGTAATGTATTTCGAACGTAATGTCAAAAAAAAAAAAAAAGTCTCAAAACTCTTTAATGATATTATTACAAAAGGAATGAGACAATTTGTTCATTATAAAAATAATAATAATAATGAGAATTTAGAGTGCATATGTTATGTTTGATATTATGGTATAGTTATTAAAAAGTTTAATTAGTTTATATTATAATTTTAACATCAAAATACATAAAGTAAAATATTTGGAGAAGACAATCATTTAATAAACTAACATAGCTCTTAACTACTATATTGGAGACTAGCCTCTTCCTCACCAACTCCTATTAGAAATGTTTTGTATTATATTTTAAATTTATAAAAAAAAAAAAAAAAGGAGTTCCATGTGTCGCAAGTTCCAAACATAATTTATCACAATATTCTTAAAAGTTTAAAATACCACAATAAATATATATATATATATATATATTTCAAGAGAAATCAGAATGAAAACAAAAAATGTAGATCATGCATAAAAAAAATTATGTCATCAACAATAAAAGATATAGTGAAGAAGGAGATATGCACCTGGTCTGGAAATCAGAAAATGTTGATTGTTGGCTTGAATTGATGATTCTGAAGACAGAAAAAAATAAATAAATAAATATGAAGTTGAGAATTCAATGCAAATGGTATGAAGAAAACCTTGTTTTTGGGGAAAATAATACAATTTACCTTAGCCTAAATGGATGGCTAGTTGATGCCTTGTTGAGTGCTTTCTTCGATTAACCGTCTGCCTTCAAGGATTTTCTGTCTTTTTTGTTGTTGTTGTTGTTTTGTAAGGGAAGATTGAAAAGATAGACAACTAGAGATGTTTACTCAGCTGAATAAAAGCAACACAAATAATATTTCTATTACATGAGAAATTAATATTTATAGAACAAGAAGATGCTGTCTTCCAAGACAACCTAGACAAGTAAACTCAAATGACAAGCAGAGAATTGTGCCAAATGCTATGTATTCATCTACCATTTAAGAAGAAAAGAATTTTGCTATATATTACTTTGCCATTTATGAAGCCAAGTATTGTCAACCTTAAGTCAAGCAATCTCAATTAATTAAAAAGAATTATGATTAAATTTCAATTGATTATTAAAAAAACTGAATTTAAACAATGTACTTGATAAAACATATGCATGTCAAGCATGGACTTGGTAATATATATGTTCAAGCATTAGCAAAACTATATGATAACAAGAGTTTAATTACCCATTGAATTCAATTTAAAAAGCAAATATAATATAAATATTTCTTTGATGTAAGATTAATATTAAGCTTTATTTTTATTATCTTTATTTTGGACAGAGACAAATAAGAACTAGTGGGTGCCATTGCTATACCCCTAAAATTTCACTGCCACTAAACTTCAGTTCTCATAAATTTCCCTCTTTTCTTAGCGTTTTATAAACATACATAATTAGTAATTTTAATGATATTTTTTAATATCTTAGATCAGTCTATTATTATACTCACTATAACAAGTTAATTGATAGAAAGCAAGAGATATTTGATTATTTGTTTTTGTTTTCTAAAATCATACAAGTAATCAAACTATTGTACAATAATGTTGCAAATGTGAAGAAAAAAATTATATGAAGACCGTAATAGACACAATATTCTGCTCCCAAACTTGCGGACAATAGTTGAAGATGTAGGCTGAGTCATAGGAAAATTAACAAAACTCGAAAACATATATAAATGCTGTCAAGAAAAATCTCAAAAATAAATAAAGAAATTAAAACAGGTCTTGGGTTCCTAGTAGAGAGATGGGAGGATCCTTTCCATTTTTTTCTTAATTTTCATAAAACTTTATTTTAAATAATATTTAAAGAATAAAGGTTTTTTAAGACTTTATTTTTTTTTTTTTAAGATTTTATTACCATCCATAATGGATCGATTATTTCATTATTAGTATTATTAAACTCTTTTAATTTTTATAGATTTTAATTTTTATAGATTATTTCCTTGTAAGGACATGGAGATTACATTATATCATTATTATCAGACACTTTTAATTTTTATAGATTATTTCCTTGTAAGGACATGGAGATTCTAAAAGAGAAACAAGTCAAGAACAGGACTTCCATATGAATTGAAAGTAGGTGGGTACAAGTAATAGAGAGACTGATACTTGAGTTATTCAAAACCTTATTTCATCTTCTTAATTAAAAGTTTTACTTAAACATTTTTTCTCTTTCACTACATGTGATAGATACAAATAAGTTCATCTTGACCTTTTAGTAAATATTATCCACTTTTAACTTTAAGTTTGGAAAAAAATCATTTTAGTCCCTAAGTTTGTAAAAATGATCAAATTTTCAATTATGTTTTGAAAAAAGACAGAATTAACCTTAATTTTTTTAAAAAGTGTCAAATTAGTTTCTCTCGTCAGTCAACTAACAATCAAACATAATAAAAAATAAGAAAATTAATAGAAAAGTTAACTTTGAAGGGTAAATTGGTCATATTATAAGTGGAAAAATATTTTTTCCTCAAAATTAATTGCACCCAATCAAAAACGGCTACGTCGCACTAAATTTATAAATATTTTTTAAACTTTTTTTATCTACAAGAGTCCAGATAAGAGGTAGACAGAGAGGAAGGAGATGGAGGCCGACAAAGGAGAAGAAGATAGAGGAGACAGAAGAGAAGAAGAATACTTTTTCGTTAATTTTCACATTTTTCGTTATGTTTGACCAGTGGTTGACTAACGAGAGTGATTAATTTGATTTTTTTTTTTTTAAAGTTACGGTTTATTTTGTCTTTTCCCAAAATATAATTAAAATTTTGATCATTTCCCAAAACTTATGAACTAAAATGATTTTTTTTTCCTATTTTAAATGTTATTTTAAATCAATATTATATTGTAGTTTTTTATTCTTATTTATCAAATAGGAGAAACGCTGGATATCCATGAAAAAATAAAGTTAATAATAAATATAATAACTATCATTAAGTAATAAGTAAATAAATAAAATTTGAACAAACAAAATCAAAGTAAATTAACATAAGGCTCTTTGGTGAGTGGAATATGATAAGAGGTAAGTATAACTAAATATATGTTATTACAATTAATAAATATGATCACATTGATCACAATTAGTAAATGTGATTATATTTTCTAATTATGATAATATTTTCTAATTATAATCATACATGTTTAGTTGTAATCATATATAATAAATTACAATCACACATTGTATAATGCATTTTTTTGTCAAATATATGCATACATCAAGTGCACATTAGAATACACCTATATATATGTACATTGCTGTAATAAAAAACGAAAAGAACACAAGACATCTTGCATTTATTTTCTTCCTTTCATATATTTTAGAAATTAAGTAAATTGAAGTAGTTGAAAGAGAAACATAATTACAGTATTCGATGGAACTGAAATAAGAAAACGAGTAAAATAAAATAAAATAAACAACGAAGTTCAAAATGTGATAAATCATCATACTTGACTACAACAATGTTATACTTAAAATTCATATTGCACCTTATCACCTTGTTTTAGCGATAGAACTTTGCGAAATGTCTTTGGTTTAGCTATTAGCATAAAGATGTAAAAATGCAAAGTCTATAAGGTCCAATTTTAATAAGTAAAAGTGATTTATTCCTTGTTATGAAATACAAGTTAAGCATAAGCTCTTTTATTCCTTGTTATAGGATAAGCTCTTTCATTCCATGTTATGAGAGACAAGTTAGCACAAGTTCCTTTATGCTTCTTTCACTATGAAAAGAAATTAGAAGCAAAAGAATCCTAATTACCTTAAAGGAAAGCAAGAATATTGTCCACATTCCAAGCTTATATATCGTATCATAAAAAGTACTAAATATATAAAATCTTATCATATTTTTCATATGATATTATTATTATTATTGTTGTTGTTGTTGTTGTTGAACCTTTAAAATTAATTTAGAAAAAAAAAAGTGAGACAACATGACTTAAACTCACAATCTTAAGAGCCCATTTGGCATGAAGGATTGAATTAGATTATTTAATGAATAAGATTGAATAGGATTAAAATAAATTATTACTGGGCTATGTTCGGTTCAATTAAAATTGGATTAAAATAGTATTGTCCATTTACTTGAAATAATGCAAGATTGGTTGATGTATGATTAGTTTAAACTAAGTATTGAATATAATAAAGAGTTATTATTATTTTATCCCTGATATTGAAAATAATAACTAAAATTATTCAACCATTAAATGACCTAGTAATTTCATCAACAAACTAACCTATCCATCAATTTGGAAGGTTGAATCCAGAAATTCTGTCGTCTTCCTAAAAGATTGTTTAATATTTTCAAATATTAAATAAATTGAAACAATGATTCAACAAATCAAAAAAGGACCGTATAACCCTAAAATACTATACCCACCACCAAACTTCATCCCGTCACTTTCTCCCCACCATCTCTCTGTCATCCAACCTAATCACCATCTCTCTTTGTCAACTCTCCCCTGTATCATCGCCTCTGTCACCCATCGGATAAGAATCCTCCAGTAGCTCGTCTTCACTTTCTCCCTACCATCTCTCTCTTATCATCTCACCCGACCACCATCACCATTTCACTCTCTCTCTCATCTGACCTCACCATTTGACTCACCACCATTCTTGATTGATTATTAGACATCTACTGCTGCATAATCTGAGTTTGATTGTTACCATATTAGTCCTCACCATTATTGCTCATTAATACGTAGATTATGCTAGTTTCTACATATAGATTATATGATTCCAGTTGACTCGAAGATATTATACACCTATCTCTTTTGTTTTCTGTTGAAATATATATTATTAATCTATGCTTTACCATGGTATGAAAGCTTAAGTTTTTGTAATTTTTTTTTTTTTTTTGTGCTGTCTCAGTTCTCCCACCATTCAAAACCGTGCCATTAACCTCAGTTCACCCAACACTGTCGTATCACACCATCGAGGTTCTGGTCTCGCTGTTATCCACCGTGCACCTGTCTCCATTGTGTGCCTCTATCTCCACAACACGCATCATCATGAGCCACTGCTGGTTTATTTCCGTTCATCACGCACCGTTGTTTTTTTCTTATTCTGTTCATCGTACCAGTTTAGGCGTCGCACCAGCTGCTGCTCTGTGCTTTTCTCCAAAATTGCATTAGCTTTTCCACTTTGACACTGTCATTTCTCCGCTGCTGTTTCTACCTAGATTCTCTTACCGCACCATTGATAATATTCATTACCATTGTCTCTTCACGCTGTGAACATTCTCACGGCCGTCGCACTGTCTACGTCAGTTTATTCTCCACTGGTCTTAATCTGTTTCAGCCCATCCCTTCACACCGCTCCTTGCCTAGGTTTGCGGTCAACATTCACGGTCATCGCACCTTCGCTAGGGACAGACGCATCATCCTATATCAGCTGGTCACCGATGGTCGGTCTCTGTTCCTCTGTCTCTCTTGTCGTCGATCGCCATCACACAATCTGTCTCTGTCTCCGGTCGCCGTTGCAATCACTGTTGCACCAGCACACTGGTTTGTTTGATTCGGCCAAACTTGAAGTTTGTTTATTGGGCTGCCTATCAAATTTTATTGGGCCTTTTTTTTTCAGTTCTTTTATTGGGTTCTCTTATAAAGTGAACTACTTGATTGGTTTACTTCCTTCAAGGATTGGTGTTTGTTCTTTGGGTCTTCCATTGGAGTTTATTGGGCTGCTATTTTGGGGCTACATATTTTGTTTTAGTTGCTTTTATTGGGCTCATTAAATTGATGTTTGGTTGCTGCTAATTGGGTTTATTTGTTTAGTTAAAAAAATTGTTGTTGAGCTTATTTATTTTTTCGGGCTTCTTTATGGAGAATTTATGGATGAAACCTATTTGTAATTATTACAAACTGTCAAAATATGGTGTTCTTTATTGTCCTGCGAAACGTTGTAAGTATTTCCACAAAATTATATTAAGCCACTACAATCAAGATTGTCCATTGAATACTAATAACAAAGGATTTTCCACTATATCCAAGAGTGTTTCTCTCAAGTTTTTTAAAAACAATTAGTAATTTCCTATGGCTATAAGTGATGACACACTGGGTACTGTTGGTTCCTCTTTTATCTCAATTCATAATCTTGCATCTATGCTCCATCAAATCATTTCCAAATCTGGTAATTCATCTATTTCTGCTCCTTCTATGTCAGCAAGTAATTCATCTTGGAATTTTGATTCAGCTTGTTGTAATTATATGACCTCTGACCTTACACATTTTTCTATACAATCATCATCTTCCTTTTAATTACCTATCATTTCTACAACCAATAACTCATCCATGTCTATTAAACATATAGGTCATATCTTTATTGATAACTTATCCTTACAAAATACATATTTCATTTTAAAACTCACCTTAAATCTTATCTTCATACATCAGTTGTATGAACTTAGTTTTGATGTACATTTACTTCTTCTGGTTGTCGTGTGTAGAATCCACAAACAGGAAAGATTCATTGGATAGGTCGTAAAGTTGAACGTTTATTTAAGCTCATTTGTCTTTAACTACTTTCACGAGTTTCCTCTCCCTATTAGTTTGCTGCTACTCCTTCATCTTTACCACTAAGTCTTGGACACTCACGATTAGATCATGTTTGATTTAGTTGTTTACATTTTTTATTGTCTAATGGACATTTAGGCTTTGTAACTGATAATCACATTGATTGTTTATCTTGTCAATTATCCAAACAACATGCATTACCTTTTCATAATAATGATTCAGATACCTTTTGACTTAATTCATTCAAATATATATTTAGGGACCCTTACCAACAATTACTGTGGGGAATCCAAGTATTTTGTTATCTTTGTAGATGACTATTCTCGTTATATATGACTTTATCTTATGCATAATTACTTCGTATTATTTAAAATTTATTTTGGTTTTCTTCAAATGATTAGACTCAGTTTTCCAAATCTATTAAAGTTTCATACATTGATAATATCATGAAATATATGAATACTGCATTTTTTAATTTGTTGAATCAAATGGGCATCATATGCTAACGTTTATGTCCCTATACCTCGTAACAAAATAGTCGTGTTGAACGCAAACATAAATATATTCTTGAAACTATTTGTGCACTTTTAATGTCTACCTCTTGTCCTAAAAAGTTTGAGGAGAAGCTACATTAATAGCGATATACACTATCAATCGTGTTCCATCCTCGATTGTATGACACTCCTCTGAACTATCAAAACCTCAAAGTCTATAGATGTGCTTGCTTTGTTCTTCTTCATCCTCACGAACGAAATAAATAAGAGTTTGGAGCTCATTTGTGTTGTTTTCTTAGTTGAGATCCTATCTTAAATTGCCTTCGCGTTCCTCATTATGTAGTCTTCTTACCCAATCTCACCTATTACTCCTTCTCATTCAACACCAGAGTCTTCTTACCCAATTTCACCTGTTACTCCTTCTCATTCAATACCAGAGTCTTCTTACCCAATTTCACCTGTTACTCCTCTTCTCTATTGCCTTAACCAGGTAAGGAGCTACCAGTTAACTTCAAGATTTTTATTGTTTCTCTACCATCATTTCTTTGTATAAGTCTCAATCCTATAAAAAAGTCAACACTAACCTTGTTTAGCAGCAAGCTATGGCTGAAAAATTGTAAGTTCTTGAGAATACTTACATTTGGGACATGATTGATCTTCCTTCTAATAAATCTATCACTGAGTGCAAATGAGTATATAAAATCAAAACAAAGTTAGATGAGTCTGTTAAATGACATAAAACCTGTCTCACTGCCAAAGGTTTTACCCAAAAGTATGAAATTAATTATGAGGAGACATTTATATCAGTTGCTAGACTTACATCTGTCTATAACTTATTGATAATCACTACAATCAAATGGTGAAACTTGTTTCAAATGGATGTGAAAAATATCTTTCTTAATGGGATCTTATTGAAGAGGTATATATGAAACCACCCCCAGGATATCCTTACCCTCTACACAAGATTTGTCGTCTTCGTTGAGCATTATATGGGCTAAAACAAGCTTCTAGAACTTGATTTACCAAATTCTCCTCCACCATCATGCAATTTGACTTTGCCTTTACCTCATATGATTCTTCACTGTTTCTTCACAGTACCAGCCATGATTCTGTCTTCTTCTTACTTTATATGGATGACATAATTAATATTGGTGATGATGTTGTTGGCATATCTGAATTTAAGTATTTTCTCCAACAACATTTTGAGGTGAAAGATCTTAGCTCTCTTAGTTATTTTCTTGGTCTTGAGGCCTCATCTAAGTCTGATGGACACTATCTCTCACAAGCTAAATATATTTCAGATTATCTTACTCGCCCTGGCTTAACTGATAGTAAAACTAGTATTAGTCCCTTGGAAGCTAATGCTAAGTTAACGTCTTTCGAATACACATGACTTAGTGATCCTACTCTTTATTGATAATTTATTGGTAGTCTTGTTTATCTTACCATGACTCAGCTCGATATTGCATATATTGTGCATATTGTCAATCAGTTTATATCTACTCTATATTCCACCTATTTTGCTACTGTTCTTCATCTTTTATGTTATCTTAAGGGAACAATGTTTTATGACCGTCACTTTCCTACTTAATCTTTTTTAGAGTTACATGCTTATACAGATGCTGATTAGGTTGTTGATCCTATTTATTAACAATCTACCACTAGTTTCTGCTTCTTTCTTGGCAATTTACTCATGGCGTCGTAAGAAATAAACTGTTATAGTTTGATTCAGTGTCGAGGCTAAATATCAGGTCCTTATAGATACTACTCAAGAACTTGTTTGATTATGTTGGCTACTTACAGACATGGGAGTTCATCACAACACAACTACTACTCTTTTTTGTGATAATCATATTGCTATTCATATTGCCCACAATGTTGTTTTTCATGAACGTATCAAATACATTGAAATTGATTGTCATTTCGTTCGGCAATATGCTCATCAGGGTATTATTAAACTTTGCTTGATCTTTTCTACTGATCAATCTAATGATATTTTCATAAAAGCTCATCATCCTAATCATTTTTATGAATTGGTCTCTAAACTCAAGCTTGCTCCATGTCTCCATCTTGAGTTTACGGGTGGATGTTATCATATTAGTCCTCATCATTACTGCTCATTACTGTATAAATTATTCTAGTTTCCATGTATAAAGTATATGATTCCAGTTGACTAGTATAAATTATTCACTTACCTTTTTTGTTTTCTCTTTGGCCTATAAATAAGTCCTAGTATGTAAATTGTAATTTACTGTAAAATATACATTATTCATCCATATTTTATCATTAATGTTGTTGTTGTTGCATATCTGAGTTTGTTGTTGTTGCTTGGCTTTCATCTTCACCGAAGAGTTTTGTCGTAGTAGGCCAAGATTCTAGTCTAATATGTTGTTATTGTTGTTTTCAAAGTTGTTTCCACCTGCATTTGATAGAAACCTGGAAAAGATTCGCTCTATTTCAAGACTTGAAGTCCTGTTGAGAAAATCCTCACAATAGTCTAAAAAGCTTGAAAAATACGAACTTGTAGTTGGCTGGTAACGTGTAAATCCTATGTTAAGCTACCTTTAGTGGTGTTGGTGTTAAAGATCATGAAGATGATGGTCGTGGTGTTGCTGTTTTTCTTTTTCCCCCTTGACTTTAATGGCGTTTTGGAAACTAACTTCCATTTTTTTAAAAAAAAAAATTGTTTTTTTGACTTTACTGAAATCTGGATTTAAATTTGTGGCTTTAATGGAGATTTGTGGATTTAATGAAATTTGGATTTTTTAACGGAGATTTGTGGAGGTTTTTTTTTTTTTTTCTTGGCTTTAATGAAATTTGGCTTTGAAGAACTTCCACTTGTTTTTTTATTTTATTTTTTTGCTTTAAAGAAGTTTGAAGATCTGGGTTACCCAATTATTCATTCTTTTTGTTTTAATTAAATTTTAATTAATTTAATTAATTTTTAATTTATTATATTTATTTTTATGGTTTTTATTAATAATTATTGTTATTTTAATTATTTAAAATTGTTATTTATTTATTTATTTTATTCAAATTTAATTGTAAATTTTTTAAATTTTATTATTATTATTATTATTATTAATTTTAGTGATGAAAGGGTAGTTTTTTAAATAACTAATTTTTTTAATTTTTATTTTCAATAAGGGTATTTTGGTCTTTTAACATTTTGTTACAAAACATTAAAAATTTATATGGAAATTTTTTTTTGGCTAACAACAGTGTTTTTTTTTTTTTAATATTTTAAAAGTTAGGATCAAACATACTTTCCATTTTCAGGGGATTTTTTAGATTTTTTCCTATAAAAAAATTAATTAATTAGCCTTGATTAAATTTTAAATTATATTTAAAAAATAAAATTTTAAATTATTTTTAAAAAATAATTCAAATTTTTTATAAATAATTCAATGTGATATTTTATTTTAATTGATGTTACCAATATTAGCTTTAGCTTAAACAAAACAATATTATTTTAAAATATTCTCAATAAAATATCTTAAGTTAATTAGATATATATATTTATTTTAAAAATCAATATTTAATAAAATAAATGAAAATAAGAAAAACAAAATGAGAGAAAGGAGGGTGGAACTAATTAGTTCCTGTTATAAAACAAATGATATTAAGATATTGCAAAACATGAACAAGAACTAAAAATAAAATACAAGAAAGATTTTGGAGAGAGTTACTATTTTATTGTTTCATTTCTTATGCAATGAGAATTATACAAACTTATGTGCTCTCTATTTATACGCTAAAAATCATAAATGTAGGAAATAAAAAATGCACAAATTATATATAACATTAAGACACTATTATGATTATCATTATTTGAGTGATAATGATCTTTAATGTGGAGGTTATAGAAAATATTAAAACACTATTATAATGATCATTATTTGAGTAATAATGATCTTTAATGTGGAGATTGTAGAATACTAAAGGGTGACATCCAATTGATTTACAACAGTTCCAACATAGAAGGATAAAAAAGGAGGTGAGATTAAATTTGATCCCTATCCCAATCTTACTCCGTCCTTTGTAACAAACAAGAGTTAAGGATGTCCCAACATAGTAGGATAAGGATGTATATACCATTAGACCAAACACTTATTATTATTATTATTATTATTATTATTTGTTTTGTGTATGAGGGGTTTAATAGCTAGACTTTATGCCTCATTGAATGAGCTTTAACCAAAGGCCATTTCTTTTGGAATTTAATTAGATAAAGTTGAATTAAATCGTTATATTTTTGAACAAAAACAAATTATCTATCAATCTCTAATAAAATTAGTGTCATTAATTCTTTCTGGTAAATTGCACTAACTTTCTCCGACTTAACTTATAATTGCACTCAACCTTGAAGTTATTAAAATAATGGGGAAAATCCTAAAAACCGGTCATCGTTTTGAAAAATCTTCATTTTTCTACGTTAATTTCATTTTTACCCTAAATCCCTCCCTTCCCCTCCCCTCCCCCTGACGTTAAAAAGTAAACAAAACAATGAGATCTGATAGGTGCAGACTGAACAAAGACAGTTTTGCTTTTGCATGTGTTATTTTAAATTACGATGACAAATTTACCCTCCAAGATGATCGTTTAATTGCAATGACAAATTTACCCCCTAAGATTATAGTTACATAGACAATGGTTCTTTTCCTCACTTATAAAAACACCCTTCGTTTCCACTTGCATAAAGAACTCCAAAACTTTTCTCTCATATTAGACCTACATGCCAAACACTTTCTTTTGTTCTCTCATATTTCAAATAATCTCTCATCAAAGTATCAAAACAACACATACAAAAAAAAAAAAAAAAAAAAAAAAAAAAACCCATGGAATCAATAGCAAGATCAAGATGCAAATCAATGGGAGAATAATAAGGTTTAAGAACATACGACGTTATTGTGAAAATAAGGCAAGTCTTAGGATTTGTTATTGTGTGAAACAACTAGTAACAAAGCTAGCAACAGAACAGACGTGGTTGACAACACATGCAACCAACAAATTTCATGGAATAAGAAGGCAATGCATGAACAGTGTTAGGGTTTGTTATAACATGAAAGGGAGAACAAAAGTTGCAGATATATGGAAGCAAATGGTCTGGTTTCATTAGTTCAAAAGGCATCCAATTTAGATTTCGTTTGATACAGTTTCTCTAAGTAGATCTTTTAAATGTAGATTTTTGGAAGTAGATATTTTATTAGTAAAGCTTTAAAAAAAAAATTATTGGTTGTTTGGTTGTAAATTTAAAAAATCTTTTAAATTATAAATTTACCAAAAAGGATTAAATGATTTTAAAGGTATAATGATATTGATAAGGTTATATTAAACATTTCAATTTAAAAAAAAAAAAAAAAAACTCAAAAATTTCTATTTGGAAAAACTCAAAATTTGAGCTTATCCAAATAAATTTTTTTTTTCAACTTTTTTAATTATCTAAAAGCTCTATTAGGGTGACAATCATATGACAAAAAAAAAAAAAAACTAAGTATAGTTTCGAGCATTAAAAAAGTTTTTTTAGTCAGTAGATAAGTCATACTAAGCATATAGTCATTTTCAATTGTTTAAGATATGGTCCACGTGCATGATGATGTGTCATTATCTAAACTGTCCATCTTTTTCAATTTTTTTTTTTATCATATCTCACTCATATTTCCCTTATTGCCCTTGCACACAAATAGATGTCCATCACATTTTCCTTTTTACCTCTTGAGTCAAATGGTTAACATTTTCCTTTTTACCTCTTAAATCAAATGATTAACATTTTCAACTTAATGGAACCAGTGATGGTTAAGGGTATTGTTATCCTTTCATACACATTCAGAGGAGATTTTAAGTATTTATATTAACGTTAGACAGTATTTTGGGTAAATTTCAAACTAGATGTGGCAAAATAGGGATTTTCCAAACCATAGGCTTTAGAGATTTTTCCTGAAATAATCATACAAGCACATCGACATCCCCTCTAACTATTGAATAACATAACTTCGAAAGTTAGGCAAAAGGATGATTGATTTAAAAACTATTGAACATTAAAACTAACAATAAAAATATTATAATTTTCATATAAAAAAAAATTGCATCCTCATCCATTTCATCTTCTTTCTTCATTAATGAATAAATTAAACCCAAATTCACCTCTTCGTCAATAGACAAATCAGACCTAGAACTTCATCACAAAACACAAAATCATATCATTCACACAAGATTAATTTAAAAAAAAAAAAAATTTCTAATTGACAAAAAGAATGGAGTAAGGATTTGATCCATCTAATGGAAGCCCAAGAATCCCAAAAGCCACACCAATCGACTTTATAGCATGCCACCGCCATCACCGTGCCTTCTTTGCCATCTACATTGTTGTGTTCATTCTCGGCCGATCATCAAACTCCAAACATCAAGAACGTTGATCTATAAAACCATGCCAATAAAACCTGCGAAGATTTCAGACTTTGCCACCTTTATTTGTCTTGATTAGGAGTGGCAGTGGGTCAAATTTAGTTGGATTTGCCTAAACCCGCACCCAAACCCGTGGAAAATAACTACACATGCACTCACGAACTTTGTAGGTGCAGGTGCGGGTGTAGACCTTGTAACATTTCAAAAGAAAAATTTTTCATACCATTTTTCATACAATTTTTTTCCTCAAACATCATTAAATAAACACAAAAGATATAATTTTCGCATCCTAACAATAACATCAACCACAAAATCAAATTGAATTCAATATTCCAACCCAAAAATTAAGTTTAAATATCTAACATAATAAATTCAAAATAAAATAACATAATTACATAAATCTCAAACATCAAAATACAACATATGCCAAATCATTGGTCAAATACATAATAAATTGGGAGATTTATTGGTTTTACCCAAATCAAAAAAAAAATTTTGTTTTTACCCAGCTATTTAAAAAAATTTGATTTTAACCTCCCAAACAAACTATTTCCATTGTATACCCAAGATTACCAAAATACCCTTAAGTTAAAATCACTAAAATACCCAAATATGAAATTACGAAAATACCCTTAAGTTAAAATGACTAAAATGCCCAAATATGAAATTACGAAAATAACCTTCTTCCTTCTCCTACCAATAGCCTCCCTTTTCCATCTTCTTCTCCATTGCAGCTGAAAATTTCGAAAATTAGGAAGATTTTTTAGATCCATTGCAGCTGAAAAACAATTTATTGAGGGGATTAGTCATTCGAGCTTCTTCAACCATTGAAGTTTTTAGATCTATTGAAGGTTTACACCATTGAAGGTTTTGAAGATTCTTCTTACATTTGAGTTTGAAAGGTAATGTATGAGTTTTTTTGTTGGTTTTTAGGTTGTTTTGTTTATTTTACTAGCTAAAAGACTATAAGAATGATTTGGTTGTGAGATCTAAATGTTTAAGAAATCTACGACGAAATCTGCAAAATTTGCGACGAAATCGGTTTTTCGTGATCGATAATCAGTTTTCCACTCTGTGAGATCGGTTTTTCAGAGCCCCGGTTACTGAAAAACCGATCCCGGTTTTCCCCGGTTTTTCACTGGACTGAAAAATCGGAAACGGTTTTTCAGTGACTGAAAACCGATTTTTCAGTGGCTGAAAAACCGATCGGTTTTTCATCCACTGAAAAATCGATCTACCTGAAAAACCGGGCTGAAAAACCGACCGATTTTTCAGTCACTGACAAACCGATCCCGGTTTTCCAGTGGCTGAAAATCCGAAACCGAATTAAGGTTTTTTGAGAGAATGAAAAACCGGTCACTTCACTGGAAAACCGAATTTAACACCTTTTTAATGGTTTTTTTTATATGCTTGTGTTGCTATGTATTGAATATGATTCGATATGATTATATTTTGTAATATTACCCTATTGAAATGAGATTTAATTATCATTTGATTTGAATGTTGCAGGAATGGCTCAAGAGACCGTTGTAATCAATTTTGACGGAGAGTGGAATGGATGTAATTACATTGGAGGGGAGTCGATCATGTGTGGGGTCCAGAAAAATAGTAGTTTTTCATCATTGGTGGATGTTGTATACAGAGAGGCTGCTATTGATAGAAGAATGTGGGAAATCCGTATATATTATTTACTACAAAGTACAACAAATGGTCAGGTTAAAAAGATACGTATCATGTCCGATCTTGGTGTTGTTGGTTTGATGGCGATAAAAAATATTGATGTTAAAGAGATTTATATCGATAAGATTGCCAGAGATTTTGGAGCTGAGGTTAGTAGGCGTACTGTTCGTCCATTTGTCACTGATTCAATTCCAGGCATAAGACATGACGAGGCAAATACGGATAGACCAGTAAATCCACATATGGTTGAAAATCATTTTTATCTGACTTCAGGCATTGGGAGCAATCAAGTTGATACTTCTATCACTCCATTTACATCGGTTGAAAGTCCCATTCGTGATGTTAATGATGACTATACGAATTATGGTATTGATGATGAAGATGAAGACACAGATGATAATGGTGATGGAATACAAGATAGTGATGAAGAGCAAACCGGAGATAGTGATGAAGAGGAAACTCGATTTGATGATGTCGCAGAAGAAGAAGAGTTTCCAGAAATAAGATTTTCAGGTTTACAATTTCAGAACAATCCTTCACAACCATACTGGATTGTTCCTGGTGTAGAATTGGGGGACATTGAAGCTACTTCAAGCGCTACGTCAACCGTCTACCAACGTGGTACATTGTATAAAGGAGCATTCTTTACTAGTAAAGAAGAAATGACTATAGCTATTGGCGAATATGCTCTGAAAGCTAAGTTTGAATATCGGGTTAGACGTTCGGACACGGAGCGATTTGAAGCCGGTTGTAAAGATAAAACTTGTAGCTTTAGTGTTCGTGCAAGATGCAGAAAGGGTTGTTCAATGTGGTTTGTGTTGAATTATGTAGCGGAACACACGTGTCGTCAAACAGCCATGGAATCACATATGAAGAGTGTGAAGGCTATTGTGATCGGAAAATTGTATGCAGGAAAGGTGGGAAGAGATCTATATACACCTAATCGTTTGGTTGGAGAAATGCTAGAGCAATATGGAGTGCAAATCTTATATAGTAAAGCTTGGAAGGCTTTACAATATGCAAAGAAACTAGCATATGGGCAAGTGGATGAATCATATCAACAGCTTCCGTCCTACTTCGAGATGTTAAAACTTTCAAACCCCGGCACAATGACAGCAATTAAGACAGATGAAAACAACCGGTTCTTGTATTCCTTCGTTGCACTTGGAGCTTCTATTGAGGGTTTTCGGTCTTACATGAGACCGGTTGTTGCTATTGATGCCACTCATTTGAAAGGTGAATATAAAGGGGTGATTTTTTTTGCTGCATGCAAAGATGGGTCGGAGATGATTTATCCCATCGCCTTTGGATTTGCTGATGGAGAGTCAGACAATTCGTGGACTTGGTTCCTAAAAAGGTTGAGAAGAGCAATCGGGGTGTCAGACGAGTTGGTGATCGTATCGGATCGTCATAAGAGCATATCGAATGGGATGAAAGCAGCTTTTCCTGAAGTCCCACATGTGTTATGTTTTTTCCACTTGTGGCAAAACCTTAAGCAACAGTGTAAAAAACGTTCGGATGTGGAAAATGCATTTTACAATGCAGCATACTGTTATGTGCCCGATGAATGCAACAGAATATTGGAAGAAATGCGTGCATTGCATCCGGCCACACATGGAGCTTTGGTTAAGGCTGGAGTGAGCAGGTGGTCACGAGCACATTGTCCAAGAAGAAGATATGAAATGATGACTACCAACATTGCAGAGTCGCTTAACAATTGCATGATGCAAGCACGTCGTTTGCCAATAACAACTGCACATGAATATGTAAGAAATGTATTGCAGAGATGGTTTAATAATAGACGTGTTGCTGCTGAGAAGCTCACAACGTATGTTACTACCGCAGCATACGATCGTATCATGTTGGCAAAAGATTTATCCACGGAAGGTAGCGTATATCCCATTGCAGAACCGTATCATTACAGTGTCATACATTATAGCAAAGGAGATGCGATGGTTGACATTCAACAGCACACATGTACGTGTAAGCAGTGGAACCTTGATCAGTTGCCATGTGTTCATGCATGTGCTGTGGCCAGGTATGGTAATTATACATTGTATTTTTTAGTATTTCATGTCATAGCATAACACTTAAATTGTTGATTGATACATGTCAGGTTCAAGGGCGTCAGTTGTGATACACTTTGCAGTCAGTACTATAGCGTGGAGTGGCTAAAAGCTGCATATGCACGTCCGATTAATCCCGTCCCTAAATTGGCAAGTTGGAATGTTTCAGCAGAAGTTAGAAGTATGGTTGTATTACCACCGATAGGTAAAAGACAAGTAGGTAGGCCGAAGGAGGTTCGGATTCCTTCAGCTGGGGAAGATCCTCGTCGAAAAAAGTGTGGAAGATGTGGTCAAAGGGGACACAACCGTCTTCGTTGCCCTAACCCCCCAACTTCTATCATTGAAGGGACAAGCGCAGAAGTGGATGCGGATGTTGGAACGAGTTCAAATGCTACTGAAAATGAGCCACGTTCTCGAAGATGTCGCTTGTGTCATGAGACTGGACACAACCAACGTCGATGTGTATTACGGTTTCCTACTCCCGATCCACAAATGGCTACTGACGGAAATGATGAGTAGCAATTGATTGACATTTTGTTTATGTATGTTTTATGTAAACGTTTTTATATTAATTACTCAATTATGTATTAATACAGCTGTATAAATTATTATTCCATGTGTACTGTTTTTGACTCATTTCATATCATCTCGGAACCATCAAAATCGGTTTTTCACGGAGCCTGGAAAACCGGTACCGGTTTTTCAGATATGGTGAAAAACCGATCAAGTTGCCTTTCGTTTCCCCAACGTAAAGGTATGTCGATCGGTTTTTGAGTAACTCTGAAAAACCGGTATCGGTTTTCCATGCCTCCTCGAAAACCGATCCACTGCCACCACATTTTCCAGCACGCCAAGTGTGGATCGGTTTTTAAGGGTTCCTCAAAAACCGGTATCGGTTTTTCATGTACTCCTAAAAACCGGTTTTTACTTGGGTTGATTTTATTTCTATTAATTTTATCATTCATTAATATTCATATAATATTAGTAATTAATATATATACCTTTACTATAATATGTGTTATCTTAATATATCATATTAATATGGTTAATATTTTTCATATCATTTTACAATTATTATAACTATAATCCTAATATGGCTTATAACTTATATGGATGTAATATTAATAATATATATAATACAAATGTAGATATTATTATATTAATATATGTTAACATTATATTAATATATTCATTAATATAACATTATATTAACATTAACCTTAATATAACATTATATTAACATATAACATTATATTAATATTATATTAATATAATTATATTATTAAGGTTAATGTTAATATAATGTTAATCTAATGTTAATATATACATGTTAATCTAATGTTAATATAATTTTAATATAATGTTAATAATATAATGTTAATCTATTATTAATGTAATGTTAATATAATAATATAATGTTAATCTAATATTAATCTAATGTTAATATATATTAATATAATGTTAATATAATGTTAATATATTAATATATGTTAATATAATGTTAATAATATAATGTTAATCTATTATTAATGTAATGTTAATATAATAATTAATGTTAATAATATAATGTTAATCTAATATTAATATAATGTTAATATAATGTTAATATATAATATAATGTATAATGTTAATATATTAATGTAATGTTAATATAATAATAATGTTAATATAATGTATTAATATTAATATTATATTAACATTAGATTAATAGTACATTAACATTATATTATTAACATTATATTAACATTATATTAATATTAATATTAACATTGATTAATATTATATTAACATTATATATATTATATTAATATTATGTTAACATTATATTAACATTATTATATATAACATTAGATTAACATTATATATTAGATTAACATTACATTAAATTATATGAACATTATTAACATTATATTATTATATTATTATATTAACAGTAGATTAATAATTATTAACATTATATTAACATTACATTAACATATATTATTATATTAACATTAGATAAATATAATGTTAATATTATATTATATTACATTATATTATTATATTTTATTAACATTATATTAACATTAGATTAACATTATATTAACATTATATTAACATTAGATTATTATATATAACATTATATTAACATTATATATTAGATTAACATTATATTAATATTAATATTATATTAACATTAGATTAATATTATATTAACATTATATTATTATATTAATATTATAATTATATTAACATTAGATTATTAACATATATTAACATTATATTAATATTATATTAACATTAGATTAATTATATAATATTAATTAACATTAGATTAATATTATATTAACATTATGTTATTATATTATATTATGTTAACATTATATTAACATTAGATTATTAACATATATTAACATTATATTAATATTTTATTAACATTATATTAACATTATATTAACATTAGATTAACATTAATAACATTATAAATAATAACATTACATTATTAACATATATTAACATTATATTATATTATATTAACATTAGATTAACATTATATTAATATTATGTTAATATTATATTAACATTAGATTATTAACATATATTAACATTATATTAATATTATATTAACATTAGATTAACATTATATTAATATTTAATATTAACATTAGATTATATTATATTAACATTATGTTATTATATTAATATTATGTTAACATTATATTAACATTAGATTATTAACATTATATTAACATTATATTAACATTATATTAATATTTTATTAACATTATATTAACATTATATTAGATTAACATTATATTAACATTATATTAACATTTTATTAACATATATTAACATATATTAACATTATATTAACATTAGATTAACATTATATTAATAACATTATATTAACATTATATTAACATTATATATTAACATTAGATTATTAACATATATTAACATTATAATAATATTTTATTAACATTATATTAACATTAGATTAACATTATATTAATATTATATTAATATTAGATATTAACATTAGATTAACATTATATTTATTATATTATATTAACATTATATTAACATTAGATTAACATTATATTAATATTATATTAACATTATATTAACATTAGATTATTAACATTAGATTAACATTATATTAACATTATATTAACATTTTATATTATATTAACATTATGTTATTAACTATAATGTTTAATTATAATGTTTTGTTGGCAATTTAAAAATATAGAATGCAATACCATCAAATAAATAATGAATACTAATAAAAGAATAATTAAATTTATTTATATACCACTTCTCCATCAGTGTCTACAAACCATTTTCCAAAATTATTAACTTTATACATAGGCTTTGAGCACATATATATGTCTCTGGCCATCTCGGACCTTAGTGCGATGACATCTGCAATGGTCTCATGTTTTCTTGATTTCCACGTACTCGTTCTCCGCAGCACAAAGTCACGTACGTACATGGCCACATATGCTCCGCAGCTGGTCCTGTATATATCATAATATATAAACTATATATATCAAGATAACAATATAAACATATATTAACATTAACATAATTAAATATCATAATATATAAACATATATTAACATTAACATAATTAAATATCATAATATATAAACATATATTAACATTAACATAATTAAATATCATAATATATAAACTATATATAATAATTAAGCTATAATTATATATTAATGTTAATCATAACCATATATTAACATTATATTAATTTATGTTTATGTTAATATATTAACATAAAGATAATTAAATATTAAATATCATTAATATATATAAACTTACTCACCCATCAGGTTGCTGAGGCACAGCTGCTCGTTTAAGACGCTGAACTCTCCACCGGAGATCCACGGGTGGCATACGTACCGGTGTCTGCTCATAAAATCCCAGGAGCCGCAATAAAATAGGCATCAAACATACCAGCGGCTCAAGTGGCTCTCGTCGATAGGCTATGTCAATCCTTGCCAAGGGATCATACATTATGATTCTTTCCTCTCTAATGCGCACATCACAAAGGACCCAGTGTTGTTGATCCAAGCTACACGGTAGCAACACCTGCATTTCAAAACGTTAGTATTATAGGACTAGAAGGGATATTCATATAATAAATATTAACGTTCGAACTACACTTACACTATCAATCTTCCACCACGGGACTGCTGCGTCTATAAGCCCACGACCGTACGCAAGCAACTCTGGGGGTACATCAGCTGTAATTGGATCAAATGTTCTTTGTTTGCTGGTGTAATGCATCCTATAATGCGCTGTCATCATTGCCTGCATGATAAAAATTAAACATGTTAAAACCAATCAACCGAACGTAATATGAAATTATAAATGCATAACTAACTTAAATGTAAATACTTACAAACAAAGAACTGCCATGGACAGCGTATGTACGATCTTCCATCTCATTCCACCATTTTTTTCTTAGGCACATCAAATAAGAATCGATGTGCTCATTAGTCAACCACTCGTCCACATTCTCGAGGGTGACCAATGTGATTGGTATCACAGCATATGGCAAACGATCAATCGAACGCCTACAATTCAAAAAAAAGTATTAAACATTATTATATATTTTCTTACATTACCAATAAGGATACAAAAATTAGAAACGTATTTTTTTTTGTTTAAATATACCTGAGATCCAATGTGGTTGCCGCTTTATATTCATTATAGACCACTTCTACAAGGTCTATAGACTCTACCACCTCCTCCTCCTACTGTTGGACCACTTTCTTTTTCTTTTTCGCTGGCCCCGGATCCGTGTACGGTGTCCGTAGAGGTGCTGCTGGCTTTGTCTTTCGTTTGCCCCGTTCGTCCTGCAGTTGTAAGTAAATTAAAAACATGTATAAATTTAATATAACCAATTATATTTCAGAATGCAACACAATAGGGATACAAAGTCTACCTGGTCATGCTCACGATCAGTGTCTGCAGCTGATACACCTCCTAAGATCATGTGGGAGTGGTCACCCTGCTCCTCCTCCTGCTGGGGTGACTGCTGAGGTGGCTGCTGGTCACCCTGCTCCTCCTCCTGCTGGGGTGACCGATGAGGTGGCTGATGATCACCCTGCTCCTCCTCCTGCTGGGGTGACTGCTGAGGTGGCTGCTGGTCACCCTGCTCCTCCTCCTGATGGGGTGACTGATGAGGTGGCTGCTGGTCACCCTGCTCCTCCTCCTGATGGGGTGACTGCTGAGGTGGCTGATGATCACCCTGCTCCTCCTCCTGCTGGGGTGACTGCTGAGGTGGCTGCTGGTCACCCTGCTCCTCCTCCTGCTGGGGTGACCGATGAGGTGGCTGCTGATCACCCTCATCCTCCTCATGGATGGCTGACTGGCCTACATCAATAGGCGACTGACGGACACCCTCACCCTGCTGTGGTGGTGGTGGTGATGGGTAATACATGTGAAAGCTCCCACCATCATCATCATCATCATCGTCATCGTCGTCGTCTGGATCATGCCTAGCAACCGGAGGCCTGGGAATATGTAAATGCTCTTCCACCCGTCTCAGCCTACTATCTATCTCCCTTACCATTTGAAAGGTTGCCTTTTGCCTCCTATCCATTTTACTTAACTTCTTATGGGTTGTCTTCTGTAAATCCACAATAAACTCAAACAACCGCTTCACCTGTTTCATAGAATCATAAATATATATCATTTTACATACTACCCTTAATTTTAAAAAGAAATTGACAGAGTTTCCCCTGTTTTTTTAGTATCCAAGAAAATACAACCTGCATATTTAAACAAATTACACTTCGTCTATCATATTTAGAGACTCCGTCTCTTTTTCACACTCCGTACTACTACATAACATGTCCACATCTTTTGCATTTACTACAATTGAAATTGATTGAATAATTTTATTATATAAATAGAATATTTGTACCTCATAATCTACGTGTTGTACATCATGTGCCTTCTTTGTCCGAAACTCTGATAAGGTATCCGATGATTCGGATTGCACGCTTCGGACGTCTTTAAGTGGCTGATCGTCACCCTCCACCTCATCATCATCCTCTCCCTCCACCTCCTCATCATCATCCTCTCCCTCCACCTCATCATCAACCTCTCCCTCCACCTCATCATCAACCTCTATCTCAGCCTCATCCCCTACACCATCATCATGGTCATCATCATCGTCATCATCATCATCATCATCATCATCACTCCCCCCGCCGCCATATTTATGTACTTCATCATGAACTATATGATTCGGATTAAACGATTTCCAATAATCCATCTCCCTCTCGGCGTCAGTAGGCTCCAAGGTTTGCTGAATGCCAACTATCTGCATTATATCAATATATTTAGTTATACTACAATTATATACTTAATATAAATAACAAACAAATAATTGACACAAATTTAGGTTATGTTTGCCACTTACGGGGGGGAAATCATCTAGGCTGTGTATATTTGTGGGTGTTCTCTTCAGTGATCGTCTCATACATCTTGGTAGATCGCTTTCCGGGTTCTTGGTCGTTTTTGATATCTTCTCCCGTAACACTGGGAACAACTCCACTAACCACCACTATAATGTAACAATGATTAAACAAAAAACATACATATAGTTAGTAATGGTCAGATAATATATAATGCAAAATTGATTAAAACATACATATAACCATATATAGTTAATGTAATAGAAGGAAACAATAAATATTGAAAGTATTAGTTATACCTGAAATGCTAACACATAGCCATAAATATTAATGGTCTTTGGGGGATTTCTGACCCGCTCTTCATTAAGTGCCTTGTCGAGACAGTATAACAAGACACTATAGCATAATGTGCCCCAAGGGAATGTCTTCCATCTCTCTGTACTCTCAATGAGGACCCACATAAATGGATAAATGCTAGCTTTATCATCCAGTCCCATAAATAGATGGAAAGCAATCCCTACATTCGCCAACTTTAAAAGATCTTCATCATCTATCGGATCTTGCCCTGCACGGTCTCCCTCCCCTCTATCACTTCTTTCCTCAAGAAATGTGACAAACTCCCTCACCTCCGGCGACACTCCATTAAACATTCGCCCTAGGAGACCGTTTGGATCATTTGGAGCTATTTTGAAGATTTTACGGTCGATGCCCCCAAAAGGAAGTCCGGTCACCAATAGAAACTCTTGTTTCCCAAACCTATAGCTTCTCTCCCCAATTTCAAACCACCTCTCATCACGGCGTGCATCCGCTACATTTATCTCTCTAGCAAGCACCCACAAAATCACAGAACCAGCAGCCGTATGATTAGTTACCCTCAAAATATGTCCGAACGGACATTCTGCTATGAACCGATCGTATAGCTTTCTTCTTTTAATAACGGCAATTATCCTAATAACCAATTTTTGACCAATGTGTGTGTTCCCGCTCGTATGTCTGTCAATTGTGTGTGAACTATATTTATAGTCGAAATCCATCTGTAGGAAAGAAAAACAGCAAAGAAATCATCAGTAGCAGAATCAGTTTTTGAACTGCATCGATTTTTGAAGGCATCTGAAAAATCGGTTAATGAAATTGATCGGTTTTTGAAGGCATCTGAAAAACCGGTTAATGAAATCCATCGGTTTTTCACTAAGGTTTTCCACGATCGGTTTTTGAGATCGGTTTTCCACTTCGGTTTTCCACCATCGGTTATTCATTTCGATTTTCCACGATCGGTTATCCGTAATCGGTTTTCCACGATCAGTTTTTCATTTGTTACCGAATGAAAACCGATAATGGAAAACCGATCGTCGAAAACCGAAATGAATAACCGATTGTGGAAAACCGAGCATGAAAAACCGAAATGAATAACCGATCGTGGAAAACCGATCTCAAAAACCGATCGTGGAAAACCGATCTCAAAAACCGATCCGATCCCGACAACTCTTCTCTCGTCGGAATCGGTCATTTTCAACACAAACACGACCAAACACACTAAATCCAACCTATTCTAAACCTAATCATCCTAAACTAACATCCATAACACAAACACACATATCAAAACACCAAATCTCAATCAAAACATACAACAAACATATCAAAATCTAACCTTCACACTTTCTGCAGGTTCGCCGGCGGTAGGAGCTGCTCGGGGAAGGTCGGCAACGTTGCGGTAATGGCCGGAAACGTCGCGGGGAAGTCGGGTCGCGATCGGGTTCAGGTTCGGGTTCCGCAAAAACCGGTTGGTTTTGAGTGAGAAATCGATGGACTGTGGCTGTAGTCCATCGGTTTTGGGGTATATATATGGAGGGACTTATTCGTAATTTCACCATTCGATTTTTCGAAAATTTTAAACTGTTCAGGGTTTTTTTGTAAAAATGTCCAGGGATATTTTGGACAATTTGGGTATATCAGGCAATATATTTGTTTGAGGGGTTAAAAACAATTTTTTTAAAAATAGTGGGTAAAAACAAATTTTACCCTTTTTAAATGGGTATTTTCTACAATTTCCACTAATAAATTTGAACTTCAAACAACATTTAAAGCAAACAAATGCAAAAGCTTTCATAAAATTAACAAATACAAATGTTATTTAATATTATATTATAAAAATAATTAGTATTGTGGGATTCACGGATGCAGGTGTGGATTTTGTTTTTCGGCGCCCACACTCGAAACCAAATCCACTGTGAGCTTGAAATTCATCATCCGCGCTCACCCACAGACTTATTTATTTAAATCCACACCCGAGTTGAAACATACAAGTTTGTTGTTTGTGGGTGAAATTACCATCCCAAATCTCGACGCACTGCGAACCAAGTCAAAACGCTGTTATAGCCATAATCTTCATTGCCACCTATACCAAAGTGTATCTTAAAGTTATTTATTTGGTCGTCGCCATCACTTATAAGCTTGAAGTAAAGGAAGGGTAGTTTTGTGCTTTACTGTTTTGATGAAAAGTTCTGGGTCTGATGGAGATATCTAGAAACAGAAAGTAAATATTAATGGCAAGGGAAATATGGTCATTGTAATCTCGACCCGCTCAGACTAAAAGTGGTCAGCTGTTAGTCCACGAGTGAAGGGAATGTAAGTGTAATTATATAATGGTTTGGAGTTGAGTGTAACTATAGACAAAGTCAATGAAATTAGTGCAATTTGCCTTTATCTGTAAAAAAAACTTAGAAAAGCCTACGCAGTAAACCTCAAGAAAATAAATAAATAAAAGAGAAGAGAGTGTCGAAATGAACACCCATAAAGAACTTTTTTTTTTTTTTTAATTCCTTTCTAACACAAAAAAGTGTGAGTTTCGAAAACCACACAGAAAAGGAATTGAGTTTTTTAGCACCATTGATTTGCTTGAACTACAGGTGTTAAAAAAATGCAACTCTTTTATTATTATTATTATTTTTTTAATTCTAGTTTCAAAACACGCTTTTTTTGTACTGTTTGTTGCAATTTTCATTACCAATAAAACCAGTCAACAGAATTCTTAAAAAATATATTTATAGTCGACAGAAAAATAAAATGACAGAACTGCAGATCCACTACAATGAACGCGGTTGGAATATTTTCCGTGCCCACAACTGATTAATAATGAATAACAAGATATTGCACATCAACAAATGCTCAAGTAGAAACATGCAGGTCAAGTGAAGTTCATCACAACCTTCTTGTCATGAGGACAAAGAAGCATCATACATCAAGAACCTGTTATTATATTAATATATGCCCTGTTATTTAGAGTTCATGAATAAAACAGACAAAACAGCAAACCCAAAAAATTGAAATACAACAGCACACAATATTCTGTCTTCCATGTACATGTAAGACAGAATTTTCAGATAAATGA
Organism: Litchi chinensis; assembly: GCA_019925255.1. NCBI lineage: Eukaryota > Viridiplantae > Streptophyta > Magnoliopsida > Sapindales > Sapindaceae > Litchi > Litchi chinensis. The sequence goes on from CM034462.1 coordinate 22,471,835, forward strand.
GCCTTCAACATCTAATGCCTTCATGATGATCTATTGTTCAAAAGTAGAGCACCCAACATGATCAAGTAAACACCTAGTCTGCATCAATTATAGAGGCTAGACAATATGATAATCAATTGTACATGTTTATGGTTTATTCACAACACCAACACTGGTGAGTGCCTCTGCTTCGGCATGCATTGATCCATCTTGGTTGAATGAAAAGCATCACAAACAACAGCTTTTGGTCATTGTCATTGTCACCATCACCGGTATCATCCTTATCAGAATTATCACCTCCCTTCAAATTCAGTGATCTTCACTTCATCCTTTGATTCATCCTCATCTAACGTCTTCATGAAGACTGATCTATCTGAAAATTGAGCAAACAAAAGATAAGTAACTTCAGAGTTCATATTACGTCACTATGCATTTGTCTTGATAAAATGAAAACATGATTGTATGTTTGTATTGCATGTTATGCAGATTGCATTGCATATAATCAGCAGAAAACTGCATAATTTTTGTATGTTACATCATCAATTAAAGTTGCATTATATTTTATTACAGTTTTGTGGCATATGTTTTAACAAAACTAGTGCTAACTAATAACTACACCAACTTTAAAAATAGAAAACAAAGGTTGATACCCGACAGGTTGTTGCATAAAACTGAACCACTAGGAGTTGCAAGAGATAGAACTTGTAAGGAAACGGAAAATATCAGCTAATACTATCTGTTTCAATTGGCAGCAATGGCAAACTCTGTTACTATATTCTCAGTGTCCATTTGAGGTTCGTGCACTATCTTTTTAATTAGGGGAAAAATCATTTTAGTCCCTAACTTTTGGGAAATGATCAAATTTTTAACTATGTTTCAAAAAAGGACAAAATGGACCCTAACTTTTCGAAAAGTGTCAAATTAGTCATTCTCGTTAGTCAACTAACGGTCAAACTTAACGGATGACATGATATACAAGGTTAATTTTATCATTTTAAGGATTAAAATGATCTGATCCCTTAACATTTTTTCTTAATTTTTTTTTCAAATCATTTTAATCTCTAAAATGATAAAATTACCCTTGTACATTATGTCATCAGTTAAGTTTGACCGTTAGTTGACTAACGAGAAAGACTAATTTGATATTTTTTCGAAAAATTAGGATCCATTTTGTCATTTTTTAAAATATAGTTAAAAATTTGATCATTTTTCAAAAGTTAGGGACTAAAATGATCTTTCCCCTTTTAATTATTAAAAGGTGGCAACAACAAAGATTATCAAGTTGTTTTAGAAATTAAGAAAAACAATCATGACTAGGCAAGAATTGTACTTTAACCAATCTGTGTAGTGAACATATTCAGTGCAAAGATGTTCAAAGCATTGATTTCAAGTCTACATTCTATTTTATTAATCCTATATGAAACTTTCAACAATAACAAAGCATGCCAACTATTCAATCAAGGATTTGAAGAATGTCTAAATAACTTTGCTTCAGCATGCAGAAGCCCATCTTGGGGCATCCTACGATTGTCAAGGTTCTGAAATGGAAATGTGAAATGATAATTAATTGGCAGAAGTTGACAAGGTTGAAAAAAATACTTTGTTTTGGTTCAAATGCGTCTTCACAAATGGAGCAATGCTGATACTTGTGGTTTAGGCACCTAAAGATATTATCACATTAATATCATAAAGATTTAAAGAGCACAGGCTGCAGATGATCCTTTAATTTTGATTCTGTTCATCATTGTCAACCATGATCCTCTAATAAGTTCTAATCAATAAGAAACGCTTGCTGATTGGCAGGTCAAGTGAGTTAAACTAATCATAGCCTCATGTCTTTAAGCTCTCAATGCTCAATTCCAATAGACATAGGAAAACAATGTTTACTTTGATTCCGGTTGAGTCTTAAGAATAAAGATGCATAATATAAATTGTACATAAAGATGCATTATATAAATTCTACATCACGAGCTGTCATTAATTTATTATATATACTTACCACCCTGTTGTTTTGGTTCATGAATAAAACATACTGAGGAACCCTACAAAATTGAAAAGGAACAGCATACAGTCTTTCTTCCATGTACATATAAGACATCCATGCCTTCAAGATAATGTCTTAATGATATTCTAATGTTAAAAAGTTGAACACCCAAATGATCAAGGAAACACCAACCGAAGAACGGTATACAATGAAGCCTGATAGGATGTTGAATATACAAAATGGAACCACTAAGAGCTTACAAAAAAGTTGGAAAAGAAGCTGAAAATATAGACATATATACATAACCTCGTCAATTAGCTAGCAGCCATGATCCAGGTGCTGTCAATCTCCCTCTGAAGGGGACTGTTCCATATCTGCGGTTTCCTTGTCTATATGAGGTGCCTGCACAACCAGTTGAAGCACAAAATAAAAACACAATTGTTGTAGCTAAATGGAAACAGGCATTAAAATATGATATCAATTATATACGTTCAGGTTTTATTTACAAGACAGCAAAATCAACAATGAGTACTTCTGCTTGGGCATGCATAGATCCATTTTGGTATACTGAAAATCCTCTAATTTTCTTGGGACTTTTATCACCAACCACCTTAACAAACATGGAAATATGAAGTGATAAACACAAGCGTGGAAGTTGATGAGCTTTGCTAATTCTAATAGTACAAATTTCTATTCCAGCAAGAGTCAAATTTCTTAAGTTGAGGCACCAATATTATTCAGAACTTAAGTTGAGTCAATTCCTTAAGTACAAAATTAAGATTTAAGCTTATCAAAACATGAACCACTAAGAGCTACATAGTAATTACGAAAGAAACTGAAAATATGACGATACATCAATGCATGCTTAATCAGCAGCCCTACACCAGAGTGTGGTGTTATTGACTCTTATTAGTTTCCATGTACAGCGGCAATCTTTCTAGATGATCATCGGAGTTCCAATATTCAATCTCTACGGTGGATTCTGGAGGCATGTATTTCCTAAAACACCCTCTTTGCCTATTTGATGAACCTTCATAACATTTTCATAAATAATGCCTCAAGTTTGAGCATCACAATATCTTTGCGTGCTTCATCTTTATGTCCAAATAATTCATCTCTAGACACAGGACTCACAATTTTTAGACATGCCTAAGCTATGGGGACAGGGAACATGCATTTCCATCTCTTGCAAAGCAAATTTACCTCTGTTTATGTACTGTGACAAAATGCTCCAATCTCACAATAGCTTTACTTTAATTTCTTCTAAACACATGAAGGGAAAATGTAAAATTGGAGGTGGAAACAAACAACTCTTATCATCACAAAGCGGCAAGAACGTGGGCATGCAGTTATAGAAGAGAAGTATGGATGCCAATATTTTTTTCATTCTTCAATAGAAGAAAGAGAATGGAGAAAAAAATAACCTGTCAAGACAGAAAGCAAATGGAAGTCTCCTTTGTTTGATACCCCCATGAGACATCTGATGTGGTAATGCCGTAAAACTCTTGCTCTGCTCTCTAAATGGCTTGGCTCTCTTATTCCTGAAAATTTATTCACAATCTAAATTACCTTTTCCAAGAAAGAACTAAAGCATTTACAAGAGTACATACTTAGAAAAAGAAAGACTGCAAACATTGCCATGACATGAAGAGTTTTAACAAGCATATACATTCTTTAATGTGTATATCTACTCATATACTAGTATATTACACTAACTCAAAAATATTAGATTACATTGGGAGATTTAATAAAAGAACATCATCAATGCAAACCACCATCTAAACTAAAATTTACACAGATGGACCAACTCAGGTAAAAATTTATTTTTCAAGAAACAACCAAAATGTTGAAAGAACGTCAATATTAATGCGGTGTGCTTGTGTGTGATATACACCAACATTGTAGCACAGCTACCTGAACCCACTACACTAGCACCCTAAGCTGAGCTAGAGAGTGAATCAACAGACTTGAAACTTTGTGAATCCTAAGCTGGTATTACACTGGAATCACACGAACTGTCTATAGCTTTATCAATACCATTTCTTCCAATTGACGTAGATTCGAGCCACTGTAGCCGTGTAGGTGAGAAGGTATGCCTCAGCCTGTGGAAACATATCAGCTTTGGAGTGGTAAGAATTTGAAGGTTTAAAGGGTGCACCCTTACAAATAACTTCAAGTCTTCCTAGAGTGACCTGCAAGATAAAATATCATATATAGTAATCCTCTAGAGTGAATTCACATTAGTTCTAATTTTTGGAAGCCATTTTCTAACAAAGTGAGAATTGCTCAACTAGTTGCATTCTTTTACATAAAGGTGCATCTTTTGAGAAACACAAATGATTCAATCTTACTAAAATCTAAAAATTGAGTTTAGGACAAAGATATCACAACACCGTTAACAACAAATAGGCAACTAAACAAATTTTTCATGATCCAAATACAAATCTTTCAGCTGTTAGTTAATGGTTTTGAAAAGGAAAGCAAAAGATTTTGTAAAACTCTGATGAGTTTGATTAGTACGATAAAAAACAAAGACTTTATCTTTTGAAACTAGTTTTCCTTAAATGAAGTAACAGAAAAAAAAACTGCCCACAAAGAGAGCTCAATAATTAAATGCAGTTTGTTTAACTACCCCATATAGATGGTATAGGTTGAAAGAGGTAAAACTTTTAGATAAATTTTAACATTTTTCTTGATTAAAAAATGGCATACCTGTTCTAGATCCTGTGATTTGGCTTCAAAATGGGCAAATGGTGTAGTCAAAGTGGCACATGCCTCTAGATACAAATCATGCAAACATGACAAGTTGGATGATAGCTTCTGTACATAATCACAGAGATTATTTAGTCCAACAAGTTTTCATTCACTTAACTTAATAAGAATGATGCCATTTCCATCTCTTGCAAAGCATATATGCTTTTGGTTTAACTGTTATGCTCCAATCCTATCTCTCACAATTGCTTCTAGCCGCAACACACTTCGAACAAGTGACAATGTGTGTCAGAGGTCGGAAATAAACTACTCATATCATCATTTGAGTTAGTGTGTGGAGTGTGTGTGTGTGTGTATTAGATGAAAGAGCATGGAGAAAATTAACTTGTGTGGAGCTAGAAAGCAAATACATTCTTTAATGTGTATATCTACTCATATATTAGTATATTACACTAACTCAAAAATATTAGATTGCATTGGGAGATTTAATAAAAGAAACATCATCATTGCAAACCACCATCTAAACCACAATTTACACAAATGGACCAACACAAGTAAAAATTTATTTTTCAAGAAACAACCAAAATGTTGAAAGAATGTCGATATTAATGTGGTGTGCTTGTGTGTGATGTACACCAACATTGTATCACAGCTACCTGAACCCACTACACTAGCACCCCAAGCTGAGCTAGAAAGCAAACCAACAGACTTGAAACTTTGTGAATCCTAAGCTGGTATTACACTGGAATCACACGAACGTTTTATAGCTTTATCATTGCCATTTCTTCCAATTGACATAGATTCAAGCCAGTGTAGGTGAGACGGTATGCCTCAGCTTGTGGAAACATACCACCGTTGGAGTGGTAAGAATTTGAACGTTTAAAGGGTGCACCCTTACAAATAACTTCAAGCCTTCCTAGAGTGACCTGCAAGATGAAATATCATATATAGTAATTCTCTAGAGTGAATTCACATTAGTTCCAATTTTTGGAAGCCGTTTTCCAACAAAGTGAGCATTGCTCAACTAGTTGCATTCTTTTACATAAAGGTGCATCTTTAGAGAAATACAAATGATTCAATCTTACTAAAATCTAAAAATTGAGTTTAGGACAAAGATACCACAACACCGTTAACAACAAATAAGCAACTAAACAAATTTTTCATGATCCAAACACAAATCTTTCAGCTGTTACTTAATGGTTTTGAAAAGGAAAGCAAAAGATTTTGTAAAACTCTGATGAGTTTAATTAGTTCATCTTTTGAAATTAGTTTTCCTTAAATGAAGTAAACAGAAAAAAACTGCCCACAAAGAGAGCTCAATAAATACATGCAGTTTGTTTGACTACCCCATATAGATGGTACAGGTTGAAAGAGGTAAAACTTTTGGATAAATTTTGACATTTTTCTTGACTAAAAAATGGCATACCTGTTCTAAATCCTGTGATTTGGCTTCAAAATGAGCAAATGGTGTAGTCAAAGTGGCACATGCCTCTAGATACAAATCATGCAAACATGACAAGTTGGATGATAGCTTCTGTACAGAATCGCTGAGATTATCTAGTCCAACAAGTTTTCATTCACTTTAACTTAATAAGAATGATGCCATTTCCATCTCTTGCAAAGCATATATGCTTTTGGTTTAACTCTTATGCTCCAATCCAATCTCTCACAATTGCTTCTAGCTGCAACACACTTCTAGCAAGGGACAATGTGAGTCAGAGGTTGGAAATAAACTACTCATATCATTGTCTGAGTTAGTGTGTGGAGTGTGTGTGTGTGTGTGTATTAGATGAAAGAGCATGGAGAAAATTAACTCATGTGGAGCTAGAAAGCAAACGGATGACTCCTTTGTTTATAACCCACCAGATCTCTCTTCTATTCATGTGTAAAGCTTTCTAATTGGTTTGTCTCTCTTATTTTTGGAAATGGATTTACAATTTGCATTACTTCCTCAAGAAAGGAATGAAAACCAAGCCACTACAAAAAATAGTCCACAAAAAGAACGAAAATTTCTCTTATAGTATCCAATCCAAGTGACTGCTGTATGAGAAATTGATCTTCTTTTGGCAGAAACATGAATCAGATCTAAAATCCAGTAAAAAAATCATAATTAAAGCAACACCCTTCCAAAAATTGTATTGTCACCATGTGCAAAGAATTCACAAATAGGTAGGTCGGTATTTTATTTGAACATTACATCAAGGTTACTGAGGTTTTCTCAAACAAATAGAAATGGCAAACATATTCCTTGCATATTTGTGGTGCCAGCACAACCAAGCACCGAATTGTAAAGTAATAAGTAGCGGTCAGAGATCTAAGAAAGTGTACATTTCCTTTACTTGGGCATGCACAACTTTGCAAACACAGAAATATAAAGCGATAACTTTCAAGGACTAAGTTGATGGAGCTTGCTAAGGTACCTAGTGTTAATTTCTTAAGTTTGGGTAGCACGATTATCATTTTTCTTGGACACCTGATTGAGCTATGGTGACAAGAAACATAATTTTATATTCCTTACAGGTTTCAACATCAATAATTGACAGAGTTGGAAGGAATATAGGTTGGAGATCATCATTATTGATGGTTTGATCCTCTGCATCATCTTCAACAATGAATTGCTACAATGTTCCACAACATAAATGACCAGTGTTACCAGTTGGAATAAATTTCTAGCAAGAGTAAACTTGAATATATGTCTCAGCCTAAGGCAATATCCCACCTCTAGGTTGGTAAGATTTTGAAGGCTTAAAAGTTGTATAAGACCCTTTCAAATGACTTGAGGTTCTGACAGAGAACTCGAGATTATTATCTCCAAATTTAGGTAGTGGCAAATTTTTCAACAATCAATAATGATAAGATGTGTACATGAACGGAAGCTCTAGTAGAGGCATTCAGGTCATGTGGGTTCATCACAGCCTAAGCTCTTACTGTTTTCGGTTTCCAATACACAAAGAAGCATAAGATATCGTACATGAAGAACCTGTTATTATATAAACATACCCTCTTGCTTAGAGTTGAAGAATAAAACATACCAAACAGCTCCAAGAAATTGAAAAGAAGAGCACACAATCTGTCTTAGCTTTTATGTACATATAAGACATACCAAACAGCTTCAACATAAAGATGGTCTAATGTTTAATTTAGAAGTGGAACACCCAAAAGTTAAAAAAGAAACTGAAACTAGAGACATATATATAAGTGGTAGCAGCCATGATAGAGCTTAAGGTGGTGCTATTTACTCTTTCATTTTCCAATATATGGTGGCAACTTTCGTCGAACTTCACCAAAGCCCCAGCACTCAATATCTACTACATGTTGGTTGTCTGTACGTGGTGCCTGCGCAATCAATTGAAGCACAAAATAAAAACATAATTATATTGTTCATTCTAGTGAATTGAAAATGTGATAATAAATTGTATATGTTTAAGGTTTATATAGAATACAGCAACGTCGTACCTCTGCTTGGGCATGCACTGCTTCATTTTCGTCTACTGAAAATCTTGTAGTTATCTTGGGACATCCTCTCACCCACAACCGTGACAAAGATGGAAATATGAAGTGATAACCGGAAGAGCACAAGTTGACGAGACTTTCTAATCCACTGAGGAACAATTGCTCAAGTTGAGGGAGCACTAATTCTAATTGTGCGTCACCTGTCATGTCTGCTTCATCTTTCTGTCCAAATATTTCTTCCAATTGAGTTGAAAATATTACATGAAGGGATGTCAGTTGTTGAAGATCTAGTCGAGCTATCGTGACCAGAAATTTTACATGTAGGGATGTCAGTTGTTAAACATCAACATCATCAAGTTTTGACCTTTCCGATTTTTGATACACTACTTCCCATTCTTCAACACCTTTATCTCTCAAGAGGCTTCCAATAGTTACAATAGTTAAAGGCAAACCATTGCACTCTTTCAAAACTTTTTTTGCGGCATATATCAACATGGTGGAGTCATTGCCTACTCCCGCATGCTTTTTAATGAGATACATCCCTTCTTTTTGGTTGAGAACATTTAATTGAAGCTGTCAATTTAGAATAAGTTATTCAACACTCCCCCTTATTCAAAATTGCAAACTCCTAGCTGATTCCTGAAGTAAACGTGCTTCTCACGAGGAAGAGATTTTGTGAGAATATCAGCTACTTGTTCATTCGTACTGCAGAATTGCAAAGCAATCAACCCCTTTGACACCAACTCTCTAATGAAATGAACTCGAATGTCTATATGCTTTGTTCTTCCATGATAAGATGGATTTTTTGACATAGAAATTGCAAATTTATTATCACAATAAATTTCAATACTTGTTCAACACGAGTAGTTATAAGAATTTTGCAGCCTATATGCTCATTGCCAACGGAAATTCCAATTGTTCTCAAATCAAGCTTCGTCCATACAGCATCTAAGATTAAGAGGATTTTATTTTCACTCTTCAATCTTAAAAATAACCGTTTTGCTCTTTCTAGCTCATGTTTCTGCTCTAATTTCAAACTTAACGAGTCTGCTATATGATCTTGAATGCTCATAATGTTTACATTCTGAGACACAACAACCATAATAACCTCATCAAAAATCTTTTGTTCTTTAGTAGCATTGCCCACTACCTTCGCAAAGGTTGTTTTACCTACGTTTCACATCCCGTATAACCTCAACAATACTATCTTTCAATGCCTTAATAATTCCGAAGGCAAATTTTGTAGACTCGCAAGTCATAGAATCTTTAGGTGCTAAAATTTTATTCCTGGTAAAATAGTAGGATGGGAAATATTGTTGAATTTGGTAGCACGTCGTAGCTTTAATAGTATGCTTGTCTGTTTTGCTGCTCTCTACTTAACTTATACTTGAAACCCCAATTAGAACACCACCCATTAAGACGTGACTCATTTGCATTAATTTCTTCTTCCAAGATTCGGACATCTGCCACCACACTACTTGCCTCCGTTAGCCAATTCTGTACATCTCTCTCAATCTCTTCAGTATTTCTTCTTGCTGTCTCAACTTGCTATTGCACATGCTCTTGTACCAATCTCAAATTTTCGTCTTCTTTTTTAAGATCTTCAACAACGCTTTTAAAACAAAATAAGTAACAACCTTGACGTAGGGTCGGCTCCACCAAATATTCTCCTACCTTGGACAAAATACCGCTCAAAATAGGTGATGCAAATTCCATCCTATTTACATCAAAAATTTATAAGCACATGTAACACTATACGATTTGGGCAAGTGAAATGTAAAATTCATTATCTGAAAAAAGATTGACAATCTTTTGATAAGCATGAAATAGAAGCAACTAGGAATCAAGAAAAATATTATTTTCAATTACTTCTTAGGCTATTGAATAAGAACTTCATATTGTCTCTTAATTGAAAAAACTATAAATTACTTAACATGAATTAAATTAAACTAAATTTTAATTTCAATTTATTTGACTTTCTTAAGCAAAGTTGTATAAGCAAAAGTCAGAACAAAATATAAAGGTCTTATAGGGCCATATAGATCTTGAGATTATGTTATGATATCAATAATTCTACCATAAAATTATAAAATTGTACTAGTATTTTTTTTTTAATTAACCAAGTAATTAGTATTTGAAAATCAAATTTTGTATCACTAGAACAAAAAATTAACCTTACAAATTAATAAAAATAACTTAAAATTTAACAACAATTTCAATGAAAAATTAACAAATAAAAAAGTAAACAATATAACTCAAAATTAAAATCCACCGTAGCCAATCATGTAATAAAATCGGAATAGAAAATTAATATTATATGAATAACAGTTCATGTTCACCTTAGTTTTCTTCACAAGCTCTGCAAAATTAATCTGTCGTGGATCACCTATGAAAATGAAGATGGGATGGAAGCAACAAACATATATGACTTGGAAGGTGAACCTTGATATTAGCAAGAGCAAATTGCACAAATTTAAAGTTACAAGATTTTTTTTCTCCCTCTCTTTTGCTTTTTTAAGGTTAGATCCTATTTTGATTAGTTATGATAATCCTCTAAGCCCGGTATCAGTCCTAAAAATAAAAGAAAAAACAAAGTTGGACCCTCTGCGAATTGCATAAATTTAAAGTTACAAGATTTTTTTTTCTCTCTCTCTCTTGCTTTTTTAACGTGGCATCCTCTGTGAATTATTATTATTATTATTTTCTTTGAAAGGTACTTGTTAATTATTTGGACTTATTAGGATCATGGCAGAAAAGAAATCTTTAAAAAATAAATTAGTTGGGACTTTACCTTAAAAATACTGTTGTTATTAATGTATTTTCAAAGCCAAATTGTCCTTTTATATAAGCTAAATTGCACAATGATCTGAGTACGACAATTGATAAAAAATTGACTCAAACTTTTTAAAGATTATCTTGAGTAGGACAATTTCCATAGCATTTAATGTAAAAAAAAGGGATCCCAATATCTATTTTACGTATTATAAAAAAATTAAGATCAATATAAATTAAAAAAGTAAACATAAATTAAAAAATAATAATTATAAAAAGATAGGAACCAAAAGGATAATTGCTCCAAAAACAATACATAATATGTGGTCTCAATTATTACAAACTTCAAAGCAAAAAGTCAGTGTTGGTGCCAGCAACCCCCATGCCTCCCTTTGTAAGAGGCATGGGTTCGAAACCCCATCCTTGCAAAATCCAAATTTATATATATAATATAATAATATTTATACTATTTATAATAATAAGAGAAAATGTCAGCAGATGACACTTTCAATTATTGGATTGATAATTTTATCCCATTTCAATAAAGTTAACAATTAAGTCTCATTTTTTTAGACACAAATACCCTTTTTAAAAGTTAAAACTGGTGACTTTCTTATTTTATATTTTCTCTCTTCTCCTGCTCTTTTCTCTTTTATTTTCTTGTCTTTTATTTTCTGCACTACGAATTTCAACCACCATCCACCGTCCACCTTCCTTCTCTTCTGCACTACATTCCAGCCACCATTCACCATCCACCTTGCTTCTCTTCTGCATTACGAATTCCAGCCATCATTCACCGTCCATCTTACTTCTCTTCTACATTATGAATTCCAACCACCATCCACCGTCCACCTTGTTTCTCTTCTGCACTACGAATTCCAGTCACCATTCACCGTCCACCTTGTTTCTCTTCTGCACTACGAATTCCAGCCACCATCTATCTTCATTTTCTTCTTCACAACCACCATCCACCATCCATCGTCATTCTCTTTCATTTTCTTCTCTTCATTTTCGTCTTCACAGCCACCATCCACCATCAATCTTCATTCTTTTCTGCACTATGAATTCCAGCCACCATCCATCTTCATTTTCTTCTTCACAATCACTTCCATTCTTTCCATCCACCATCTTCAAAACTAGTTTGTTGAAATATCGTTGTTTTTATTTGTAACAAATGCAAAACTATCTTCATATATTATAATAAACTAATTTGTATCCGTGTCGGTGATCTTTTTATTAAAGAGAGTCACATTCTTAAGGTTTTGTATCAAAACAGTGACCTAACCACTAGTCACACCACACCATGAGGAGTGTTAGTAATACTAGTGGTCTCGGTGTGACTAGTGATGCCATAAGTAGATGAAAAAACCGGTAGCGAAAACACTAGTCACACCAAGATGTTGAGTGTTAGTAATATCAGTGGCCTCAGTGTGACTAATGATGTCATGGGTAGATGAAAAAAATCAGTAGCGAAAACACTAGTCACACCAAGGTATTGAGTGTTAGTAATACCAGTGGCCTCGGTGTGACTAGTGGTGCCATGGGTAAATGGAAAAAACCAGTAACGAAAACACTAGATGAAAGGGAGAGACAATCACGACCAACAAAAGTAGAGGTTTGGGGGAGGCAAAGGCTATTGATTTTGGGGGGGAATAAGTTTTTTTCAAGGTTTCAAAATGCAAAGGCTTTTGATTTTACGGGGAACAGGTATTTTTCAAAACCCAACTACTATTACATATTTTTATTGGAAGGATATATTGGTACTTTTACATATCATTTGAAACTCAATTATTACATTTTCTCAAAAGGGACATAAATGTTAAGTCAATACTTAACTATGCTACTTTTGTCCACACCCCTAATAATAATAATTATTATTATAGGTCTCCCACCATTTATGTGGGTTAATCCCCCACTCTCGTGTGGGTCTCCGTCACTTCCGTGTGAATGAATTCCTCCCAATTGGGAGTAGTTATCCGGGGGCCGCACCACTAATATCCTATCTCGGTTAGTCCCGGTAGTTCCTTGAACCCGTCCCAGATACAGTTCTTATACTAAAAAAAGCAAAAATTATAACTTTTAGTCTACTTCATGAAAATAGGTAAAAAGTAAGCATAATGTGGGCTTCAAAAACAAATGGATTATATAAAAGTTGTTTCACCAAAAACATGTCCTTCAATCATTCAAACCAAAATGGAGCTTACAACAAACTTCAATTAGCAAAGCAGATTGCCACTCAGTTATAAAAGAATAGTGGGCATGGCATTTCCCAGTCTAAGGATTACAAGAACTAGCATTTTGCACAAGGCCTTTGGACTCTCAAGTTGAAAACTTGAGATCAAAAGTAATATGAAAATTCAATAACCAATTTTGTATTTAGTTGCCTACCAAATCCTTCTTATAAACTTGAACTCTGTCTCTTTTTTTTTTTATAGTTTTTGTGATTTGAAGCAATGATTTAAAAGGAGATGTTGAAGGCTTTCGAACACTGTGATTAAGCAAGATAATGAAAGTCAGAAGACTTAAAGCCCTAGCCTGATATGCAGAGCCAAGTGAAATTGACACATATGAGAGATGTCTTAAAATCCCTAAGGTTACTTGCAACAATGAAAATATCCCATTTGATGATCAGTAAAAATGCATTGTTCTAGCTTTAGGTATGGAATAACAAAACCGTAATTGTGAAAAAACTAGAAAACTAAAAACCTATGTTTGAAAGCAAGAATTAACGAGTACTAAACAAATAATTACCTTAAAAGTGGCCATGCCAATAGTGCTACCGATCAAAGATCGAATTGTAAGATGAGTATCCAACTTTCTTGTAGCCAACCATAGGGCGCCAATGGCAAATAAGGTTGTGGTGGCAAGAATACGGTGATCAAATTAAATTAATGAAGAAAAATATAAAACCATTGATTCAAATTTTGATTATTGTTATCAAAGTGGTAGTGATGGAATATCATGAAACTTAAAGTACTTAAAATGGTAAAATGTAATCTTAGCACATCAAAATTACTAGCACTGTGGATGTACTCTCAAAGAAGTTGTGAATGAGTGGCTTCATACCAAAAATATTATCGGGAATCCATGTATCACCCATTTTTGGAAAAGTATTATAAGCACGACTATGAGAATGAGTGGCTTCATACCAAAAATATTATCGGGAATCCATGTATCACCCATTTTTGGAAAAGTATTATAAGCACGACTATGACAATTCAACATGCAAACATTAACTTAGGTTGTAGGCAGGACAATCACGCCATTTACTGGATCATTTGGAAACACCAAATTTATCATGTAAACAATTATAGCACTTATAGTTTCATTCCTCGCAACAAACGCTCCTATAATAGCAGTAATTCCCACAATGAAACTGACAGGAAAGGCAAGTTTTTTCACTTTTGCTACCCCATGAACCCAAACACCTGATTCAGCAGGTGGTTCAGGCATAACAACAGAAAGACCAGTCCAAAAGAGGCCGTTGTAGATAACAAATACGGAAGTTAGATGAGCAACAAGATGGTATAGGCTTACTCCTGGCTGAGCATGTTCAGCGGGTGGCTCTTACAAAAGAGAGAATACTTCTACATATACAAAACCAGAGGCCAAAAACAAATTGCAAAATATATAAAGGAAGAAAATACAGTGGAGTATTTCTTGCCTTTAAACCACTTTTCACCATTCACCAACCAATAAAACCCTGGCCAGCACCAAGTGCAAAAAAAGCAGAGAGTCTCAATCTTAGTCCTAAGGTAATGTATATCTTACGAAGAAAATACGAGAATGGTAGAGCAAAAATGATACCCAATCCCCTTCCCCACGTACGGTGCACATATTCCATCCAATAGATGAATTTGAAATCTTCAATACTCATCCCTTTGTTTACACTGTCAAAGATCAAAAACAAAGTAATTTGGAGTGTGCACATATGTTCAATGTGATTTTCTAATGCTTACTAGAAGAAACATATATAAATGCTACAAAGTGACCTGCAGTGTAGTTTGTACTTACCATGTATATTCAGGTGATTGCTTATACTTCTCAAACTCCTGCGACTGTTTACTCCTCGTCTGACATAAGAGGGGGGCCACCAGTGAATTTCCAATCGATTATTGAAAGACCATATCATGTTAGTCGAGTAACACCACCAAGTACCACCACACTAAAAACCCATGCAGTAGAGCCAAAAAGCCATATCCTAACGATTTTCTATGCACAAGGGCCCCCAGTTACTAGTAGCTTCAATCACTCCTTATTTTCTACACCTAGAAACACAACCATGGACATGTTCCTCATAGTTGGAGTATAATTACCCTATGAACAACATTCTGTTTTGGGTAATGTTTTATACACAGATAAACATACATTCAAAAGGTATAAAACATCAGCTTTCACTTAGAGCAAATGCTCATAAGTTACAAATTTTGGAAGCCATTTTCCAACAAAGTAAGAATCACGATGCACAAATGGTTGCATTCTTTAACATAAAGGTGTATCCTCTAAGAAACATAAATGATTCAATCTTATTAAAATCTAGTGATAATCCTAAAAAATCCATTGTAGTTTATAAAAATATTAATTTTCTACTTATGTTTTTTTTTTGTCCAAAATACCCCTGAAGCTAAAAAAGTAACAAAAAATATCAATTTTATTCTTCATGACTTCATTATCAATTTGTGTCTACCAGGGCATTTTCATTATTTCACACGCTTCCAAATGAAAATTTGAGTGTTTTTATTATTATCAGGGGGGATTTAAAAAAATAATAAAATTATATATGATAAAATCGATATTTTACAAACTACAATAGTTTTTTGGGATTATCTCTAAAATCTATAAATTGAATTTAGGACAAAAGCATCACAACACCATTTTCTAAAACAAATAGGCAACCAAGGAAATTTTCATGATCCAAATACAAATATTTCAACAGTTATTTAATGGTTTGAAAAGGAAAGGAAAAGATTTCGTAAAACTATGTTGAGTTTAATTAGTTGGATCAACAACATAGAATTTATCTTTCAAAACTATTTTCCTTAAGTGAAGTCACTGAAGTGCACAAAAAAAACCTCCCACAAAGACAACTCAATAAATACATGTAGTTTGTTTAACTACTCCATATAGGTTGTTTAAAGTAAAAATTTTAGATAAAGTTTGGCTTTTTTCTAGAGCGGAAAAAGGACATACCTATTCTAAGTCCTATGATTTGGCTACTAAAGGGAAGGACAAAAGAACAATTGCTTTTGATAAAAATAAGAATTTATGAAATACTGAGTTTTAAAATTTGTTTATAAACCTTTCTAAAAAGATCAAAATAATGTTTATAAAAGATGAATATTAATTTTGGTTATAAAAATAAGAAAGGTACAAATTCTCCTTTATATTGAGCTATAGAAAAAAAAAAAAAATCTTTTCTTTTCAATTTCAAAAATACATAAAGCAAAAATCAAAAAAATTTCTATGAAAAGGAAAACTATTTCTTTTCTATTCATAGGCAAACAATTAGGGTTTTATTTAATCAAAATTAATATTGAACTCATGTTTATTACAATTAAACTTTTGTCTAATATAACATAATTAATTCATATTATATTTTGAAGTCGAACTCGTGACCTCTAATAAATTAATTCATAATAAATTTAAACTAGAGCATTATTGATAATCGAATTTAAGACCTCTTATAAAATTAATCAAATAATTATTAATTTATAATTAACTAATTAATTATTAAATAATTTTGAATAATCAATATTATTCCAAAACTAAGTGAACATATATTTTACTACTAACATAACAAATGTAATTGGATGGTCCAATTACAATATTCTATATACACGTTTTTTTATAATGAAATAAACTATCAAGGGGATCCAATGACCTATAGTTTTGAGTTCTAATAATATCAAAATTATTAATTAAACTTTTTAGTTAAATAATTCACTATTATTAACTTTAGAGTTACTCCACTAAAAACCTAAGATTACACTCTCAAAACTATAGATGTTTTTATACAATTTAAAATTTTCAGTGTCCATTGATTTAATCATTACATATGATTTGATTCTCCACAAATAATTCATAATTAGAGCTATGTCAAAATATTTATTTTATCCCCCTAATTATGTCTTGATCCTTCAGTATCACTGATTTCTTAATGAAAAATATATTCATAACAATTTATGAATTTATCTTTCTGTTTACATATAAATAGAAAGTTAAACATTCTTATTATTCAAGACTTAAATCAACCCTTAAATGAATTACTTTTCTACTTCTCACAAAAAGAAATAGATTCCACTATTGTATAAAATGTTCTCAGCTACTTACTAAATCATATATCCAAAGTACGAAGTTATTGATCAAACATTTGTACCGATCACATCCATTTAAATTAAAGGATATAACTTAACAAGTAGAAGCCCATAATACACTCGAGACTAAGATCAATTTATATATGATCATCTAGTTGATAAATATAAGTCTGTAAGTTTAACAGATATTAATTAGAAGCTCATGTTTATAGCAGTCCAGTCCTATATAATCTTTATTATATAAGGCATCTCAATTTTTATGTCACCACATGAATAGTTTTGAATAGAACTATCATACTGAATATGAAATAGACTACAACTATATATTTATTACAAACAAAATAGCCAGATTCGTTTGCTTTTTATAGACTCTTTAGATTACTTATCTCAAACTAAATTTGTTTGTGTATAATAGTTTTATATTTAGTTTAAAATTACATCAGTAATCAATGATATTTCTCAAACAATCTCCCATTTGCCTTAAAGTAGATGACACATATCTTGTAATCCTAGACTTTCTAAAAGACCTTTAAACGCTATAGTCGTTAAGGTCTTGTTCGCATATCCCTTTTGTACAATATCCCTAATGAGATGATATTTTCTCTCTATATGTTTCCCTCATTTATGACTTTTTAGTTCTTTGGAATTAGCCACTACACCATTATTATCATAATAAAAGGTGAATGGTTTATCCATATCCGAAACAACTTCCAAACCAATCAAGAATTTATAAAGCCATACTGCTTCATTAATCGCTTCATAAGCCACTACATATTCGGCTTCCATAGTGGAATTAGCAATGCTTGATTGCTTAACACTCCTCTATGCAATGGCTCCACCACCAAGGGTGAACACTAATCTAGAAGTGGATTTCCTAGAATTCTTGTCCGACTGAAAATCAGATTCTATATATCCTAATAGGATCAAATTCTCTCCAGAATATACTATCATATAGTTTCTTGTTCTCCGAAGATACTTAAGAATATGCTTTACAATCACTCAGTGATCAAATCCTGAATTGGATTGATAACAACTAAATATTTCCACCGAATAGTATATATCCGGTCTCGTGCAGACTATAGTAGAGGCATAGGAAATCCATCTTATATCCTCAATTTCTTAAGGTGTCTTAGGACACTATTCTTTAGACAAATGAACTCCATGATAAGAAGGTAAATGACATTTCTTGGAGTTGTCCACTTCAATTCCCCTAATAGAAATCTTATGCTTATGGAACCATAAAGTGGCATTTCTTTCAATTGAGTACCAAATTGGTTTCTTCGCATCTCTTCAAGACCTTAACTTAGTTGTGAAAACATTGATTGAATGAGTCCTTGAATATTGAAAAGTTATCCATGAAAAATTCCAGAAATCGTACAACCATGTTCAAAAAAATTGTCATTATACACCCTTAAAAGGTTGCAAATGCATTACACAGTCAAAAAGGCATCCTTATGTAAGTATAGGTGTCATAAGGACAAGTGAAAGTTGTCTTCTTTAGATTTTCTAAAGCAATGGCAATTTGGTTTGGAGTACCTATCCAAGAAATAGTAGAACAAATGTCCAGCTAACCTGTCTAATATCCGATCAATGAATGACAAAGGAAAATGATCTTTCCTTGGTTATGTTTCCTATAATCTATGCATACTCTCTAACTAGTGACCACCTTTATTAGGATATGGTTATTCTGATCATTGGTCACAATTGTTATCCCCCTTTCTTTGGAACATATTGGACAGAGCTCACTCAAGTGCTATCCAAAATCGAGTAAATTATCCCAGCATCTAGAAGCTTAATTATCTCCTTCTTCACTAACTCCTTTGTATTTGGTTTCAAACTGTACTATAGTTGAATGCTAGGTTTGCAGTCATTTTCTAAAAAGATCTTATACATACAAAACGATGGACTTATACATCTTATGTCTATAATAGTCCAACCCAGCCAAGTTGTTCTCCCTCAGCACTCTTAATAGCTTCTCTTATTGAACTTCATTCAACTTTACGGAAATGATGACAGGCAAAGTGTCATTCTCTCCCAAGTAAGCATATCTCAAGTGTTTAGGTAGGGGTTTCAACTCTAGAACCAGTGGTTCTTCTGTTGATTGACTTCAACACTCTTAATGACATGACAAGCTAAACTTCTATGGACTCAAATGTTGAAACGGCTTCCAATTCTCTTACATACTCTTCCACTTCCTTTATACTTTCCATTCCCACATTCATCAAAGCTGATTCTAGAGAATCTTTGAGTAGTAACTCCTTAATTGTTTCCTACATGCAATCTCCCAATGTTTCTATTTGGAAGCGTTCATTCTTATTAATTGGAAATTTCATTACCTTGAAGACGTTGATGGTTGTTGCCCTATTCTAGACTCTCATTGTGAGTTCTCCTTTCTGAATGTCTATCACAGTGCACTCAGTAGCTAAAACTGGTCTTCCAAAGATGATAGGAATTTTCTTATCTTCTTCTATATCCAAAATGACAAAATCTATAGAAAAAATAAAAGTCTTCACTTTCACTAGAATATCTTCGATCATCCTCCTAGACCTTTTAAAAAATCTATCAACAAGTTACAGCGTGACTGATATAGGTTTTGCCTCCCCTAGACCTAACCTTTTGTAAATTGATGAAGGCATTGAACTTGTGATTGCACCAAGATCACACCAATCTTGATTGTACAAGAATAGTAAAGCTTCTAAGGTCCTTGAGCTTTAGGGGTAACTTCATCTATTAGGGCAACTATCTCAAAGTTCCCTAATTTCCTCTTCTTTGACAAGGTCTCCTTTATGAACTTGACATAACTAGGCATTTATTCTAATGTCTCTGCAAAAAGGATGTTGGTATGAAGTTTATTAAACAACTCCAAGAATTTAGAGAACTACTTATCCAACTTTTGCTTTCGAAACCTTTATGGAAATCGTAATGGTGGTTTATAAGGAACAACTTTCTCTTTTATTGATCTTTCTTTTGCTTGTTTTTCTTTTTCCTTCTCTTTCTTTGAACTATCATCATCATCCTCTTCATCTGATGGTATAGGTACGACAAGAAATTCTTTTATCTTCTGGGTCAATTCTTTACCACTCCTAAGAGTGATAGCTTTGTACTACTTTCTTCCTTCCTTAGGTTATTCTTAGTGTCTCTAGGAAGCAGTTCTAGCTATTTATTGTGAAAGGCACTAGTTAATTGATCAATTTGTACCTCTAAATTGCATATGGAAGCATCCTAATTTTGCATCTATGTTTGCTGACTTTGCAACATCTTCTGCTGACTCTGTAGCAAAGCATCACTTTTGGATATATATTGTAGGAGCATATCTTCCAAAACTGACTTTTTTTCTTAAGGTTGGGTTTGCTGTTGAGTAACTTGAAACCCTAGCAAAGCTATTGGTTTTGCTTGCGGTGCTTGATCCTGATTCCTCCATGGAAAATTTGGATGATTTCTCCATCTAGGTTTGTTGGTATTGAAGTAAGGATTGTTACACTGCCTATAGAAGTTAGTCAATAAACTACACCAATTCTAAATTGATCACACATTCCTCCATAACTCTCACAAATAACACATGGGCTTTGAATGGATTTCATCCTTACTGTGTTTTTGCTTATGGCTTTCACCAATGCATCCAACTTAGCATTCATAAAAGTGATAGCATCCAACTTATACACTCTAATTGATGTTGTTTGTTTAGGCTTTGACCTACCTGCTGGCCATTGATAGTTATTAGATGTCATTTCTTCAAGTATTGCATAAGCATCTTCTAGGGTTTTGCCCATTATTGTGCGTCTAGCTACTACATCTATGTTAGATCTAGTAACCTCCAACGCTGCTTAGTAAAAAGTCTAAACTTGCAACTATTGTGGAACTCCGTGATGAAGACATTTCCTAAGCAGCTCTTTAAATCTTTCCTAAGCTTTATACAATGTCTCTCCTTCCATCTGAGTAAATGAGGTAATATCATTCCCCATCTTCGTTGTTTTTGCTAGTGAGAAGTACTTGTCTAGAAACTTCTTTGTAAAGTCATCTCAAGTAGTGATAGATAGTTGAGGCAAGGAATTCAACCAACCTCTTACTTTATTCTTTAATGAAAAAAGGGAAAAGTCTAAGTCTGATAGCATCGTCAGTCACCTCATTATGCTCAAAGGTGTCACAAATTTGTAGGAAAATTGCTATATACTTATTTGGATCATCATTTGGTGCACCACTTATTTGAATGAAGGACTGAACCATCTGAATAATGATCGGCTTGATTTTAAAGTTGTTCGCTTGAATTGATGGCATGATTATGCTTCGATGAATGTCTGCAACTTTTGGCTTTGCATAGTCCTTAAAAGTCTTTAGACCAGTAGTTACTGTTTAGTTCTCAACTTCTGCTTGGTTCTCAACCACCTTAATTGCTCTTTCACCTAAAGTCTGATTGTTTGCCCAATTAACAGCTGGTGCTTCACGTCTCCTAGCTCTCTTGATGTTCTTGACTGTCCTTTCAATCTCACTATCAAAAGCAACAATTTTGTACTTTTCAATTTTTACATACAAAGATCGAAGATACCTGAAAAGGAAAAGAAAAATTGTTTGAATTAAAAAAATGCTTAACTAGTATTGATATTAACACTATAATTTGACATACCATCCCTAATAACGACGCCAAAAACTTGACCGGCTATTTTATTAATGCTTAGAGTACATTTAAGTATACACGGTCTAATTGTATTAAGCAGCATGTCAAGGCTGAATCCTAAAGGGATGAATACTAACTATGTATTAAGTACCAAAATTGATTAAAGTGAATTTTATCTAAACGACCAAGAATTGATTGATTTAGGAAAATTTAACTAACAATTAAAATTAAGGAAACCAGCAGTTGAAGATTATTTAGGCATACAATTTCAGCTAACCAATCCTTTGATTTACTCACTTCTTCTTTTAAGTTAGTTTCTATATTGCTTTTAATAAGATAATCCTAAGGTAGGAACTAAGCTCTCTTGATAGTCAAGTAGTTACTCAAATTAATTAACCAAACTATATTTATATGTAGATTAACTAACTTGAATTTTGTCGACGAGTAATCAATGCCCAATACCTGCAATCAATGTGAGAAAGCACAAAAATCCAAGATAATAACACAGCAAAAAACCTAACGAGATGAGGGAACGCAAAGCGTTTTACGTGGTTCAGCAATAATAAGCCTACGTCCACGACTGTCTCTCTTAATCTCTGCAGAGTGACAGTATATTATTCAATATTCTCCATCTCGATTACAATGATTTTAACTCCTATTTATAGAGGAAGAGACGTTACAATTCTGGTTGCAGTAAAATAGGAAAAGAATCCTGAATTAATTATACTTCCTAAATAATCAGAAAAAATAAGGAAGAGAATCATGAATTAATTACACTTCCTAATTTGTTTAAATACAATCAAGAAACTGCTCCTCAAATTCCGAGATATTGTTGACTGAGTTTGAATTTGAATAAACATTCATATATGATGAGGGAATCACGATTTGATTGGGTAATTGCCATATTTAGTGAGAGAATCATGATTGGATTAGGCAACTGCCTATTTCTGGAAGATACTGCATTTATTACGCTTTTGAGCGAGCTGCTGTCTATGGCGGTCTCGAGCTGAGCTCGCTTAGAGACGAGCTGTGCACGAGGCGAGCTATAGCCTGGCTGTGTTTACAGGTCTATTGATGCCAACTGAAGGAATTACCTGAGCGAGCGGCAGAGCTCGCTGGGCTTAGAATTGATACTGGGCCTCGTCTGATGGGCCTTGACTGGGTTGACTTTATCGGACCTTCTTATTAGGCCTAAACTGGGTTTTACCAGCCCATTTAATGAGTTTGAAAATAACATGCAACATTAGCCCCCCAGCTCTCAGTTCGCTCTGCGAGTTGGGAGCTCGAGCTTGCTGGTAAAAGCTGGCTTCCTTGGCATGCTAACTTGAACAACCGCCTCTGCACCTTTTCAAATTCCACCTTTTCAGTTGCGACACGTGGCAGTCATGCAGGAGGTAACTGAAACGACGCTTGCACGTCCCTTACACGCGTATTAAATGCACACTTCTTTCAACTGACGGCTCCATGATTACAAAACCGTACTTCACGCTGCACCATTGGATCTATAATGGTTACACAATTCAGAGATCTAACGGTTGGGGTTCGAGCTCGCTTGTCTATTTAAACTGGTGAAGCCTCTTCCACTTTCTTCTTTATCTGTCATTTTCTTTCAAAGCAAACAAGTTCAGAAAACTTACCGACTATTCATGAAATCAGCACCTTCAGTCGCCGTTTCTTCATTCCGTCAAAGAATCACGATAAGTTCTTCCTTTTGACTTCAAATCTTGAGTTTTTGGGTTTATATTATTGAGTTGATATTGCTTTTGCATTCGTGTTTTACTCATCACTGTTGATGTTACTTAGAATGACTTGAATATAGCATGCTGTCGTTGTTGAGTCTTTCTGATCACTGTTGAATCTTATTGTTCTGGGTTCTTTGTTGAACACAACTCTTCAACTTTTGTCGATTGGATCTTGCTTCATGCTTATTAGAAACCTGATTACTGTTGTAGTTTGTTATGTTTGTGAACTGTTAGATTATGCTCCTGTAGACTGCTAGCTCGCAGATCGCTTACTCATAGGTCAAGCCCCCCATTCCATGAATGACTTACGAAGTAGGAGACTTAGTATATTTGTTATTTTAATAACTTGCTGCGAACTGAAAATACTTCTTTGGTGCAGATGTCTTCAAGCGGAGCTAGCAGAGAAACTTCTCAAAGCAGGAAGGCTCACGAGCGAGATGCAGCTCAAAAGCATGTCAAGCAAGGAAGAGGAGCTCGGGATACCTTTGCTCACCATCCCTCTTCCTTGGAACTTTTTGATGTGGCCGGGCATACCATGCAATTTCGCATCCCTCTAGGTTGTCGCGCACTGATACCAGCTCCTAAAAATCATGCATGTTA
This sequence comes from Litchi chinensis, assembly GCA_019925255.1. Taxonomy (NCBI): domain Eukaryota; kingdom Viridiplantae; phylum Streptophyta; class Magnoliopsida; order Sapindales; family Sapindaceae; genus Litchi; species Litchi chinensis. Next base: position 22,496,003 of record CM034462.1, read on the forward strand.
TCCACCAAAAGGGTACGTCGCTGTCAGTGTTCAACATCTCGAACAGGGGCTAAGATTCCCCATACCCCCGTACCTGATCGCGTTCCTTAACGCAGTCAAGCTCGCACCATTCCAGTTAACACCGAACTCCTATGCGCAGTTGACCTCGCTGGCTATTGACTTTCTCAAGAACGGCCTTACTCCTCCTACTCCAAAAATCATTCAGCAGTTTTACGGCTTTAAGGCTGTAAGTGCTAAAGAGGGACAGAAACCCGATGGCATCTTTTACCTCATGGCTCGTCCGTCAAAATATAAAGATCTCCTACCCCAAAGAGATGCGAAGGGCAAGTCCAACGTTGGACCGTACAAAACGAGCTGGTTTTACGTCTCCTGCCCCTCTCTTGCGGATCTCCAAAATGTTAGCTACGTCTTAAATCCAGGTATAAATAAATTTCAGCGAGCTTTTTTTTTTTTTTTTTTTTAATCTTTGCCATGCAGCGCTGAAAATGGACGAGTCTCCCCTCAGCAGCGAGGAGAAACGAGCTCTTGATACGCTTGCAAACTCAGAGGAAGCGGGCATCAGTAGCAAGTTCGATGATACTCTTCTCAGAGCTTATGGCCTTACCCCACCTAGAGAGTCTCTAATTCTGCGATCTGACAAGGACATCGGCAACATGGGTGACAACCCTAGACTTCCTTCTGTCCTTGATGTCCCAGTCCAGGTAGGAGATACATCTACTTCTCGACCTCCAAAATCTATTACTCCGCGGGCAGAGGGAACAGCTCGCGCACATTCTCTAGCTCGAAAAGTTCTTCCCAAGGTGCTTCTGCTCGTACCCCATCTCGGAAGAAAATGTCTTTAGCTCGCACTCCATCAAAGGGCGCATCTCGAGCTACTTCTCCAACTCCTGCTCCGACTCGGACAGGATCAGATCCAGACCACACAGCCTCTATTGTACAAGTTGACTCATCTCCTTCTCCCCATCATGCAACTGTCTCAGAGGCTCCATTACCTGCCTCAACTGGCACCCCAGCAGTGGGTGCATCTAAAAAGTCTACTTCTTCAACCTCTGTTTCTTCTACCGGGCAAGCTTCGGCTAAAAGGAAGAAATTTGCTCTACTGGAGTTCCCTTCTGATCGACCCGCAGAGTCTCCAATTTCTTCAACAGCTCTAACAACTACTGAAGCACCACCAGCTCCAGCTCGCACCCCAGCAGTGGGTGCATTACAAAAAACTGCTTCTATAGCTCTTGCTCCTTCCACTGGGCGAACTCCGACCAATAGGAAGAAACTTATTCTTTTTGAGTGCCCTTCTGAACGACCTGCCAGACTCCAATTTCTTCAGCAGTTCCAACATCTACTGAAGCACCACCAGCTCCAGCTCCGACCTCCTCAGCCACTCCGGCTAAGCGACCTGCTGAGGCTCCAACCTCTCCAGCTGCTTCTTCTAAATGGCCTAAACAGACTGTTGCTAAGGCAATAACTCCCTCAGCCGTTGCCCCTAGCGAGGTGTCACTTCCCACTGCTTTTTCAGATCTCTAGCTGATTCCAGCTTTCAGTTCGCAGCCTGGAAAAGGTGACGCTCCTCCTAAGGTTGCTTCCCAGGCAACCCGAGCTGGCTCACACCCCAGCAGTGGGTGCATTACAAAAAACTGCTTCTATAGCTCTTGCTCCTTCCACTGGGCGAACTCCGGCCAACGGGAAGAAACTTATTCTTTTGGAGTGCCCTTCTGAACGACCTGCCGAGACTCCAATTTCTTCAGCAGTTCCAACATCTACTGAAGCACCACCAGCTCCAGCTCCGACCTCCTCAGCCACTCCGGCTAAGCGACTTGTTGAGGCTTCAACCTCTCCAGCTGCTTCTTCTAAACGGCCTAGACAGATTGCTGCTAAGGCAATAACTCCCTCAGCCGCTGCCCCTAGCGAGGTGCTACTTTCCACTGCTTTTTCAAATCTCCAGCTGATTCCAACTTCTAGTTCGTAGCTTGGAAAAGGGGACGCTCCTCCTAAGGTTGCTTCCCAGGCAACCCGAGCTGGCCCCAGCGGGTATGTAACTAGGCGTACTGTTGCTTCGTGACGTGGTACTTACTCAATCAATGTGCCTGATCTCCTGGAGCGTGAAAGAACTCCTTCCCCAATAAGACCAGAAATCGAGCTCGGACCTGGGGGGAGATATTTGACTTCCTTCATTCATAACTGAGCACCCATTATGTTTACTCATGCAAAGGTCTTAGAGAATAAGTCCCTTCAGGGTCAAGAGCTGGATGAATTCGCAGCTCGTCATTCTATGCTGGTAAGTCATTTTTCTCTATCCTCCGGCCTCTTTTACTTTATCGCATATTAACTCGTAAAATTTTCAAGCTACCCTTACTGCAATGAAGCAATGGAGGGTGACCAAGATCAATGAAGATCGAATGATGAAGCTACGAAGCGAGCTGGAGGTCGCTAATGATGAGATAGCGTCCTTGGCTGAGCGAACCATAGAGAATTTTGAGGCTCAGATGGCTGCGGCGAATGATACTAAACAGGCCGTCAAAAAAGCTCTACTGGAAATACAAAAAGAGTGCGACATGCAAAGAGAAGTGCTAAAGCAAATTGATCAGCGGTTTGAGCTAGCCCAGAAAGCTACCGAGGACCTCAAGGCACAGTTAGCTGCAGCAAGAGAAGAGCTAAGGCAGTCTGAGCAGCGGACTGAGCTGGCAGAGTAGCGAGCTACAACCGTAGAAGATAAAATTGAAGTGCTCGATCGTCAAGTCGAGGCTGCAGCGAATCGAGCTGAAGCTGCTGAGAAGCGGACTGGGGAAGTAGAAGCCGCTGCTAAACATGATGAGGAGGCTGCAACTAGACGGGTTGAAGAGGCAGAACGCCAAGCTGAAGTGCTTAGACAGCAAGTAGGGGAGGTAATTCAGCGAGCTGAGTCTGCGGAGCAACAGATAGAGGTTATGAAGAAAGAAGCCGAGGTCGTCAATCGCCTCGCAGACAACGCCTTTGAAGAGCTGTCAGTCTACCGCAAGCATTCTTTTCAGGAATTGGAGATGAAGGTTGCTGAAGCAAGGGACGAGGCTGAGGAAAAAACAGGCCGTAACTTTCTCTACACACTGTGGAAGTCCCATCCAACGATGGATTTTTCTATCTTTGGGGATGTCAGACTTGAAATTGTGGAGGAGTTCAAAGCAAGGGCTGCCTCATCTTCATCTGATCCAATTCCTCCGTCAGAGCAAGCTCCTGACGCGACCTCTCAATCTGAGCCTGCTGGCAATCTTGAGCTTTCTAGCTCGTCTCTTCCCCGTGATCATCCGGTTCAGAGCACAGACCCCCCTGTTCAAAGTTCAAATCTTCCAACTCAAAGCCTAGATCCTCCAACTTAGAGCTAGCCTTTTTCTTTTATACTTGTATTTTTGTTTCGATTTGTAACGAACTTTAATTTCAATAAAATTCATTCCTTCATTTCTTCTATGTTGAATGTATTTAAGCTATTGCATATGTTATAACATATTTTATGATCTTCCAATTTCTTGTGAGCTGATAGTTAACGAGCTCGAAATCTTATTAATAAATTGAGCAATCGCTTACTTTAATAGTTAAAAGACCTTTCAATATAAATATAAACAATTGATTAGTTAGAAGTTAACGAGCTATGCAGAGGCACTTAGTCATCTGCTTTTTAGACTCTTTTTTAGCGAGCTATGCAGTAACACTTAGTCATCTGCTTTTTAAGCTCTTTTGTAGCGAGCTATGCAGTGACACTTAGTCATCTGCTTTTTAGGCTCTTTTTTTAGCGAGCTATACAGTGACACTTAGTCATCTGCTTTTTAGGCTCTTTTTAGCGAGCTATGCAGTGACACTTAGTCATCTGCTTTTTAGGCTATTTTTTAGCGAGCTATGTAGTGACACTTAGTCATCTGCTTTTTAGGCTCTTTTTAGCGAGCTATGCAGAGGCACTTAGCCATCAACTTTTTTGGCTCTTTTTAGCGAGCTATGCAGAGGCACTTAACCATCTGCTTTTTTGGCTCTTTTTATTTTAAGCAAGTTATGCAGGGGGTCGTCACATCGCCTGCTTTTTAGGCTCTTTGATAGCGAGCTATGCAGTTCGAAGCCCATTAGCCTAGTGAAATGAGTTGAATCATAAGCTGGGGGAAATGAAGCTTTCATTAACTAGAATGAATTTGAATTACATATTACAAAGAGTCTATTGATAATAAGGGCGGAGATGCTCGGCATTCCAAGCTCGAGAGACTTCAGCTCCATTTTTATTAACTAAGCGATAAGCTCCATTCCCCAGATTTACTTTAACAACATAGGGTCCTTCCCAGTTCGGGCCTAAGGATCCATCACTTGGCTTGCGGGCTCCTGGTAGAATGAGAAGTAAAACTATGTCTCCAACATTGAATCTGTGAATTCGAGCATGCTTGTTGTAGTACCTCGCTATTCTCTGCTGATAGACAGCTACTCTCAACCTAGCTATTTCCCTAACTTCTTTAAGCAGATCTAGGTTTGTAGCGAGTAGCTGATCATTATCGTTTGGATTGAAGGTTGCTCTTCGTTGCGAGGTGACTTCAAATTCAGCTAGAATCATAGTCTCAGACCCATATACCATTGAGAATGGAGTCTCGCCTGTGGAACTGCGAGCTGTGGTCCTGTAAGACCATAATACTTTCTGAAGCTCGTCTACCCATGCTCCCTTCTTTGCCTCCAGTTTCATCTTCAAGGTCTACTTGATAATCTTGTTTACAGCTTTAACTTGGCCATTGGTTTGTGGATGGTCCACTGCTGAGAAGCTCTTAACGATCTTGAGGTCGTTGCAGAACTTGAGAAACTAGTCACTTGCGAACTGGGTCCCATTATCAGTCACGATCTGTTGTGGGACTCCGAATCTGCAAATACTAATACTCTACACGAACTTCTCAATCTTTGTTGTGGAGATTTCTGCCAACTCCTTCGCTTCTGCCCACTTGGTGAAGTAGTCAACTGCGACCACGACATGTTTGCATCTTCTCCGAACCATTGGCAGAGACCCTATCAAATCCATCCCCCAAATGGCAAAGGGCCACGGGCTTACCATTTGTTGGAGGTAAGCTGGTGGAGCTCGTGGGATCTGGGCAAACCTTTGACACTTGTCACATTTTTTGACTAAGTTGATGGCATCCTACCTCATGGTGGGCCAATAGAAACCTTATCGAAGTGTCTTCTGAGCCAGAGATAGCCCCCCAATGTGGTTCCCACAATAGCCTTCATGTATCTGCCTCAGTACTACTTCACACTCATGGCCATCAAGGCATCTTAACAGTGAAGCTGAGAACCCCTTCTTGTACAGCGCATCGTTATAGATACAATATCTGGCTGCTCTAGCTTGTAGACGTCGGGCTTCCAGCTTGTCATCTGGTAGCTTTCCGTCCTGCAAATAAGTGAGAATCGGGCTCATCCAGGAATCGGGCTGCACAGATATTGTCATCATGACATTCTTCTCCTCTGTACTTGGAGCTGGTAGAAATTCAACCGGGATCGCCCCAAGAAAGTCTGCATCTCGGATGGTTGCCAAGCGAGCTAAAGCATCTGCATGTGCGCTCTGAGCTCGTGGAATCTGCTTAACTTTGTACCTCTGAAATGCAGCTAGCAGCTAGTGAACTTTCTAGAGGTAAAGGGCCATTTTTGGTCCCTTGGCTTGATATTCCTCCAATATGTGGCACACAACAAGCTGTGAATCGCTGAAAACTTTCAATCGTTCGGCTCGCATCTCTTTAGCCAAACGCAGACCCGCGAGCAGAGCTTCATACTCAGCCTCATTGTTTGTTGCCTGAAAGCTAAACCTTAAGGCACAAAGGATTTTATGGCCTTCAGGACTGATCAATAGGATTCCAGCTCCAGCCCTCTGCTCGCTGGACGATCCATCAACATAAAGCTCCCAGGCTGAACCTTCAGAAGATTCAGCTTCATCATCCACAGGTCCGGTAAACTCTCCAATGAAATCTGCCAGAGCCTGAGCTTTGATAGCCGTCCTCGACTTGAACTGGATATCGAATTGTGCGAGCTCCACTGCCCATTTCAACAAATGACCTGAGGTGTCTGCTTTCTGCAAAACTTGTTTCAACAGATATTGGGTGAGGACTTCAATTGTATGAGCCTGAAAATAAGGCCGCAGCTTCCTCGATGCAATCACCAGGTAGTAAGCTAGTTTCTCCATCTAAGAATACCTAGTTTCTCCATCTAAGAATACCTAGTTTCAGCATCCTGCAGTCTTTTGCTTACATAATAGACCGGAAGCTGTGTTTTTTCTTCTTCCCTCACCAGTGCAGCACTCAGAGCTTACTGTGACACCCCCAAGTACAAAATCAGTTTTTCTTCTCCTTTGGGCTTAGACAAGAGTGGAGCTCGCCCCATGTATTCCTTCAACTGCTGAAATGCTATTTCACACTGTTCAGTCCACTCGAAACTTTTGGTCTTCTTCAAAATGTCAAAGAAAGGGATACACTTGTCTGTAGCTTTCGAAATGAACCTACTAAGTGCAGCGACCTGGCCGTTGAGGCTCTGTACATCCTTCACCCTGGTTGGCGATCTCATGTCGATCAATGCTTTGATCTTCTCAGGGTTTGCTTCAATTCCTCTACTGTTGACCATGAAGCCTAGAAACTTCCCAGAAGCCACTCCGAACGCACATTTGAGCGGATTTAACTTCATCTGGTAGCTTCTCAGAATCTGAAACATCTCTCTCAGGTCGCATACATGGTTACCTATCTGCTTGGATTTCACTTGCATATCGTCAACATAGACCTCCATGGTCTTTCCAATTTGCTCCTCAAACATCATGTTCACCAAGCGTTGGTAGGTTGCTCCAGCATTTTTCAACTCGAAGGGCATCACCTTGTAGCAATATAACCCCCGATCAGTCATGAATGAGGTGTGCTCTTCGTCTTCGAGTTTCATTGGGATCTGGTTATATCCCGAATATGCGTCCATGAAGCTCAGGAGCTCGTGGCCAACAGTAGCATCCACGAGCTGATCTATCCTTGGCAGGGGAAAACTGTCCTTAGGGCACGCCTTGTTCAGGTCAGTGAAGTCAATGCAAGTTCTCCACTTCCCGTTCTTTTTCTTCACTAGCACAGGGTTGGCGACCCAGGTTGGGTAGTACGCTTCTCTGATGAACTTGTTAACCAGTAGCTTGTCTACCTCCTCTTTCAATGCTAAATAGTTCCCCTGTCATTGCCCTTCTCTTCTGGCGAACTGGCTTGAAGTGAGGATCAATGTTCAGCCTGTGAGACATCACCTTAGGATCTATTCCCACCATATCCTCATAATTCCATGCAAACACATCCAAGTTCGCCTTCAGGAAGTCAGCGAGCTGGGCTCTCAGTTCTGGAGCTAATCTTCTTCCCAGCTTCAAGCACCGCTCTGGATCTGCCTCACTGACTTGTACATCTTCTAATTCTTCAATTGGACCAGTAGCTCGGTCTGCATCTACCTCGCAAGGGTCCAAGTCGTGACTGACTCCTTTCTCAGTCATAGCTCGTGGCTCGCCCCTGAGACCACGTTCACTTTCTTTCCTCTCACGCCCATCTTAACAGCATCTTCATAGCAACACCGGGCTAAATGCTGCTCTCCTCGAACACATCCGATGCCATTAGGAGTTGGGAACTTAACTGTTAGAGTTCTGATCGAGGTAACCACATCCAACTCGTTCATGGCAGGTCTCCCCAGGACCACATTATAAGCTGATGGGCAGTCAATTATCAAGAAATCTGTCAGGGTTGTTGCCTGACGACCTGCCTCCCCAAGAGTCAATGGTAGCTTAATTTGGCCCACTGGTACTACAGCATCTTCAGTGAAACCATATAAAGGTTTTGGGGACAGTCTCATTTGTTCTGCTTGTAGTCCCATTTGATTAAAACAACTCCTATACATCACGTTTACCGAGCTTCCAGTATCAATCATGATGCGCCTAACTTCCATATTGCTGATTTTGGCTCGAATAACCAGCGCATCATTATGGGGCCAAATCACATCTCTGGCATCCTCATCAGTAAACACAATCTCGCCCGAGGCCGTTTTTGCTTTTTTGACGGTCCACTTGACCCATTAAGTTGAAAAGTATGATTCGCCTCTCGGACTTATTTCTCATGAGATCTGTTTAAATCACCTGCGATGTGGGGGCCACCATGAATGGTAAAAATGGTTCTTACCGCAGGCTCATGCTCTGGTTCAAGAGCTTGTAGGGGCTGCTGCTGTGCTGGCTATTGCTGTTGAGGTCGTTGTTGGTGAGGTTGTGAGTCAGCAGGTCTTGTAACATATTCTCTTAAACGACCTCTCCTGATTAACTTCTCAATGGCGTTCTTCAACGACCAACAGTTCGAAGTACTGTGCCCTACCTCATTATGATAGGCACAAAATTTGCTTTGATCCCTTTGTTGAACAAGAGCCCTTATAGGATTGAGCCTCCCAAAATCTTCCTTATTCCTCTCTGCAGCGTAAATCCTGTCCGGTGAAGGCGTCAGGACGCTGTATCCTTCATGATGACCTTGACGTTGAGGTCGCTCATACCTTAGCTCTCTCCTCGCTTTCTTAGCGATTTGGTTATTTGAGCCACTATTTTTTCCTTCTTCATTCCTGCCATTGTTTCTCCTCTTTGGCTGGCTGGAACTGCCCGCTTCATTCTTCTAATTCTGTTTCTTCAGGCCGAAGATCTCTTCCCACCTAATCTCCTTCGCAACTCGCTCATAGAACTCTCCTAGATCCTTCACTGGGGACTTGTAAATGCTCTCATATAACTTTTCATCCTTGCGCAGCCCAGCCGAGATCGCTGTCAATATACTCTCATCTGATGGATGCTCAACATTTGCGACCTTGCGTCTGAACCTGGTGATATATTCCTTCAACGATTCACCCTGACGCTGAAAGATCGTAGCTAGGTGGCAGGATGGAGCGAGCTGTCTTCTCAGTGCTCTGTATTGACTAACGAACTTTTGTTGGCATTCCTCCCAACTGCTTATGCTGCGAGCCGGGAGATTCTTGAACCATGTTCTTGGAATATCTCCTAGAGTAGCTGGGAATACTCAGCACTTCACCATAGGATTACTGGTTTGCAGATCCATCTGAATGTTAAAGACGTCAAGATGGTCATAGAGGTCACTGTCCCCGTTGTACTGCTGAATGCTCGGCATTTTAAACCTCGGAGGGAGAGGCTGTGTCTCAATCTCCCTTGTAAAGGGGGTCTTTTCCCCGTAGTGCCCACGCTGCTCCGGGGCTCCAGGTCGCGCCTCAACCGTTGGACCCTTTGAAGGAGCTCCTCTACTTGTGGATCTCGGAACTTGTATCTCCTCCTGTGATCGTGACTTGGAGCCGGGTGCTCTGGGTCATACCTTTCGTCTTCCTCGAACAGACCCTCATGATGATGTGATCTTACTTATTGCCCATCCACCTCATCAACATACCGAGTTGCGGCTCGGACTCTATCGTGCCCAACCTCTGCTCATTGGTTTCCACCTTGGCTCAACCTCACTACCAGGCTAGCCGAGCGTGCGACTTCCCTTTCTTGTCAGACAGAGTGTCTTCCAGCCCTAGAACGCGCATTAGAGGAGCGAGTCGAGCCTGCAAGTCGCAGGATTTCCCTCGCCAGCCTTTCGGGCACTTGCACCGCTTCATGCTGCTGGGGCACGTGCCTTGGTGCCTGAACTTCAACCCTAGATATGTTCTGAACCTGAGCCTGCACCAACATATTGACGGCCTTTGTAAGCTGTCTGACCATGTCTTCCAACGCTTCTTGCCTCTGTAGCAACACATTCTGCCCTTCGGCCATTGGGGCAATTAGAACCGGTTGACGATGAGGCAGAGGAGGGATGCCTGTCGCAGCGCCGAATGCCTATCCATGAGACGTACCTGCTGCATGCATGGTTGCATCTTGCACAGGCTATATGTTCTGTTGAGATTGGTTCATGTGGCTCTCTACCTGGTCATCATCAACATGATACCTGTTTAATCTGGTTTTTGCTATGTTGTTAGGAATCGAGAAATCAAGATGAATAAGACTGCAATTTGGGCCCTCCTTCTAGCGCCAAAATGTCGACGTTGAATTTCAGTCGACGAGTAATCAATGCCCAATACATGCAATCAATGTGAGAAAGCACAAAAATCCAAAATAATAACACAGCAAAGAACCTAACGAGATGAGGGAACGCAAAGCGTTTTACGTGATTCAGCAATAATAAGCCTACGTCTACAACTGTCTCTCTTAATCTCTGCAGAGTGACAGTATATTATTCAATATTCTTCATCTCGATTACAATGATTTTAACCCCTATTTATAGGGGAAGAGACGTTACAATTCTAGTTGCAGTAAAATAGGAAAAAAATCCTTAATTAATTACACTTCCTAAATAATCAAGAAAAATAAGGAAGAGAATCATGAATTAATTACACTTCCTAATTTGTTTAAATGCAATCAGGAAACTGCTCCTCAAATTCCGAGATATTATTGACTGAGTTTGAATTTGAATAAACTTCCATATCTGATGAGGGAATCACGATTTGATTGGGTAACTGTCATATTTAGTGAGAGAATCATGATCGGATTAGGCAACTGCCTATTTCTGGAAGATACTGCATTTATTACGCTCTTGAGCGAGCTACTGTCTATGGCGATCTCGAGCTGAGCTCGCTTAGAGACGAGCTGTGCATGAGGCGAGCTGTAGTCTGGTTGTGTTTACAAGTCTGTTGATGCCAACTAAAGGAATTACCTGAGCGAGCTGCAGAGCTCGCTGGGCTTAGAATTGATACTGGGCCTCGTCTGATGGGTCTTGACTGGGTTGACTTTATCCGGCCTTCTTATCGAGCCTAAATTGGGCTTTTACCAGCCCATTTAATAAGTCTGAAAAATGCACATAACAAATTTATTAAGTTCAGATTATCTACTCATGATTACACAACTATACGAGTATATCTTCATCTCATATGAATTATGCTATTCTATTAGGTTCCCATCTCATAATACTTCTTTCAATAGTATCACATTCCTGGGTTCTAATCAATTAATAGGCCTAAATTAATTGACTAGTATTAAGCACCAATACAATATAATGCAAGAATGAAAACAATATTTAATTAAAATTGAATCATCGAATAAATCAACATCAAGGTCAAGTTACATTGCAACCTAGACAAAAAGGAAATTAGCTCCCCCATAGTAAAGTCAAGAGCAATAAGTAATACAAGAGGAAATTCCATAAATAGAATATTAGGGAAAAAAAACAAACTAATTATTCTCTTCTCGATCGAAGCTCCTCGGAATCCCAATCCTAATTGCTTGCTTCTACCTTTAATTGCTCTTGCTCTGCTTCTACTACTTGATGCCAAAACACTAAGAAACGGTTCCTATTTATAGGGGGCGAAATGGGCTCGTCTTGTAATTTCTCCAGACGTTAAACATGAAATTTTGCTTCTATGATCAAAGCCGAGATTTTGTGCATTTAATACGTCGTAACTTCCTGTCATAGGTTCCTTCCCTGCGACATCATCCTATGATAGCGTCGCAGGTTGCTTCCGCAGGTTCTGATCTAACAACTCTTTCCTACAAGTTGGTTGTAGCTTGTTGTCACAACCTGTGATCCTGTGATTCTTCCTTGCACCTTATTTGCCATAGCTTCTAGTCGCAGGATGCAACCTGCAACAGATAAAGTTTCGCTATTGTCAATTTCCTCAACCAATTGCTTTTGGAAGCTCTCCATTTTTATGCACGATTCTTTCTTGTATTATTCCAGATTATTTTCCTGAACCAGCTGGATCCCTTTCTTTCTCGAGAAAATTTCTAATTCCACTTCAATTCCTTCCAGAATTCTCTAACTTTCTCATAAATTCCCAAATTGCCACTGATTGACATTTCTGCACATAATTCTCAGATTTTATTAAATACACTAGTAATTACTCGAATTTTCATTACAAAAGCCTCATTTAAGAATATTAAATAAAGATATATTTTTCCATTATCATTCTACTCCAATATCTTCAAATTAGAGATTAACAATTTAGTGACAAGGCCTTCAAGGTGAAGAAATTATCATATATAGTAATCTACTAGTGCGAATGCACATTAGTTCCAAATTTTGGAAGCCGTTTTCCTACAAAGCAAGAATTGTGTTGCACAACCGGTTGCATTCTTTTACATAAAGACTGTCTTATGAAATATACAAATGTTTCAATCTTATTAAAATCTATAAATTGAGATGAGGACAAGAACACCATTACACCATAAGCTAAAATAATTAGGCAACTAAGGACATCTCATGTATCCAAATCCAAATCTTTCAACTCTTGTGCTGTATGAAATTGATCTTCTTTTGGCAAGTGAAAAAACATGAATTAGATCTAAAATTGAGCAAAAAGAAAATATCAAAATTAAAGCAAAACCATTCAAAAAAGTGTACGTATTATCATCATGTGCAAAGAATTCATTTAAAGGTAACTGGTACCACGCCTGAAATGAACATGAAGATTCACCCAGGGTTTTTTTCTAGAAATCACAAACTGCCATACTATTGGTTTTCGAAACCTTTAACTTAACCAGAATCTTTAATTACATACTCTATTCATACCAAAAATATAAAGTTTGATTAGGAAAGGAAAGAAACTGAAAATACAGCCATGTATTATTACCTGATTAGCTAGAAGACATGCCCTAGATTGGAGTGCTATTGACTCTCATTAAGCTTTCTGGAAGTTGACAAGAGTTCCAGCAGTTAATCTCCATGGTGGACGCTGGAGGGAACTGTTCTTTGGAAACATCTTCCTCGCCTATTTGTCGTTCCAAGCACCAAATTACAAAGTTATAAGTAGCAGTCAAAGATCTGAGAAAGTGTATGTTACCTTTACTTTGGCTAGCACAGTTCCAATCTGGGAGACTGACCTTCCTGTAGTTATCTTGGGGCATATCTCCACACTCAACTTTTCAGTCACAGAAATGTGAAGTGATATCTTGCCAAATTAAGTTGATGAAGCTTGGTAAGGCATCTATCGCGTATATCTCAAGTTGATCGGGCTATGGTGACAAGAAACATAATTTTCAATTCCTTACAATTTTGAACATCAATACATGACAGACTTGGAAAGAATGTAAGTTTGAGATGGTCGTCATTAAAGGTTTGATCCTCTGCGTCATCCTTAACAATGATTTGCTCCAATATTCCATAACAAAAGGTGAAGATATATCTCTGCCTAAGGCAATATCCCTCCTCTAGGTTGGTAAGATTTTGAAGACTTAAAAGATGCATAGGACCCTTTCAAATGATTTCAAGTTCTGATAGAGAACTTAATATCCTTATCTTCAAATTTGGGAGTGATAATTTAGTGGCAATACCTTCAAAGTGAAATATCACTTGTACTGACCCATAATAGCCAATGTGTAACAGTTTCAAATGTTGCAAGCCACTTTTCATAAGAACAACCAACACACATTGAAAGAAAAGTAAAAAGAGAAGATTAAACACATTGAAAGGAGGAAAATGTTATCCCTAAAATGCAATTAATCACCCTTTTATTTTTAGAAATTTGAAAATTTCTAATAACCCTTGAATAGCTAGTTATGAGAAAAGAATTTATGAAAATTTCGAAGCAACGCGCGACAAGAAAGCAATTTCAATTAATTCAAAGGAAAGAAGGAATATTGCATGCATTCCAAGATGAATTTAATTCAAACTTCCCAAAACAAAAATTTTGATGCTAGAATTAACTATATAACCTTCATGAATTCAATTTTATTTAAAAAGGAGCAAAAAAAAAGGTCATCCTCAGTACCATTCACTTACTTTTATTTTTTAATTCATAAACTTAACTGATTGGCAGAGGAAGAAAAATCACAAGGTGTTCTATCCAAACTCAAAAACAATGTCAGAAGCAAATAATGAAGTTAAAAGAGATACAATAAGAGATTGTACCCAGATGGGGCACTATCATCCTTTAAAATGCACTCCATGGATGACCTTGTATTGCTTTAAAACTTCGTGAAATTTCTTCTGTTGGCTATGAGCATAAAAGAGTCAATGTGACTATGTGAGGATATAGAGACTGCAAGGTTCATTTTAATAAGGAAAGAATTTTATTCCAAAAGCTGACAACAGAAGCTCATTCTCTTTGGTTTCACTAGTATAAATGAAAGCAAGATGACACAGGAATAGAGTTTTAATTACTTTAAATAAAGCAGGATTATTGTAATACATATGGTTATGTGACTTAATTAGAAAATACCCTGCTAAGAATAATTTGAGCAAGTAATGCTCTGCTTTTACAGCAATTTCATTGAGTCGGTAATACCCTGCTAAGAATGAACCAAGATACAAAAAGAAACTCTGAAAACAAAATAAGTATTAGTAAATTTTAATCATGATTATGTGGTTTGATTAATGTGCAATAAACGATAGAAAATTAGTTATATGATAACTTACATTGATTATTTAATCAAATGCACATTAGAATAAGTAATGTGATTAACATTATATTCATAAATTTTGATGTCTTATTTAAAAACTTGTGATTATGTACGCAGAAAAAATAACAACGCCGATTAATGCAAGAGGAGTTACGATGCCCCTAAAGCATTTTGAAAAGTGTGTAACAGAAGATTTATCACGCAGGAGTAAAATCAAATGATTAATATATGGAAACAATAATTTAATAATCAAAGTTTTGTCCGAAACTTTGAGCAAAGAGAAGAAAAAGTCTACAATTTTTTAATCATCAATAATGACAGGATATATACATGAACAGAGGCTCTGGTAGAGATATGCAGGTCATGTGGGTTCATCACGACCTAAGCTCTTCTTGTCTTCTGTTTCCAACACACAGAAGCATAAGATATTGTACATCAAGAACTTGCTTTGAGTTGAAGAATAAAACAAACCAAACAGCTCCCAGAAATTGAGAAAGAGCAGCACACAATCTGTGTTTTATGTACACATAGGACATACCAAACACCTTCAACATAATGTCTTCGTGATGGCTTAACGTTTAAAAAAGGAACACCCAATTGATGAAGGAAACACCAGCTGAAGAAAAGTATAGAATAAAACTTATTAGGTTGTTGAATATAATATATAAAACTGAACCGGCTTATAAGAAAATTCAAAAAGAAACTGAAAATAGAGACATATATAACAACGATGACAAATGACATATATAATATATAAGGTGGTCAATTAGGTAGCAGCCATAATAGAGCTTAAGGTGGTGCTATTTACTCTCTTCATTTTCCAATATATCGTGGCAACTTTCGTCGAACTTCACCAGAGTCCCTGCAAATAATATCTACTACATGTTGGTTGTCTGTATGTGGTGCCTGCACAATCTATTGAAGCACAAAATAAAAACATAATTATATTGTTCTGGTGAATTGAAAATGTGATAATAAATTGCATATGTTAAGGTTTGCGTAGAATACAGCAACATCATACCTCTGTTTGGGCATGCACTGCTCCATTTTCGTCTACTGAAAATCTTGTAGTTATCTTGGGCAATTCACTCAGCCACAGCCGTGACAAAGATGGAAATATCAAGTGATAACCGGAAGGGCAGAACGTGACCAGGCTTTCTAAGTCAAAGAGCTCCAATTCCTTAAGTAGAGGGAGCACTATTACTAATTGTGTGCCACCTGTCATGTCTACTTCATCTCTGTGTTCAAATATTTCTTCTAATTTAGGTGAGCTTCCTATTTCTAGGGATGTCAGTTGTTGAAGATGTAATCGAGCTATGCTGACACGAAATAGTGCTTTTAATTTGTGACACCAACTGACACAGATGGAAGAGAGATTTGGAAAGAGTGGAAGCTGGACATGATCCTCTCTATCATCTTCAACCATCACTTGCTCCAATTCCCCACATCCCCAAATACTAATCGTTTTCAATTGCAGCAGATTTCGAGCAAGACTAGACGACAAGAGATGTCTAAGCCTTTCGCAAGACTCCACTTCTAGTTGTTGAAGATTTGGAAGGCTCAGAAGATGCGTTGGTCCCTTATACAAGCACTCCAGTTCTTCTAGATATGACAAATTTAATTTCTTTAAATTTGGGAGAGAGAATTGTTGCTCAAGCTGAAATATCACTTGTATTTCATCACAATAAAAAATCCATAACTCTTCCAAATTTTTAAAGTTGTTTTTCAATTGAGACAGAGTTGCCTTGCAAAACTTGTTAGTGTTTCCTATTTTTAGGACCCGTAATGTCTGCAGCATATCAAAATTTAATTTTATTAATAAATCGGACTAAAACTAATAAAAAAATAATAAATGACTCTTTTAGTAATAATAATCATTGTAATTCTAATGCTAAACCATTTATCACAAGTATGATAGGATCAATGATATGACTAGATATTTTCCCTTAAAACAATTAGATCAAAATATTTTTAATTAATAAAAGTTAATACAAATTAAAAATTACAGAATAAAAAACGAGAAATATATCAATTTTGAAATGTGTTACAGACATAATATTTTCATTCATAATTTAGTTTATTAAAATATTATTAGTGACAGCTAAAGATGAAATTAAAAAATATATATAATTACCTTTGATGGTTGTTATTTTTATATAAATTATTGAATTATCCTAATAAAATAATAAATTTATAAGTTAAATTATTTAAAATGTCTTTAAATTTAAGTGATTAAATTACAAATTAAATGGCTTAAAGTCACCATTAACTGACAATTTAAACTTTTTTGAAGAGTTTTAAAAAAGTTAGGAATGAAAAGAGTTGATTCCAAATCAATTTTAAAATCTAATATTTTTCAAAACCTTGAGAACCAAAATGAAGTTCCTTCACACCCTCCATTCTTCCCCCCCCCCCCCCCCCCCCCCCCCCAACACACACACACACATAATATATATGGATTGTATTTATCTGTTGACTAATATACTTTTCCCGCCATGATTAAAATATAACTTTATTTTATGATAATGTGCTACCTAAACATGAAAAATCACCTATACGATTTAAATTAACTTAAATTATATTTTAAAAATATTTTAATTAATTTTTAATAAAAAGAAAACATAAAATTTTTTTTTTATATTTTCAATTAAAAAACATTAATTTAAAACAAAATTTAACTGCATACAATATTGATTTTCCAGTTTATTCTAACATTATTTTGTAAAATATATTTTCAAAACAATTAGAACAATATATAACTTGTTCACTTATTTTATTAATATAATATCATTTTTCTGTATCCTATAAAAAAAATCAGAACAATATATCTTTTAATCAATAAAAATTAATTCAAATTAAAATTTACAGAATAAAAATACAAAATATATATTTTTTTGAATTGTGTTACAGACATAATATTATCATTCTTAATTTAGTTTATTGCTTTTTCACAATCATAAAATAGCTACAATTGGAATATTATTGGTGACAACTAGAGGTGAATTTTAAAAAATATTGAACAACAGATAAAATTAACGCACATTTTAGTCAACAGCTAGAGTTGGCAGGTGTGAAAACTTTAAATATACACTTCAAGGTACCAAATACCTGGATGGTATATGATGAATGAAAGTAAATTTAATATAATTTAATATTTTTCTCGAGAGAGACATAAGGATAAATAAAATACCTTAGCAGTCTGTAGATTAGCTCCAAGTTCAGCAACTAAAGACGGAGTCCAGTCGAGACGTAACTCCTGCAGAGCTAACCAAGTTGAACTATAATTTTCCGAGCAGAAGTTGATCAAGCATTCTAGGCGAGCAAGTTTTAATATTTTTAACTTGGGGAGCAACACATCATTTCCACCTCCTGCAGCCACATTATCCTTTGTTTCCTCCTCTGCTTTTATTTTGACAATGTGCTTCAAATTTTCACAGCCACTTACCTCCAGTTGTTCTAGCCGCAACAAACTTCGAGCAAGGTTCAATGTGAAAACATATCTCAAATCCTCACAACTTACTATTTTAACAACGGTCAAATTTTGCAGGCTTAATTGCTGGTTGGGACCCTTCCATATATACATTAGATTTGGTAAACCATATAGATCTAAACTTGTTAAACTTGAAAGTAGAGAAGGATTTTCTTTAATATGCCATAACCCCTCCAGTTGAAACACAATTTGGAGCTCATCGCAATGAGAGATGGTCACTTCTTTCAGCTTTTGTAGTCCTTGAATTAACGAAGCGGGAAATAAGCAACACATTCTATCATGATCTTGCATTGGTAGAGTTTCCAAGTTTTCTAGAGACCCCCTTGAAGGCCTTCCTCCTTTGCAAATTTCTCTTGGATGAACAGAGTATACATGTAAACGCACCAAATTAGAGAATGCAGTGGATGGCATATGCTGCTGTGTCATATCAATGATATATTCCACTTCTTGCAAATATAGTTTACTAAGCTTAGAAAGACTGGTATTGCTACTTTCTGCACTTATCCCTTCAGCCTCCCATGCTTTAAGGCTATTATCAGTATATTCCACTTCTTGCAAATGTAGTTTACTAAGCTTCGGAAGACTGCTATTGCTACTTTCTGCACTTATCCCTTCAGCCTCACATGCTTTAAAGCTATTATGAATATATAACAACTCTTCTAATCGAGATAAACTTGGTATCACATTTATAGGAATCCGTTTCAAAACCAAACAATTTGCCATACTCAACAACCTCAATTTATTGAGCTCTCTTAGTTCTTCAGGCAATCCATCCAACTCACAACCATTCAAAATAAGAATCTCAAGTTTGACCAACATTTTCAATATAGACATGTCTCTCAATTTGCATTCGATCAACCATAATGTCACAAGATTTGTTAATGATTGAAGTGAATTTAATGATAGATGAAAACCCTTAAGCCTTGCAACCTTTAGTGCTTTCATTGCTTCAAAAAATTCATTTGATACATCATCTCCATCTAATAACAAAATTTCCAGCTTGGGACATACCAGTTGATTAGGAAACACATCTATTTTGCTATGCATCAATGAGATAGCTGTGCACTGCTCTATGTCCTCGAGCTGTGGCCACTCCGCCAATCTCATGCCAGTTTTAACCATGAAAACATTTTCCTTTTCGGAAGCTATCCGAAAGGCAACATCACGAATCAAATCATGCATTTTCACAAATCTTTCTTCTTCATCATCTAACAACAAACATGAATCTTTGAGGTAATTAATTCTTGCTCGCAATTGTAATCTTGCATCATCAATTGAATCACCATCTTGAAACAAATGTAGCCCGTATCCCAAACGTAGCAATTCCTCTAAATCAATTTTATAATCTTCGGGAAATAAAGAACATAACAAGAAACAAAACTTTGTTTCATTGCTTTTCAAATGATCATAACTCAATCTAAGACTAGCATAAACATCAACATCAACACCTTCTACATCATCAAGTTTTGACCTTTTCAATTTTTGATACACTACTTCCCATTCTTCGACACTTTGACCTCTTAAGAGCCTTCCAATAGTTGCAATAGCTAAAGGCAAACCATTGCACTCTTCCAAAACTTTTCTTGCTACATCATTCAACATGGTCGAGTCATCGCCTACTCCCGCATGCTTTTTAATGAGATCCATCCCTTCTTTCTGGTTGAGAACATTTAATTTAATTTTTTTCTGACACTCCATGGCAATACATACTCGTTCATCACGAGTAGTCATAAGAATTTTGCAAGTTATGTCCCTGTCACCAAAGGGATTTCCAATGGTTGTCAAATTGAGCGTTTTCCACATATCATCTAAGATTAAGAAGATTTTCCCTCCACTCTTCAATCTTCTAGATAACTGCTCTCCTCTTCTTTGCTCACTTTTCTCCTCTAATTTCAAATCTAACGAGTCTGCTATTTGTTCTTGAAGACTCATAATGTCTACATTCTGAGACACAACAACCCTAATACCCATATCAAAAAGCTTTCGTTCTATAACAGCATTACGCACTGCCTTCGCCAAGGTTGTTTTACCTATGCCTCCCATCCCATATAACCCAACAATGCTTATCTCATCATCTTTCAACGCCTCGATAATTTCATCAAAAGCAAATTTTGTAGACTCAAAAGTCATAAAATCTTTAGATGCTAGAAATTCTATTCCTAGTGGAACAGCAGAATGGGCAATGTTGTTGAATTTGCAAGCATTTTGTAGCTTCAATAGTATGCTTGTCTGTTCTGCTGCTCTTCCACTTAACTTATACTTGCAACACCAGTTAGAACACCACCCATTAAGACGTGAGTCATTTGCATCAATTTCTTGTTTCAAGCTTTGAACATTTGCCGCCACATTGCTTGCCTGCGTCAACCAATTCTGTACCTCTCCCTCAATCTCTTTAGCATTTCTTCTTTCTCTATCAACTTCGTTTTGCACAGAGTCTTGTGCCAGTCTCAAATTTTTATCTTCTTTTTCAAGCTCTTCAACAATGCTTTCAAAACAAAATAAATAACGACATCGACGTAGGATTGGCTCCACCAAATATCCTGCTGCCTTAGACAAAATACTGGCCAAAATAGTTGATGCACATTCCATCCTATTTACATCAAAAGTTTATAAGCATGTGTAACCCAATATGATTTGAGCAAGTGAAATGCAAAATTCATTATCTGAAAAGATTGACAATCTTTGGATAAACATGGAACAAGGCAACTAGGAATCAAGAAAAATAAGATTTTCAATTATTTCTAAGGCTATTGAATAAAAGTGTTCAATAAGAACATGGTATTGTCTCATAATTGAAAACTATAAATTACTTAAAATGAATTAAATTAAACTAAATTTTAATTTCAATTTGATTTGACCTTCTTAAGCAAAGTTGTATGAGCAAAAGTCAATACAAAATATCAGGGTCTTTTAGGGTCATATGGAGTTTGAGATTGTGTTATGATATCAATATTTTTACCCATAAAATTATAAAATTGTACTAGTATTTCTTTTTTAATTAATTAAGTAAATAGTAATTGAAAAGGAAAATTTGTATCACCTGCGCAAAATTAATCTTACAAATTAATAACAATAACTTAAATTTTAAAAACAATTTAAATGATGGGAAAAAGTTAACAAATCAAAAAGTAAACAATATAACTCAAAATTAAAATCCACCATCAACAATCATATACTAAAATCCGAACAAATAATTAACATTATATGAATAACAGTTAATGCTCACCTTGGTTCCCTTCACAAGCTCTGCAGAAACTCTCGTGGATAACCTATGAAAATGAAGAGATGGCAGCCACACACATCTATGACTAGCAGGGTCCACCTTAATAACAGCAGGGACGAATTTCAGAAACTTCCCTGAGGTTTCCTATAATTACAGCTTGGCCTTTTATGTTTATGGCACCGATGTCCCTTGCTGTTAATGGTCCACAGTTAGATTTAAACGTTGACCTATTATTTGTTTGAAAAGTCTAAACTACCTTTTAATATATATTTAATTAATTACTAAATTCAATATATTATAATTATTGTACAAACTTTAAATAAAAATAATAACTTGATGAATAGCCAATTTCTTCAACCAAATTCATCACATAGACTCTACTTGTTTGTTCTTCAAGCTTACTAACCTTATTTTGCTCTTCAACCTTCAAAGACAATTCAATTAACTTCCAAATCAATCAAATTAAATATCAGATTCAATCACTTTCATCAACCCCAAATGACTGCTTCATCTTCATCGAACACAACCTAAACCAGATCAACATAGTTAAAATCAGATTCATAAATATTGTCAAGGTACAGATTATCAAGGTCATTGATATTTCATCAAAATCGGATTCATCAACATGATCAAGGATGCAGATTTTTCATTAAGACCTAGATCAACATAACTACGAAAAACCAAATTATTTCAAAAAAACCACAAAAATGAAAAAAAAAAATGGAATATATGATGAAGACATTAAGCTCTATCAAACATGGAGCCATCTCCAAGAGTACACCCTCAATGTTTGCTAAACCTATTTTAGCTGGCAACTTTAGACTAAGTCATTCCAACCATCATCTTTATTTTAGTTAAAGCATTAATATTAAAATAATAATATAAAGAATTTGATTAAAATTTTCAAATTACTTTAATTTAAATTAAATATTAAAATAATAGAAAAGAGAGTTTGACTTGATTTTTTTCCCTCTATATTTAGTTAAGTAGATTCAACTGTTACAAAATAGTTAATTATATGTAGAGTTGTTAGAGTCCATATAATAATCACTTCACTAGCTTTTTTGGCTAAGGACAATTGATAGCTAATATGGTTGGAGGTGCTACTAAATATGTGTTGGCTAATGTGACCAAATGACTTTTACTTTCTATGTTGCAATGATATTCTAATTTCTAATTAAAAGATGATAATCTCAAAATGTGGGGTCATGCACAGAAACATGGGCTTCATTAGGAGATATTGGGGTGCAAATAGTAGAGGCCATAGTTGACTTGTTTTACTAAAACCCGCTTATTGGTCCTGGTATTATAGTTCCGTTATTGGTCCTGGTATTATAGTTCCGTTATTGGTCCTGGTATTACTTATCAATTTCATCAACTGATAAACCCTTCTTTGCTACACAACCTCACCAGTGATCATCTCCACTCCACCCTACGATGGCAGCTCCAGTTTACCGGTAACTGTTTTGTTTTCTCCTCCTTTCTTCAATATTCATTGCATGCAATTCCCGGTTCTGTGGACTGTTGTTATGCGTATTTTTTGGACTCAGTAGTTGGGCTGGTAAAAGTCTAATTTAGGCCCATTTAAGACCCGATAAGAAGGCCCAATGAGGTCAGCGTAGTCAAAGCCCATCAGACGAGACCCAGTATTGACTCAAAGATCATCAAGACTTCCAGCTGGCATCAACAGACCTATGACCACATCCAGGTCGCAGGTCGCCGCTTGAGCAGCTCGTCTCTCAGCGAGCTCTAGCTCAAGACCACCATGACACGTCAGCTCGCTCAGACGCGTGATAAGCACAGTATCTTCCAGAAAAGGCAGTTACCAAGTTCAACCATGATTCTCTCTCCAAATATGGCAATTGCCCAATCAAACCATGATTCTCTCTCCAAATATGGCAATTGCCCAATCAAACCATGATTTCCTCATCAGATATGGAGATCAATTCAAAGTCAAATTCAAATCAACATTATCTTGAGATAAATATAGTAATTTCCTGATATTATCAGAATATATTAGGAGGTATAATTAATTTATAATTCTTTTCCTTATTTTTCCCAATTGTTTAGGGAATGTAATTAATTCAGGATTCTTTTCCTGATTTGCTACAACTAGAATTGTAACCCTTCTTTCCCTATAAATAGGGATTAAGATCATTGTAACAAATATACACAATATTCAATAATACACTGTCACTCTGCAGAGATTAAGAGTTGGACAGTCGTGGACGTAGGCCTTTTTATTGCCGAACCACGTAAAAAGCTTCGTGTTCCTCGTTTGATCTTCTGTTTCTGTATTTGTCTTTTCTTGGAATTCGTGCTTTCTCACATTGATTGCAAGTATTGGGCATTGATTACTCGTCGACTGAATTCCAACGTCGACATTTTGGCGCTAGAAGGAGGGCCCAGACTGCAATCTTTTTCATCTCAGTTTATCAACTTTCGGCGATATGGCAAAGACTAGATCAAACAGGTTCCTTGGAGATGATGACCAGGCGGAAAGTCACGTGAACCAATTCCAGCAGAATTTACAGCCTGGGCAAGACGCAACCACGCATGCAGCAGGCCCGTCCCATGGACAGATACTCGGGGCTGCGCCAGGCATCCCTCCTCTGCCTCACCGTCAAACGGTCCTAATTGCCCCGGTGGTCGAAGGGCAGAATGCATTGTTGCAGAGGCAAGAAGCGTTGGAAGATACGGTTAGACAGCTCACAGAAGCCGTCAACATGTTGGTGCAGGCCCAGGTTCAGAACGTGACTAGGGTGGAAGTTCAGGCACCACTGGGAATGCCCCAGCCTCCTGAAACAGCGCGAGGACCTGGAAGACTGGCAAGGGAAGTCCCGCGACCTGCAGACTCGGCTCGTCTAATGCGCGTTCGAGGGCCGGAAGACACCCTGTTCAATACGAAAGGGAGGTCGCACGACCTGATAGCCTGGTAGTAAGACTGAGCCAGGATGGAAACAGGCGGATGGAAGTTGGCCAAGGCAGAGTCCGAGCCGCAGCTCGTTATGTCGATGAGGTGGATGGGCAGCAAGTAAGATCCCATCATCATGAGGGTCAATTTGAGGAAGACGAAAGGTATGACCTTGAGCATCCGGCTCCAAGTCATGATCACAGGCGGAGGTACGAGCTCCGAGACCCCCAAGTAGAGGAGCTCCTCCGAAGGGTCCGGCAGTTGGAAGCGCGACCTGGAGTTCCGGAGCAGCGTGGGCTTTACGGAGATAGGACCCCATTCACAAGGGAGATTGAGACACAGCCTCTCCCTCCAAGGTTCAAGATGCCAAGCATTCAGCAGTACAATGGGGACAGTGACCCATATGATCATCTAGACGCATTCAACGTTCAGATGGACCTGCAGACGGGAAGTCCGATGGTGAAGTGCCGAGTATTCCCCGCTACATTGGGGGATATCCCGAGGACGTGGTTCAGGAATCTCCCAGCTCGCAGTATAGGAAGTTGGGAGCAATGCCAACAGAAGTTCGTTGGCCAATACAGGGCACTGAGAAGGCAACTCGCTCCATCCTGCCACCTAGCTACCATTTTTCAGCGTCAGGGTGAGTCGTTAAAAGAATACATCACCAGGTTTAGACGCGAGGTCGCAAATGTCGAGCATCCATCAGATGAAAGCATTCTGACAGCGATCTCAGCTGGGCTGCGCAAGGATGGAAAGTTGTACGAGAGTATTTACAAGTCCCCAGTAAAGGATCTGGGAGAATTCTACGAGCGAGCTGCAAAAGAGATCAGGTGGGAAGAAACCTTCGGCCCGAAAAAGCAGAATCAGAAGAATGAAGCGGGCAGTTCCAGCCAGCCAAAGAGGAGAAACAATGGCCGGAATGAAGAAGGAATGAACAACGGCTCAAGTAATCAGATTGCCAAGAAAGCGAGAAGAGAGCCAAGGTATGAGCGACCTCAGCGTTGGGGTCGCCAGGAAGGATACAGCGTCCTGACGGCATCGTCGGACAGGATTTACGCTACAGAGCGGAATAAGGAAGATTTTGGGAGGCCCAATCCTATAAGGGCTCCTATTCAGCACAGAGATCAGAACAAGTTCTGTGCCTATCATAATGAGGTCGGGCACAGTACTTCGGATTGCTGGGCGTTGAAGAACGCCATCGAAAAATTGATCAGGCAAGGTCGCTTGGGAGAATATGTGGCAAGACCTGCTGATCAGCGACCTCAACAGCAACAGCCAACACACCAGCAACAGCCCCAGCGAGCTCCCGAGCAAGGTCAGGAACCTGCGGTAAGAACCATTTTTACTATTTATGGTGGCCCCCATATCGCAGGTGATTCCAACAGATCGCATGAGAGGTACGTCCGAGAGGCGAATCATTCATTTCAGCTCAACGGGTCGGAGGGACCTACCAAAAGAGCAAAGCCGACCTCGGACGAGATCGTATTTACAGAAGAAGATGCTAGAGGAGTGATCTGTCCTCATAATGATGCGCTGGTTATACGAGCTAAAATCAGCAATATGGAAGTTAGACGTATCATGATCGATACCGGAAGCTCGGTGAACGTGATGTATAGGAGCTGTTTCGACCAGATGGGGCTGAGAGCAGAGCAAATGAGGCCATCCCCGGAGCCTTTATTTGGATTCACTGGAGATGCTGTAGTACCAGTGGGGCAGATTAAGCTGCCATTGACTCTAGGGGAGGCAGGTCATCAGGCAACAACCTTGACAGATTTCTTGATAATCGACTGCCCATCAGCATATAACGTGGTCCTCGGAAGACCTGTTATGAACGAGTTGGACATGGTTACTTCAACTAGAACTCTGACAGTGAAGTTCCCAACTCCTAATGGCATCGGATGTGTTCGAGGAGAACAGCACCTAGCTCGTCGTTGCTACGAAGATGCAGTGAAAATGGGTGTAAGAGGAAAAAAGGTGAACGTGGTCTCGGGGGGCGAGCCACGAGCTATGACTGAGAAGGGAGTCAGTCACGACCTGGACCCTCGCGAGGTAGATGCAGACCGAGCTACCGGTCCAATTGAGGAGTTAGAAGATGTACCAGTCAGCGAGGTAGATCCTGAGCGATGCTTAAAGCTGGGAAGAGGATTAACTCCGGAGCTGAGAATCTAGCTCGCTGACTTCCTAAAGGCGAACTTAGATGTGTTTGCATGGAATCATGAGGACATGGTGGGAATAGATCCAGAGGTGATGTCTCACAAGCTAAACATTGATCCTCATTTTAAGCCAGTTCGTCAGAAGAGAAGGGCAATGACAGGGGAAAGGTACTTAGCACTAAAGGAAGAGGTGGACAAGCTTCTGGTTAACAAATTCATCAGAGAAGCTTACTACCCGACCTGGGTCGCCAACCCTGTGCTAGTGAAGAAGAAGAACGGGAAGTTGAGGACTTGCATCGACTTCACCAACCTAAACAAAGCATGCCCCAAAGATAGTTTCCCCCTGCCAAGGATAGATCAGCTCGTGGATGCTACAGCTGGCCACGAGCTCCTGAGCTTCATGGATGCATATTCGGGATATAACCAGATCCCAATGAAGCCCGAAGACGAAGAGCACACCTCGTTCATGACTGATCGGGGTTTATATTGCTACAAGGTGATGCCCTTCGGTTTGAAGAATGCTGGAGCGACCTATCAGCGCTTGGTGAACATGATGTTCAAAGAACAAATTGGAAAGACCATGGAGGTCTATGTGGACGATATGTTGGTGAAATCCAAGCAGATAGGTGATCATGTTAGCGACCTGAGAGAGATGTTCCAAATTCTGAGGAGCTACCAGATGAAGTTGAATCTGCTCAAATGTGCATTTGGAGTAGATTCTGGGAAGTTCCTGGGCTTCATGGTCAACAGTAGGGGGATTGAAGCAAACCCTGAGAAAATCAAAGCACTGATTGACATGAGGTCGCCTACCAGGGTAAAGGACGTACAAAGCCTCAATGGCCAGGTCGCAGCATTGAGTAGGTTCATTTCGAAAGCAACGGACAAGTGTGTCCCTTTCTTTGACATTTTGAAGAAAGCAAAGAGTTTCGAGTGGACTGAGCAGTGTAAAGTAGCCTTCCAGCAGTTGAAGGAGTATATGGGACGAGCTCCACTTCTTTCTAAGCCCAAAGAAGAGGAAAAGCTGATCTTATACCTGGGAGTGTCGAAGCAAGCTCTGAGTGCTGCACTGGTGAGGGAAGAAGAAAAGACGCAGCTTCCAGTCTATTATGTGAGCAAACGATTACAGGATGCTGAAACCAGATATTCGCAGATGGAGAAACTGGCTTACTGACTGGTGATTGCATCGAGGAAGCTGCGACCTTATTTCCAAGCTCATACTATCGAAGTCCTCACCAAGTATCCGTTGAAGCAAGTTTTGCAGAAAGCAGATACCTCAGGTCGTCTATTGAAATGGGTAGTGGAGCTCACACAGTTCGACATCCAATTCAAGCCAAGGACAGCTATTAAAGCTCAGGCTCTGGCAGATTTCATTGCAGAATTTACGGGACCCGTGGACGATGAGGCTGAGTCTTCTGAAGGTCCGGCCTGGGAACTTTTTGTTGATGGATCGTCTAGCGAGCATAGGGCTGGAGCTGAAATTCTACTTATCAGCCCTGAAGGCCACAAGATCCTCTATGCTCTAAGGTTTGGCTTTCAGGCAACAAACAATGAAGTCGAGTATGAAGCACTGCTCGCTGGACTGCGTTTGGCTAAGGAGATGCGAGCTGAACACTTGAAGATCTTCAGTGACTCACAGCTCGTCGTTGGCCACGTAATGGGAGAATATCAGGCTAGGGGATCAAAAATGGCCCTCTACCTCCAAAAAGTACACGAGCTGCTGGGTGCATTTCAGAAGTACGAGGTGAAGCAGATTCCACGGGCTCAAAACTCGCATGATGATGCACTGGCTCGCCTTGCGACCACGCGAGATGCAGATTTCCTTGGGGCAATCCCAGTCGAGTTCCTACCAGCTCCAAGCACAGAAGAAAAGAATATGACGATGGTCATATCCGTGCGGCCTGATTCCTGGATGAGCCCTATTCTCGAATACTTGCAGGATGGAAAGCTGCCCAGTAACAAGCTGGAAGCCCGACGTCTGCGAGCTAGAGCGGCCAGGTATTGCATCTATGATGATGCACTGTACAAGAAGGGGTTCACAGCACCGTTATTAAGATGTATTGATGGCCATGAATGTGAAACAGTGCTAATGCAGATACACGAAGGCCACTGCGGGAACCATGCTGGGGGGCTGTCTTTAGCTCAGAAGGCACTTCGTCAAGGCTTCTACTGGCCCACCATGAGGCAGGACGCCCTTAACTTAGTGAAGAAATGCAACAAGTGTCAAAGGTTTGCTCATATTCCGCGAGCTCCACCAGCTTACCTCCAACAGATGGTGAGCCCGTGACCCTTTGCGATCTGGGGGATGGACCTGATCGGACCCCTATCGATGGCACGGGGAAGGTGTAAACATGCAGTAGTCGCAGTGGATTATTTCACTAAGTGGGCTGAAGCAAAAGAGCTAGCTGAGATCTCCACGGCAAAGATCGAGAAGTTTGTGTGGAGCAACATTATTAGCAGATTCGGGGTCCCACAGCAGATCGTGACAGACAATGGGACTCAGTTCGCCAGCGACCAGTTTCTTAGATTCTGCAACGACCTCAAAATCGTTAAAAGTTTCTCAGCTGTAGACCATCCACAAGCCAATGGCCAAGTGGAAGCTGTGAACAAGATTATCAAGCAAACCCTGAAGATGAAACTGGAAGCCAAGAAGGGAGCATGGGTGGATGAGCTCCAAAAAGTACTGTGGTCTTATAGAACCATAGCTCGCAGCTTCACTAGCGAGACCCCATTTTCAATGGTATACGGATCAAAGGCTATGATCCCAGCTGAGTTTGAAGTCACCTCGCAAAGAAGAGCGACCTTCAATCCAAATGACAATAATCAGCTACTTGCAACAAACCTGGACCTGCTTGAAGAACATAGGGAAACGGCCAGGTTAAGAATAGCCATCTATCAGCAGAGAATAGCGAGGTACTATAACAAGTATGCTCGGGTTCGCAGATTCAATGTGGGAGACTTAGTCCTACGCCTCATTCTACCAGGAGCCCGCAAGCCAAGTGACGGATCCTTAGGCCCGAACTGGGAAGGACCGTATGTTGTCAAAACAGCCTTGGGAAATGGAGCTTATCGCTTAGCTAATGTAAATAGGGCAGAAGTCCCCCGAGCTTGGAATGTCGAGCATCTCCGCCCTTATTATCAATAAGTATTTCAGTATTTGTAATATGGATTAATTGTAAATGATAGCTCCATTTTTCCCCTATTTTTTATTCAACTTTCTTCACCAGGCTAACGGGCTCCGAACTCAACAGTTCAAGAATAAAAAATAAAGAGCCTAAAAAGCAAGTGACTAAGTGTCCTTGCATAGCTCGCCTAATGAGCCTAAAAAGCAGGCGATGTGACGACCCCTGCATAGCTCGCTATAAATAAAAGAGCCTAAAAAGCAAGTGACTAAGTGTCCTTGCATAGCTCGCCTAATGAGCCTAAAAAGCAGGCGAGGTGACAACCCCTGCATAGCTCGCTATAAAAAGAAAGAGCCTAAAAAGCAAGTGACTAAGTGTCCTTGCATAGCTCGCCTAATGAGCCTAAAAAGCAGGCGAGGTGACGACCCCTGCATAGCTCGCTATAAATAAAAGAGCCTAAAAAGCAAGTGACTAAGTGTCCTTGCATAGCTCGCCTAATGAGCCTAAAAAGCAGGCGAGGTGACGACCCCTGCATAGCTCGCTATAAAAAGAAAGAGCCTAAAAAGCAAGTGACTAAGTGTCCTCGCATAGCTCGCCTAATGAACCTAAAAAGCAGGCGAGGTGACGACCCCTGCATAGCTCGCTATAAAAAGAAAGAGCCTAAAAAGCAAGTGACTAAGTGTCCTTGCATAGCTCGCCCAATGAGCCTAAAAAGCAGGCGAGGTGACGACCCCTGCATAGCTCGCTATAAAAGAAAGAGCCTAAAAAGCAAGTGACTAAGTGTCCTTGCATAGCTCGCCTAGTTAGCCTAAAAATCAGATGGCTAAGTGCCCCTGCTTAGTTCATCAAACATTCTGATAAAACAATTACTTACACCTACAAAATTTTATTAAGTTGGTGAAACAAACAATTACTTTAATTATTATCAGATTTTAGGTTCATTGAATATCAGCTCGCAAGAAATGTGAAGAGCAAAAAAGTATACGCTAGCCTGAAGAACATTCAACACAGAAGAAATAATGAAAAAAATTTTCATTAAGTATTGGAACTGGTTACAAATTGAGAAATTAAAAGAAAATACATGAAAAAGGAAAGAAAAAATCAGTTCTCGACAGGAGGGTCTGGATCAGCCGGAGGTTCTGGACCAGCGGTGGACCAGACAGCTTTTGTTTTGAAATCCTCGATGGTTTCAAGCCCTATGTCCCCAAAGATAGAGAAATCCATGTCTGGATGGGACATCCACAGTGTGTAGAGGAAATCGCGACCTGTTCTTTCCTCAGCCTCATCCCTTGCATCTGCAACCCGCACTTCCAGTTCTTGAGCTGCTTGATCTCTAAAGGCCGTTAGCTCCTCGAAGGCATTATCAGCGAGACGGTTGACGACCTCAGCCTCTTTCTTCATATCTTCAACTTGCTGCTCCGCAGCCTCAGCTCGCTGAATAACCTCCCCCACTTGTTGCCTAAGCACCTCAGCTCGATGCTCAGCCTCATTTGCACAGTTATCTGCGGTTGCAGCCTCCTCAGCTCGTTTGGTTGCAGCCTCCTCAGCACTTTTTGCTGCAGCTCCCATCTCATCAGCTCGCTTCTTAGCCTCCTCGGCCTGTTTCTCGGCATTTCAGCTCGCGCAAGAGCAGCATCGACCTGGCGATGAAGTACTTCAGTCTTCTCTTCTGCAGCTGAAGCCCGCTGCTCGTCCAGTGCAGCCTGTTGCTCAGATTGCCTCAGATCTTCTTTCACCTTGAGCAGCTCATCCTTTAGCATGGCGTGCTCATTCTCCATTTTCTTCAGGGCCTCCTCAGCTGCTTGCCTTGCAGCGTTGGCCTCAGCGATCTGAGCTTCTTGACCTTCTATTCTGCCCGAGGTTAAGCGAGCTAAATCATCAGTAGCCGCCTCCAGGTCGAATTCCAGCTTCCTCATCTCATCCTTGGTAGCCCTTGTCTCCCTTCTTCGCTTCATTGCAGCAAGGGCACCCTGGAAATTACGAACAGATTAAAATATAGTCAAGGAAGGAAATCAGCAGATGAGAAAAAATAACTTACCAGCATGCAATGGCGAGCCGCGAACTCATCTAGATCCTCGCCCCTAAGACACCTATTTTCCAGGACATTCGTGTGATTGAGCATAATTGTCGACCAATTGTCAAGGAAGGAATTTAGGTATCTTCCTCCAGGACCCAGCTCGATATCTGGTCTGGTGGGTGAAGGAGTTCTCTCGCGCTCCGGGATATCGCGCGCATCATCGTGAGAAGCACCACGTCACGATACAACGGTACGCCTAGTCACATGCCCGCTGGGGCCAGCTCGGGTTGCCTCGGAGCAACCTTAGAAGGAGCATCACCTTTTCCAGGCTGCGAGCTGGAAGTCGGAGGTGACTGAAGACTTGCAAAAACATTTGAGAGAGGCACCTTGCTAGGAGCAGCAGTCGAGGGAGTAGTGGCTCCAGCAGCAGCATGTACCTCGCTGGGAGCAGCGGTCGAAGGGGCAGTGGCTTCAGTAACAGCAGGCACTTTGTTGGATGCAGCGACTGTAGGAGCCTGGTCCTGGCCAGATGGTTTGGAGCGTTTTGAGGGTGCTGCTGGAGTGGCCAAGTCTTCGGCGGGTCGTTTTGCTGAAGGAGCCGAGGAAGCTTTAAAATCAGTGGGACGTGCAGGAGGGGATTTCATGAGTACAAGTTTCCTCCTGTTGGCTGGGAGTTTCGTAGAAGAAGGAGCAGGGGCTGGAGCACGAGCTGGGGATGGCAGTGAAGCCCCTGGAGTAGATATGTGATGTGGAGAAGAGGATGGGTCAGCCTGTGCAGTAGGAGCTGCAGGGACTGGGTCTGATCCTGTCCGAGCTGGAGCAGGAACTGAAGAAGAACTTTTTCTAGACGCACCCTTTGAAGGGGTGCGAGTTGAAGACGATTTCGCCTTCGTTGGTGTGCGAGCTGAAGATGATTTTGCTTTAGACGAGGTGCGAGCAAGAGCACCTCGAGATGAAGTCTTCCGAGCTGGAGAAGGAGAGCGAATGTTATCCTCTGATGATGAAGAGACTGTTGGCGGAGGTCGGGAAGTAGACGCATCCTGAACTGAAACCTCAAAAACAGAAGGAAGTCTAGGCCTGTCATTCATCTTGCCTATATCTTCCTCAGCTCGCAGAAGAAGAGATTCCTTAGAAGGAGCAAGGCTGTAAGTTCTAAGGATAGCATAGTCGAATCTACTGCTGATGCCCGCGTCGTCCGATTTGGCGAGCTTGTCAAGAGCTCGTTCCTCCCCGCTGCTGAGAGGAGACTCGTCCATTTTCAGCACTGCACAGCAAATGATCAAAGAATGATAAGTAATGAAGATACAAAACGAAATCAGCTCGCTTTAGTTTTCTTATGAATACCTGGTTTCAGGACGAAGCTGAAGTTTCGGAGATCTGTAAGAGATGGGCACGAGATATAAAACCAACTCGTCTTGTACGGCCCGACGTTGGATTTGCCTTTCGCTTCTCCTTTGGGCAAAAGGTCTTTGTATGGTGACTAACGGGCTGTGAGATAGTAAATACCATCTGGTTTTTCTCCATCTCCCGCAGCCCGGGCCTTGAAAGAATAGAACTGCTGAATAATCTTCGGAGTAGGGGCATGAAGGCCGTTCCTGAGGAAGGCTATAGCCAGCGAGATCAACTGCGTATAAGAGTTCGGAGTCAGTTGAAATGGCGCGAGCTTGACTTTGTTGAGAAATTCGATCAAGTACGGTGGAACGGGGAACCGCAACCCCTGCTCGAGATGCTGGGTGCTGACAGCGATGAATCCCCTGGGTGGATAACATGCATGATTGCTTGAATCAGGCAGCAGTATACGGCAACCAAAAGGAATGTGGAATTGCTTGACAAGTCCTTCCACCTCAGGACGCTTCAGCGATGTGGGATGACGAGCGAACGCCTCACGAGCCTCTCTTCCCTGAATAGCATGAGCTCGGGCTTTATCATGCTCACGAGCTTCATTGCTTGGAATCATTCCTTTGCGAGTTCCACTTGAAGACATCTAAAAAAATAATAATAATAATAATAAAATAAAAAAAAAAAAATAATAAAAAATAATAATAATAAAATAAATAAAATAAAATAAAATAAAATAAAATAAAAATAAAAAATAAAAAATAAAAATAAATACATATATATCATTGCAGGAACAACAATGGTGATGGAGCAAGATGAACCCAAAATAGAAAGATTGAAGAAAAAGAAGCCTCACCTTGAATAGTTGATGAGTAGAAGAACGGCGAGAAAGGCTGAGGATTTCGTAAAAGGTAGTGGGTCCTGGTTGCTTGAAAGCTTGAAACACTTGTTTGCTTTGGAAGAAAGTGACAGATGAAAAAGAAAATGAAAGGGGACCAATGATTTATATAGACAGGCAAGCGTGAGTCCCAACCGTCAGATCTTTGGAAAGTGTAACCGTCATAAATCTGACGGTGCAGCGTAAAACATGGCTTTGGAAATCATGCAGCCGTCAGTTGAAGGACGTGCGCATTAAATGTGCGTATAAAGGACGTGCAGACGTCGCTTCAGTTACCACCTGCATGATCGCCACGTGTCGCAACTGAAAAGGTGGAATTTGAAAAGTGCACAGAGGCAGTTACAAAAGTAAGCGTGCCAAGGAAGCCAACTTTTACCAGCAATTCAAGCTCCCAGCTCGCTGAAGCAAACTGAGAGCTGGGGGGCTAATGTTATGCGTATTTTTTGGACTCAGTAGTTGGGCTGGTAAAAGTCCAATTTAGGCCCATTTAAGACCCGATAAGAAGGCCCAATGAGGTCAACGTAGTCAAAGCCCATCAGACGAGGCCCAGTATTGACTCAAAGATCATCAAGACTTCCAGCTGGCATCAACAGACCTATGACCACATCCAGGTCGCAGGTCGCCGCTTGAGCAGCTCGTCTCTCAGCGAGCTCTAGCTCGAGACCACCATGACACGTCAGCTCGCTCAGACGCGTGATAAGCACAGTATCTTCCAGAAAAGGCAGTTACCAAGTTCAAACATGATTCTCTCTCCAAATATGGCAATTGCCCAATCAAACCATGATTTCCTCATCAGATATGGAGATCAATTCAAAGTCAAATTCAAATCAACAGTATCTTGAGATAAATATAGTAATTTCCTGATATTATCAGAATATATTAGGAGGTATAATTAATTTATAATTCTTTTCCTTATTTTTTCCAATTGTTTAGGGAATGTAATTAATTCAGGATTCTTTTCCTGATTTGCTACAACCAGAATTGTAACCCTTCTTTCCCTATAAATAGGGATTAAGATCATTGTAACAAATATATACAATATTCAATAATACACTGTCACTCTGCAGAGATTAAGAGTTGGACAGTCGTGGACGTAGGCCTTTTTATTGCCGAACCACGTAAAAAGCTTCGTGTTCCTCGTTTGATCTTCTATTTCTGTCTTTGTCTTTTCTTGGAATTCGTGCTTTCTCACATTGATTGCAGGTATTGGGTATTGATTACTCGTCGACTGAATTCCAACGTCGACAACTGTGTTATAAGTCTTTAAGTTATTGCTATGAGGAAGTTACGTGAGCTCCCATGAGTTTGACTTGTAAATATAGATAACTTGATCAAGTGTGGATGTGATGTACTGATCATGTTTGGAAGTAGAATTGAGTGTTTGCAGTGGTGGACCCAAAAATCTATGTGAGGAGGGGCACTTTTATATAATAATTATAACATCAGAAAACTAAGTTATATGAAATGTTTTTTATAATATTTTTTTCAATTATTAGAATGACATTATATAAAATAAAAATAGAAAAAATATATAACTAGTATGAGATATATAATTTTACCTGTTAAAAGATTATAAACAAAATTTCTTAAAATAACATTCTTAATACAAATATAAAATCAAAAGCATACCGATTGTGAGTTGATAATTTATGAAGTTAAAATGTTTCAAATTTAAAGATAAGTTTGTAATAATGGAAAGAAAAAGAAAAAAAAAAACATGATGTTTTGATAGGGGAACAAATTGAACCGTAATAGGAAAAAAAATTGAGGAAAAGTAAAATGTTTTGATAAGGAAATTAATTGAATCATGATGGATGAAAGAAAGAAAAACAAGATCCATGCCATAAAAAAATGTTTAAAAAAAAATTATGAAACAAAGCAACATTTATGAATGAATAAAAAAACATTTTAAAAAAAGGAAAAAAGAAAAGATAAAAACAATGTTTGCCAGTGAATAAAATGAAAAAATATGAGACAAAGGAGAGTAGAACAATGGTTGTGTTTAGGAAAAGGGCTAGCAATTTGGAATCTGACACGACAGGTCGACACGAAACCAACACGATTATTACGGGTTAGGGTTGAGTATTAACGGGTTGGATAAATAGACGGGTCAACTCGTCTAACCCGTTTAATTATCGTGTCAGGTTCGGGTTCTATTTAACAGGTAACGGGTTGACCCATTAAATAAAAGTAAAAATGTAATTTTATTTTAGAGAGGTAGTCATGTAATTTTAGTGGTAGATATATATATCCTTCAAAGTTCAAACCCTAACCTAAACAAAAGTCTCCAAACTTCATCTCTACACTTCATCTCATCACAAATTGTCATGCAGTGGTAAAATTTTATTGGTTTTGATAAAATATTTGTTAAACTATTTTTTTCATGTATAAATATATAATTTCTTAATTAGTTAACTTTTAATTATTATTTTTTGACAAGTTTAGTTTGGCAGATGTAATCAACGCTTGATGTTGTTTTTCTATTATAAAAGACTACATAAAAAAAAAAAATTATGTTGTTTTTTTTTTTTTTTAATATGAAGGACTATATTTGTAAAGATATTTTTATAATCATCCTTGTAAACATTTGTATTTTTATGGTTTAGATTGTATTTGTGGATGATAGTATTTTTTAGATCTTATGTATCTTTATTTTAATTTTTTTTTTATTATATCTATATTAAAATTTAAATGTATTAACTATCATTAAATGAGTCATAAACGGGTCGATTAAATAGATTATTATTCATGTCGGTTAAACAGGTCACTATATTAAACGGGTCATTAACGGGTTGACCCATTAGTAACTGTGTCGTGTTCGGGTTGAGGGGGTTCAACCCGTTTCCTTATCGGATCATGTTCGGGTTGTGTAAAAAATTATCGGGTCAGGTTCGGGTCATGTCCAACCCAACCCGTCAACCCGGATTGCCACCCCTATTTAGGAAGGAAAGTAACCACAACCAACAAAACCTCTTAAATCTTGTGTTTCC
The DNA here is from genome assembly GCA_019925255.1 of Litchi chinensis. NCBI lineage: Eukaryota > Viridiplantae > Streptophyta > Magnoliopsida > Sapindales > Sapindaceae > Litchi > Litchi chinensis. The sequence goes on from CM034462.1 coordinate 22,532,528, forward strand.
ATTTGACATTTTATTTATATAATATATATTAAATTACTAAGAAAAATGATAAAATGCAAAATCTATGCGATATAGTTGGAGTTCGAACCCTTAGCATGTGCAGCAAAAGGCACCGTTGCAACCATCAAGGCCGTTGTGCATTTTTGAAGCGTTCTCACATTATATTTATATATTTAAATACAGCAAACTTAATTAACTTTTAAAAAATTTCAGGAGGGGCACGTGCCCCCCTTGGCCCAACTGTCCACCCCTGAGTGTTTGCATAGTTTTTGTGTGGATATGTTGTTTCTAAGAATTCTGGGTTTGATCAAGTCTTGTTTTTAACTTGTTTGAACTTTTTTAAGATAATCAGGGAGGTTATGAAGGAATTAAAATCAAGGGTTTGCTTGTTTCCCCTTGAATTACTACTCTTATCTGCTCCTTGTGTGTAAATGCACATGTGAGTGCCTATATTTGGTACTAGTTGGATGAACTGTATGTGCTGGAATAAGCAATTCTTTCAATTGCTTATTAAATTATTTCTTAGGCTATTGAATGAAACTATTGAATAAGAACTTCATATTATCTATTAATTGAAAATTATGAATTATTTAAAATGAATTAAATTAAACTAAATTTTAATTTCAATTTGATTTGACCTTCTTAAGCAAAGTTGTATAAGCCTTATAGGGCCATATAGTGCTTGTAATTGTGTTATGATATTAATAATTCTACCAACAAAATTATAAAATTGTACTAGTTTTTTTTTTTTTAATTAACCAGGTAAGCAGTATTTGAAAAACAAAATTTGTATCACCAGCACAAAAAATTAATCTTACAAATTAATAACAATGGCTAGGGAATAGAATAGCACCCAGTGCATGGAAGCCATGTGGATCACCTAGAATCCTCCACATGCCAGCCATGCCACATCATTGTCTCCCGCTCAACTCTCTGAGTTCACGGGCACACACCTAGCTCTGGGGGGAGAGGACAGAACGCACAAAGTTCTTTCTCCAACAGTTGCATCAATGAAACTCTCTCTCTTTCAACTCCATCTCTCTCCTCTACCAGCTTCATTGATGGAGCTCTCTCTCTCTCTCTCTCTCTTGGGTTCCCTCTCGAGAGAGCTCTCTTTTTAGAGCTTTCTCTTTGATTCTCTTGACCAGAGATTACTCCATGCATATATGAATAAGAACAGGATAATGGTGGTAGACCGTCGCTATTGCCATCGGCGAACCACCAGAAAGTCACCAGCGAGCGCCCCGTCTCCGCCGAGAGCAGCAACTTCGCCTCCATGCGAGCCACACCAGCAACTCCGTAAAGCAACATGCAGTGCCTTCTAGATGCCGTCCTCATCAACACCGGCCTGCCAAACCGTCGAAAACGACAACCAAGGTAGGAAAGGTTCGTCGGACGACCTCAACGATGGTGAAATGAGTAGGGGATAGAGTGACCCTGCCGGACCGGCCGAAAACCATACAGCTTCTCCTACAACCTGCTCCGGTACCTAGCACCCGAGGTGGAAGCGTCGAGCCCATCCAACTGGGCAGTCACAGGTGACCGGGTCAAGGATAGATATCGGGTGACGAAGATGGATGCCGCTGTTATGAAATTACCGAAAAGCACCTCACACAGGTAAATTACTGAAACAATTCCTCTAGTTAAATTACGGATGCTCTCCTCTTATTCTCATAATTTATGACTTCATTTTGGCCCCTGAGCACCTATATTTGTTAATAGAGTGAGGGTAATTTAGTCTTTAACTGACTAGAACTGCTATAGACGACCCCAGACTTTGGTAGTTGGTTCATGAATGCCACAAAATAGAGTTTTATTAGTCTGGATTTCCTGATAATTTGCTACCTAGAACTATTATAACTATCCCTGAGCGGAGATAATTATGAATATTAGCAAACTAAATGAATTATTAGTGAAGGCAAGAGATGTTAACCTTTGGCTGAATGGTCCAATAGAATAATGACAGATATTCGAGCACCCTCACATATATTGAGACACCTAGAACACAAATCGTCTCCTTGTGAAGGTAATTTATCTAATTAATTATTCTTTATGATACATATTATTAAAAAATACAGACAAACTTAAACATTGAAGGGTGCTTCTAGGGGCAAATCCCTAGACCATCCTAACGAAGGTTTTGTATTTTGCAGATCATGTTACGGAATCCAACTAAGGTCGTCTATCACAGTAAGCAGATGCTCGTGCGAGAGATCCTACCGAGTTTCAAGACATTTTTTGCTGCAACATTGGCGCTAGAAAGAGGGCTTGAGATTAGCGCCTCCGATAAAATGGATTCTGATCCAGCAAATACAATATTCAACCCGGCTAACCTACAAGTGATGGATGCGTAGGGAAACATCATGGCATTTTAGATATGGATGACTGTCAGAGGTCAACCTTGGAAAGGAAGGCACAAGTAGCACTCCTCCATTAAGGTAATCAGACATTCAAATTTCAACTTAGTTTATTTATTTAACCTCTAGTGGCAGATATTCAAAAGAAGCCCCGTCAAATTTCAACTTAGAAGCAATGGCATATCCCCTCGAAGGTCCTGCCAAGACAAATAAGTTGAAGGCTAGGCCGATGTCCCAAATTATAAATATAAGATTGGGCTAATGTCTCAACGAAATGTCATGCCCTTTTTGAGAATTTACTACGATCATAGTTCAACCGTTAGTGTCAACTTTTAGTTATACAATCCCTATGTAGAACCCAATAGTACACAAGCGTTGACAAATATTGACACGCGAAGTCGGCGAAGGTTAAATTCTTTATGCAACAAACAATTATTGAAGGTCAAACCCTTCTCACAATGGAAGTCAGGGAAGATCAAATCCTTCACGCAACAAATAATTATAAATGGAGGCAATTGTAATTTACCTCTAAACATCCTATTTCCAAACTCTCAAGTTCATTTGAGAAATTTTTCTCTTAAGTTCTCTCCTAAATTTTAGAAAGAGGTTTTATTGTTGTTGTTGATTTAATAAAATTCTTCTAATCTTAGTCCGTGAATATTTCCCTCATATTAATGGTTTTACCACATAAACCTTGTATCCACTATTTTTATTTTATTTTATTACTTCTATTTTCTTTTAATATTATTTTCAATTTCAGGTCTACACTAAATTAAAATAATATCAGGTCTTCATAATAGAAAATAAGGTTGTAGTGGCAAGAATACGGTGATGAAGCTGAATAAATGAAGAAAAATGCAAAACCATTGATTCAAATTTTGATTAGTGTCATCAAAGTGCTAGTGATGGAAAATCATGAAACTTAAGTAATTAGTATGGTAAGATGTAATCTTAGCACATTAAAATTACCAGCACTATTGATGTATTCTCAAAGAAGTTGTGAATGAGTGGCGTCGTATTAAAAATATCATCGGGAATCCATGTATCACCCATTTTTGAGAAAGTATTATAAGCAGGACCTTGAAAATTCAGTATGCCATCGACTTAGGCTGTAGACAAGAAAATCACGCTATTTACTTGATCCTTGGGAAACACCAAATTTATCATGTAAACAATTATAGCACTTACAACATCATTCCTCGCAACAAACGCTCCTATTATAGCAGTAATTCCCACAATGAAATTGACAGGAAAGGCAAGCTTTTTCACTTTTGCTGCCCCACGAACCCAAGCAACTGATTCACCAGGTAGTTCAAGCATAACAACAGAAAGACCAGTCCAAAAGAGGCCGCTGTAGATAACAAATGCAGAAATAAGATGAGCAGCAAGACGGAATGGGCTTACTCTTGGCTGAGCATATTCAGTAGGTGGCTCCTACAAGAGAGAAAATACTTTTATGAGTTCCATACAAACCAGAGGCAAAAAACAAATTGCAAAATAGATAAAGAAAGAAAATACAGTGGAGTACTTCTTACCTCTAAACCACTTTTCACCATCCACCAACTAATAAAACCCTAGCCAACAACAAGTGCGAAAAAGCTGAGAGTCTCAATCCTAGTCCTAAGGTAATGCATCCCTTACAAAGAAATACAAGAATGGTAGAGCAAAAATGATACCCAATCCCCTTCCCACATACGGTATGCAAATTCCATCCAATAAATGAATTTGAAATCTTCAATACTCATCCCTTTGTTTACACTGCCAGAGATCAAAAACCAAGTTATTTGAAGTGTGCACATATGTCCAATGTGATTTTCAAATGCTTACTAGAAGATACATATATAAATGCTACAAAGAGACCTGCAGTGTAGTTTGTACTTACCGTTTATATTCAGGTGATTGCAGCAGAGCCAAAAAGCCATATCCCAACCATTTTCTGTGCAAAAGGGCCCCCAATTACTAGTTGCTTCAATCCCTCCTTATTTTCAACACCTACAGACGCAATTATGAACATGTTCCTCATAGATGGAGTATAATTACCCTATGAACAACATTCTGTTTTAGGTAAAGTTTCATACACACATAAACATACACTCAAAACATGTAGAACATCAGCTTTCACTAAAATCAAAGATCGATCTACTGATAATTCAAAATGATAAACATGCTACACAATGATACTACCTTTAGCAGTACTAATGTGGCCAGTCAAATTCATTCGCAGCGGTAAATTCAATCTTCTTAAATTTCTAATTTCACAACGCAAACAAAGCAATCTAATTCTACCACAAAAATATGCCTAACGAACCCTAAAATCATTTGAAGTTGGAAACTAACTTGATCACAATTCTAAAGACAAAATTTTTCTTATATGATCACAACAATAAAGCAAAAATGGGAATACCCAGAAAGCGAAATCGAATCCCCATATGGAAAACAGAGTTAAAAAGAAAAGGAAGAACCTTGAAGAGAGATCTTGCAACTGTAGATGATCCTGACGATGAAGCAGAAGAAGAAGAGATGACTCTACAAGAAGCTATTTCCTGCAAGTTGGATGAAATGTTATTCAATTAAGCTTTGTTCCTCTTTAGAATCGATCCGATCACTCTGCTTCGAAACATTTTTGTCTGCTCCGCTCTCTCTCTCTCACTCTCTCTCTCTCTCTCACTAGGTTTAGGCATTTCATCAGACACTTGCGTGTCACTCAAAATACTCCAACTCCTGGGGTAATTAATGCACATATAATACAGGATTAAACCTTTTTTTTCCTTCTCTGTTTTATTACAAGCAAGGGTAGATCGGTATTTTGCTGGCTATGTGTCTGGTGGATGAGCAACAAGATACCATAAGAAGGGAACTGGTTGCAACGTGTTTGAAACTGTTTTTAAAATGATTTTTTTTTAAAACTACTTTTAAAATTAAATAATATATTTTAAAAGTGCTATTTTAAAATTACAATGTGGTGTTTGGTATATATATATATTTTTAAATGTGTAAACTGTTATTTGAAAGAAAAAATAATTATTTATTTAGAAATATGTTTTAAAAATAGTGAAAAATATTTATAAAAAAAAGTTATTTTCTACTTTTTAGTTATCATTTTCAAAAATGTATTTTTCATTTTCAAAACACGTTTTACAAAATAACTAATCAAACACTTTCAACCATTTTTTTTTTTTAAATAAAAAACTATTTTAAAAAATGGATCCAAATTATACCCTTTTTAAAAATATATATATATATATTGATTATAATGGAGCAACTTGACTCAGAACCTAAAATTTGTGACGTTGTCAAGTTATCAGACAGTATTATTTAACAAACAAATAAGATATTTAGACGAACTAAATGATTGACTTATGTAAATTGTGCTATATGAAATACAATTTATGGGCATATTCTATACTTTTTATGCCCTGATTACATATTTTAACTATGAAAGTACTTGCAGCTCTAGAAAGACACTGACCATTTTACAACTGCAACATTAATTAGTTATTCCTAAAATGAGGTTGCAGAAATAAAAGCCAACAAAGAATCAACTGTTAACCACAACACTATTAACTAAAACAAATAGGCAACCAAGGAAATTTTTCATGATCCAAATACAAACCTTTCAACTGTTATATAATGGTTTGAAAAGGAAAGGAAAAGATTTCGTAAAACTATGTTCAGTTTAATTAGTTCAATCAACAACATCGAATTTATCTTTCGAAATTAGTTTTCCTTAAGTGAAGTCACTGAAGTGCACAGAAAAAACCTCCCACAATGAGAGCTCAATAAATACATGCAGTTTGTTTAACTACCCCATATTGATGTATAGGTTGTCTGAGATAAAAATTTTAGATAAACTGTGACTTTTTTCTTGATGGAAAAAAAGCATACCTGTTCTAAATCCTGTGATTTGGCTTCAAGATGGGCAATGGTGGGTGTAGTCAAATTGGGACATGCCTCTAGATATAAATCATGCAAACATGGCCGAGTTGGATGATAAGCTTTTACATAGAATCTGCTGAGGTTATTTATCAGGTCCAACAAGTTTTCATTCACTTAATGAAATTTCTGTAGTGGACAAGTTGAAATGCATCACGTATCAGCTGACGCAAATTGGGTCTCACTGTTTTCAACTTTCCTCATAGAGAGTCAGTTAAATTATCTCTTATTACCACATGGCCTTGATTGATGAGAATGATCCGTGCCTACCAACTGATTAATAATGAATAACAAGATATTGCACATCAACAAATGCTCAAGTAGAAACAAGCAGGTCAAGTGAAGTTCATCACAACCTTCTTGTCATGAGGACAAAGAAGCATCATACATCAAGAACCTGTTATCATATAAATATATGCCCTGTTATTTAGAGTTCATGAATAAAACAGACTAAACAGCAACCCCAAGAAATTGAAATACAACAGCACACAATATTCTGTCTTCCATGTACATGTAAGACAGAATTTTCAGATAAATGAGCCTTCAACATACGATGCCTTCATAATAATGATCTATTGTTGATAAAGTAGAGCACCCAAAATGATCAAGTAAACACCAAATCTGCATCAGTTATACAGGCTAGACAATATGATAATCAATAGTACATGTTTACGGTTTATTCACAACAACATCAACATTGGTGAGTACCTCTACTTCGGCATGCACTGATCCATCTTGGTTGAATGAAAATCATCACAGACAACAGCTTTTGGTCATTGTCATTGTCACCATCACCGGTATCATAGTCCTTATCAGAATTATCACCTCCCTTCAAATTCAGTGATCTTCACTTCATCCTTTGATTCATCCTCATCTAACGTCTTCATGAAGAGTAATCTATCTGAAAATTGAGCAAACAAAAGATAAGAAACCTCACAGTTCATATTACGTCACTATGCATTTGTCTTGACAAAATGAAAACATGATTGTATATTTATATTGCATGTTATACAGATTGCATTGCATATAATCAGCGAAAAACTGCATAATTTTTTTAATCGTGTTGTATGTTACATCATCAATTAAAGTCGCTTTATATTTTATTACAGTTTTGTCGTGGCATATGTTTTAACAAAATTAGTGCTAACTAATAACTACACCAACTTTAAAAATAGAAAACAAAGGTTGACACCTGACAGGTTGTTGCATAAAACTGAACCACTGGGAGTTGCAAGAGATAGAACTTGCAAGGAAACGTAAAATATCAGCTAATACTATCTGTTCAATTGGTAGCAATAGCAAATTCTGTTACTATATTCTCAGTGTCCATTTGAGGTTCGTGCACAATCTTTTCAATTATTAAAAAGGTAGCAACAACAAAGATTATCAAGTTGTTTTAGAAATTAAGAAAAACAATCATGACTAGGCAAGAATTGTACTATAACCAATCTGTGTAGTGAACATAATCAGTGCAAAGATGTTCAAAGTATTGATTTCAAGTCTACCTTCTATTTTATTAATCCTATATGAAACTTTCAACAATAACAAAGCATGCCAACTATTCAATCAAGGATTTGAAGAATGTCTAAGTAACTTTGCTTCACCATGCACAAGTCCATCTTGAGGCATCCTACCATTGTCAAAGTTCTGAGATGGAAATGTGAAATGATAATTAATCGGCAGAAGTTGACAAGGTTTAAAAAAATGCTTTGTTTTGGTTCAAATGCGTCTTCACAAATGGTGCAATGCTGATACTTGTGGTTTAGGCACCTAATGATATTAAAACATTACTATCAAAAAGATTTAAACAGTATAGGCTGCAGATGATCCTTTAATTTTGATTCTGTTCATCATTGTCAACTATGATCCTCTAATAAGTTCTAATCAATAAGAAGTGCTTGCTGATTGCCAAAAGCTACAGTAGATTATGCAGGTCAAATGAGTTAATCTAATCATAGTCTCATGTCATTAAGCTCTCAATGTTCAATTCCAATAGACACAGGAAAACAATGTTTACTTTGATTCTGGTTGAGTCTTAAGAATAAAGATGCATAATATAAATTTACATAAAGATGCATTATACATCACGAGTTGTTATTAATTTGTTATATATACATACCACCCTGCTGTTTTGGTTCATGAATAAAACATACTGAGGAGCCCTACAAAATTGAAAAGGAACGGCATACAGTCTTTCTTCCATGTACGTATAAGACACGCATGCCTTCAACATAATGTCTTGATGATATTCTAATGTTGAAAAGTTGAACACCCAAATGATCAAGGAAACACCACCCGAAGAACAGTATACAATAAAGCCTAATAGGATGTTGAATATACAAAATGGAACCACTAAGAGCTTACAAAAAAGTTGGAAAAGAAGCTGAAAATATAGACATATGTACATAACCTGGTCAATTAGCTAGCAGCCATGATGCAGGTGCTGTCAACCTCCCTCTGATTCCATATCTGTGGTTTCCTTGTCTATATGAGGTGCCTGCACAACCAGTTGAAGCACAAAATAAAAACACAATTGTTGTAGCTAAATGGAAACAGGCATTAAAATATGATATCAATTATATATGTTCATGTTTTATTTATAAGACAGCAAAATCAACAATGAGTATTTCTGCTTAGGCATGCATAGATCCATATTGGTATACCGAAAATCCTCTAGTTTCTTGGGAATTTTATCACCAACAACCTTAACAAACATGGAAATATGAAGTGATAACCACAAGAGTAGAAGTTGATGAGCCTTGCTAATTCTAATAGTACGAATTTCTATTCCAGCCAGAGTCAAATTTCTTAAGTTGAGGCACCGATATTATTCAGAATTTAAGTTGAGTCAATTCCTTAAGTACAAAATTAAGATTTAAGCTTATCAAAACATGAACCACTAAGAGCTACATAGTAATTACGAAAAAAACTGAAAATATGACCATACATAAATGCATGCTGAATCAGCAGCCCTACACCAGAGTGTGGTGTTATTGACTCTAATTAGTTTCCATTTGCAGTGGCAATCTTTCTAGAAGATCATTAGAGTTCCAGTAATCAATCTCTATGGTGGATTCTGGAGGCATTTTTTGTCTAAAACACCCTCTTTGCCTATTTGACAAACGTTCATAACATTTTCATAAATAATGCCTCAAGTTTGAGCACCACAATATCTTTGCCTGCTTCATCTTTATGTCCAAATAATTCATCTCTACACATAGGACACACAATTTTTAGACATGCTTGAGCTATGGGGACAGGGAACATGCATTTCCACCTCTTGCAAAGCATATTTACCTCTTTTTATGTACTGTGACAAAATGCTCCAATCTCACAATAGCTTTACCTTAATTTCTTCTAAACACACGAAGGGAAAATGTAAAATTGGAGGTGGAAACAAACAACTCTTATCATCACACAGCTGCATGAACGTGGGCATGCAGTTATAGAAGAGAAGTATGGATGCCAATATTTTTTTTATTCTTCAATAGAAGAAAGAGAATGGAGAAAAAAATAACCTGTCAAGACAGAAAACAAACGGAAGTCTCCTTTGTTTGATACCTCCATGAGACATCTGATGTGGTAATGCCGTAAAACTCTTGCTCTGCTCTCTAGATGGCTTGGCTCTCTTATTCCTGAAAATGTATTCACAATCTAAATTACCTTTTCCAAAAAAGAACTAAAGCATTTACAAGAGTACATACTTAGAAAAAGAAAGACTGCAAGCATTGCCATGACATGAAGAGTTTTAACAAGCATATACATTCTTTAATGTGTATATCTACTCATATATTAGTATATTACACTAACTCAAAAATATTAGATTGCATTGGGAGATTTAATAAAAGAAACATCATCATTGCAAACCACCATCTAAACCACAATTTACACAAATGGACCAACACAAGTAAAAATTTATTTTTCAAGAAACAACCAAAATGTTGAAAGAATGTCGATATTAATGTGGTGTGCTTGTGTGTGATGTACACCAACATTGTATCACAGCTACCTGAACCCACTACACTAGCACCCCAAGCTGAGCTAGAAAGCAAACCAACAGACTTGAAACTTTGTGAATCCTAAGCTGGTATTACACTGGAATCACACGAACGTTTTATAGCTTTATCATTGCCATTTCTTCCAATTGACATAGATTCAAGCCAGTGTAGGTGAGACGGTATGCCTCAGCTTGTGGAAACATACCACCGTTGGAGTGGTAAGAATTTGAACGTTTAAAGGGTGCACCCTTACAAATAACTTCAAGCCTTCCTAGAGTGACCTGCAAGATGAAATATCATATATAGTAATTCTCTAGAGTGAATTCACATTAGTTCCAATTTTTGGAAGCCGTTTTCCAACAAAGTGAGCATTGCTCAACTAGTTGCATTCTTTTACATAAAGGTGCATCTTTAGAGAAATACAAATGATTCAATCTTACTAAAATCTAAAAATTGAGTTTAGGACAAAGATACCACAACACCGTTAACAACAAATAAGCAACTAAACAAATATTTCATGATCCAAACACAAATCTTTCAGCTGTTACTTAATGGTTTTGAAAAGGAAAGCAAAAGATTTTGTAAAACTCTGATGAGTTTAATTAGTTCATCTTTTGAAATTAGTTTTCCTTAAATGAAGTAAACAGAAAAAAACTGCCCACAAAGAGAGCTCAATAAATACATGCAGTTTGTTTGACTACCCCATATAGATGGTACAGGTTGAAAGAGGTAAAACTTTTGGATAAATTTTGACATTTTTCTTGACTAAAAAATGGCATACCTGTTCTAAATCCTGTGATTTGGCTTCAAAATGAGCAAATGGTGTAGTCAAAGTGGCACATGCCTCTAGATACAAATCATGCAAACATGACAAGTTGGATGATAGCTTCTGTACAGAATCGCTGAGATTATCTAGTCCAACAAGTTTTCATTCACTTTAACTTAATAAGAATGATGCCATTTCCATCTCTTGCAAAGCATATATGCTTTTGGTTTAACTCTTATGCTCCAATCCAATCTCTCACAATTGCTTCTAGCTGCAACACACTTCTAGCAAGGGACAATGTGAGTCAGAGGTTGGAAATAAACTACTCATATCATTGTCTGAGTTAGTGTGTGGAGTGTGTGTGTGTGTGTGTATTAGATGAAAGAGCATGGAGAAAATTAACTCATGTGGAGCTAGAAAGCAAACGGATGACTCCTTTGTTTATAACCCACCAGATCTCTCTTCTTTTAATGTGTCAAGCTTTCTAATTGGTTTGTCTCTCTTATTTCTGGAAATGGATTTACAATTTGCATTACTTCCTCAAGAAAGGAATGAAAACCAAGCCACTACAAAAAATAGTCCACAAAATGAACGAAAATTTCTGTTACAGTATCCAATCCAAGTGACTGCTGTATGAGAAATTGATCTTCTTTTGGCAGAAACATGAATCAGATCTAAAATCCAGTAAAAAAATCATAATTAAAGCAACACCCTTCCAAAAATTGTATTGTCACCATGTGCAAAGAATTCACAAATAGGTAAGTCGGTATTTTATTTGAACATTACATCAAGGTTACTGAGGTTTTCTCAAACAAATAGAAATGGCAAACATATTCCTTGCATATTTGTGGTGCCAGCACAACCAAGCACCGAATTGTAAAGTAATAAGTAGCGGTCAGAGATCTTAGAAAGTGTACATTACCTTTACTTGGGCATGCACAACTTTGCAAACACAGAAATATAAAGTGATAACTTTCAAGGACCAAGTTGATGGAGCTTGCTAAGGTACCTAGTGTTAATTTCTTAAGTTTGGGTAGCACGATTATCTTTTATCTTGGACACCTGATTGAGCTATGGTGACAAGAAACATAATTTTATTTTCCTTATAGGTTTCAACATCAATAATTGACAGAGTTGGAAGGAATATAGGTTGGAGATCATCATTATTGACGGTTTGATGCAGAGCATCTTCAACAATGAATTGCTACAATGTTCCACAACATAAATGACCAGTGTTACCAGTTGGAATAAATTTCTAGCAAGAGTAAACTTAAATATAAGTCTCAGCCTAAGGCAATATCCCACCTCTAGGTTGGTAAGATTTTGAAGGCTTAAAAGTTGTATAAGACCCTTTCAAATGACTTGAGGTTCTGACAGAGAACTCGAGATTATTATCTCCAAATTTAGGTAGTGGCAAATTTTTCAACAATCAATAATGATAAGATGTGTACATGAACGGAAGCTCTAGTAGAGGTATTCAGGTCATGTGGGTTCATCACAGCCTAAGCTCTTACTGTTTTTGGTTTCCAATACACTAAGAAGCGTAAGATATCGTACATGAAGAACCTGTTATTATATAAACATACCCTCTTGCTTAGAGTTGAAGAATAAAACATACCAAACAGCTCCAAGAAATTGAAAAAGAAGAGCACACAATCTGTCTTAGCTTTTATGTACATATAAGACATACCAAACAGCTTCAACATAAAGATGGTCTAATGTTTAATTTAGAAGTGGAACACCCAAAAGTTAAAGAAGAAACTGAAACTAGAGACATATATATAAGTGGTAGCAGCCATGATAGAGCTTAAGGTGGTGCTATTTACTCTTTTCATTTTCCAATATATGGTGGCAACTTTCGTCGAACTTGACCAAAGCCCCAGCACTCAATATCTACTACATGTTGGTTGTCTGTACCTGGTGCCTGCGCAATCAATTGAAGCACAAAATAAAAACATAATTATATTGTTCATTCTAGTGAATTGAAAATGTGATAATAAATTGTATATCTAAGGTCTATGTAGAACACAGAAACATCGCACCTCTGCTTGGGCATGCACTGCTCCATTTTCGTCTACTGAAAATCTTGTAGTTATCTTGGGACATCCTCTCGCCCACAACCGCGACAAAGATGGAAATATGAAGTGATAACCGGAAGAGCAGAAGTTGACGAGACTTTCTAATCCACTGAGGAGCAATTGCTCAAGTTGAGGGAGCATTAATTCTAATTGTGTGTAAGCTGTCATGTCTGCTTCATCTTTCTGTCCAAATATTTCTTCCAATTGAGTTGAAAACAGGATTAGCAATTTAAAACCCGATTCATCAATACCAAACCGATACGATTATTATAAATTAAGGTTAAATATAAATGGATTGGATAAATAAACGGATCAATCCATCCAACCCGTTTACTAATCGTGTTGGATTCGTATTTTCCTAAACGAGTAATAGGTTAACTCGTTTAATAGGGATAAAAAGGTAATTTCATATTTAAGAGGTATTTATATAATTTTAGTGGTAAGTATATATATTTTTATATTTTAGATTGTATTTATGGATGATTATATTTTTTTAGGTTTTGATTGTCTTTATGAATTTAAGAGGTCTTTCATATCTTTATTTTAATTTTGTTTCTATATATATTTTTATGTTTTGGATTGTATTTGTGGATGATTGTATTTTTTTAGATTTTGATTATATTTATGGATTTAAGAGGTCTTGTGTATTTTTATTTTTATTTTGTTTTTTTGTTAGATCTATATTAAAATTTAAATATATTAAATATGGTTAAATAGATCATAAACGAGTCAATAAACTGGTCATTAAACGTGTCGGTTAAACGAGTCAATAAACGGATCATTAAACGTGTCGGCTAAACAAATCACTAATGGGTTAATTAAAGGGTCAATAAACAACCCTTAAATAAACGGGTTAATTGTGTCGTTTCTGTGTCGACCCATTAATAATCGTATCGTGTTCGTGTTGAAGGGATTTAACTCGTTTATTAATCGTGTCGTGTTCGTGTCGGGTCAAAAATAATTGGATCGTATTCGTATCGTGTCCAATCTAATCCATCAATCCGAATTGCCACCCCTAGTTGAAAATATTACATGTAGGGATGTCAGTTGTTGAAGATCTAGTCGAGCTATGGTGACAGGAAATAGAGTTTTTAATTTGTCACACCAACCGACAAAGATGGATGAGAGATTTGGAAAGAATGGAAGCTAGACATGATCCTCTCCATCATCTTCAACCATCACTTGCTCCAATTTTCCACAACCGCAAATATTAAAGTTAAAAAAAAAACTTTAATTAATTTTTAATAAAAAAGATAACATAAAAATATATACCTTTATATTTTCAATTAAAAATTTAATTTAAATTAAAATTTAGCTACATACAATATTACTTTTATAATTTATTCCAACAATATTCTGTAAAATATATTTTCAAAACAATTAGAATGATATATAAATAGTTCACTTCTTTTATTAATATAATATAATTTTTGTGTATCCTAACAAAAAATAAAGGATTAGAACAATATACTTTTTAATTAATAAAAATTAATTCAAATTAAAATTTATAGAGTAAAAAACAAGAAAAATATAAATTCTGAAATACAAATATTATCATTCTTAATTTAGTTTATTGTTTTTCCACAATCATAAAATAACTAAAAGTTGAGTATTATCGATGACAACTGCAGGTGAATTTTAAAAAATGTTAAACAACAAATAAAATTAGTGCACATTTTGGTTAACAGCTAGAGTTGACATGTGTGAAAACTCTAATTGTAAACTTCAAGGTACCAAATACTTGGATGGTACATGATAAATGAAAGTAAGTTTAATATAATTTAATATTTTTCTAAAGAGAGACACAAAGATAAATAAAATACCTTAACAGTTTGTAGATTAGCTCCAAGTTCAGCAATTACAAATGGAGTCCAGTTGAGAATTAACTCTTGTAGAAGTGGCCAAGTTGAACTGTAATTTTCTGAGCAAAAGTCGATCAAGTTTTTTAGTACATCAAGTTCTAATATCCTTAAGTTGGGGAGCAACGCATCATTTCCACCTCTTACAGCCACTTCATCCTCTGTTTCCTCTACTTTTATTTCAACAATATGCTCCAAACTGTCACTATTGCTTATCTTAAGTTGTTGTAGTTGCAACAAACTTTGAGCAAGGTTCAATGTGAAGACATATATCAACTTCTTGCACTTAGACACCTTAACAACTGTCAAACTTTGCAGGCTTACTTGTTGGGTGGGACCCTCCCATATATTCCTTAGATTTGGTAAATGAACCAGATCTAAACATGATAAACTTGAAAGTAGAGAAGGATTTTCTTTGGTATAGTATAACCCCTCTAGTTGAAACACATCGTGCAGCTTATCACATTTATAAATGGTCATTTCTTCCAACTTTCGTAGTCTTTGAATTAACGAAGTTGGAAATAGAGGCCTTCTTCCATTGCAAATTTCTCTTTGACAAACAGAGCATAGAGATATATGCATTAAATTAGAGAACACAATAGATAGCATATGCTGTTGCGTCATATCAATGATATATTCCACTTCTAGCAAATGTAGTTTGCTAAGCTTAGAAAGATTGGTATTGCTACTTTCTACACTTATCCCTTCAGCCTCTCATGCTTTAAAGACATTATCAATATATAACTCTTCTAATCGAGATAAACTTAGTATTACATTTACAGGAATACTTTTCAAAACAAAACAACGTGTTATTCTCAACATTCTCAATTTATTGAGCTCCCTTAGTTCTTCAGGCAGTTCAACCAACTCACAGCCACGCAAGATAAGAATCTCAAGTTTAGCCAACATTTTCAACAAAGACATATCTCTCAATTTGCAATTGATCAATCGTAATGTCACAAGTTTTTTTAATGATTGAAGTGAATTTAATGATAGATGAAACTCCTTAAGCCTTGCAACTTTCGATGCTTTCATTGCTTCAAAAAATTCATTTGAAACATTATCATCTCCATCCAATATCAAAATTTTCAGCTTGGGACATACCAGTTCATTAGGAAACATGTCTATTTCGCTTCGCATCAAGGAGATCGCTGTGCACTGTTATATGTCCTTGTGCAATGGGCACTCCGCCAATCTCATGCCTGTTTTAACCACAAAAATATTTTCCCCCTTGGATGCTATCCATGAGGCAACATCACAAACCAAATCAGGCATTTTCACAAATCCTTCTCCAGCATCTAACAATAAAAATGAATCTTTAAGGTAATTAATTCTTACTCATAATTGGTTTCTTGCATCCTTAATCGAGTTACCATCTTGAAACAAAGCTAGCCCTAATCCAAAGCTTAGTAATTCCTCTAAATCAATTTCATAATCTTCAGAAAAAAATGAGCATAAGAAAAAACAAAACTTTGTTTCTTTGCTTTTCAAATAATCATAACTCAATTTAAGACAAGAATAACATCAACATCAACACCTTCTACATCATCAAGTTTTGACCTTTCCAATTTTTGATACACTACTTCCCATTTTTTAATACCTTTATCTCTCAGGAGACTTTCAATAATTACAATAGCTAAAGGCAAACCATTGCACTCTTCCAAAACTTTTTTTGCGGCATCAATCAACATGGTGGAGTCATTGCCTACTCCCGCATGCTTTTTAATGAGATCCATCCCTTCTTTTTGATTGAGAACATTTAATTGAACGTTTTTCTGACACTCCATAGCAATACATACTCATTCAACTTGAGTAGTTATAAGAATTCTGCAACCTATATGCTCATTGCCAAAAGGAATTCTAATTGTTCTCAAATCAAGCTTCGTTCATACATCATCTAAGATTAAGAGGATTTTATATTCACTCTTCAATCTTAAAAATAATTGCTTTGCTCTTTCTAGCTCATGTTTCTCCTCTAATTTCAAACTTAATGAGTTTGCTATATGATCTTGAATACTCATAATGTTTACATTCTGAGACACAACAACCATAATAACCTCATCAAAAAGCTTTTGTTCTTTAGTAGCATTGCCCACTGCCTTCGCCAAGGTTGTTTTACCTACGCCTCCCATCCGTATAACCCAACAATGCTCGTCTCATCATCTTTCAATGCCTTAATAATTCCATCGAAGGCAAATTTTGTAGACTCGAAAGTCATAAAATCTTTAGGTACTAGAAATTTCATTCCTGGTAAAATAGTAGAATGGGAAATATCGTTGAATTTGGCAGCACATCGTAGCTTTAATAGTATGCTTGTCTGTTTTGCTACTTTTCTACTTAACTTATACTTGAAACCCCAATTAGAACACCACCCATTAAGACGTGACTCATTTGCATTAATGCCTTCTTCCAAGCTTCGGACATCTGCTGCCACAGTACTTGCCTCAGTTAGCCAATTATGTACATCTCTCTTAATCTCTTCAGTATTTCTTCGTGCTGTCTCAACTTGATGTTGCACATGCTCTTGTGCCAATCTCAAACTTTCATCTTCTTTTTTGAGATCTTCAACAATGCTTTTAAAACAAAATAAGTAACGACCTTGACGTAGGGTCGACTCCACCAAATATTCTCCTACCTTGGACAAAATGCCGCTCAAAATATGTGATCCAAATTCCATCCTATTTACATCAAAAGTTTATAAGCACATGTAACACAATACGATTTGGACAAGTGAAATGTAAAATTCATTTTCTGAAAAAAGATTGACAATCTTTGGATAAACATAAAATAGAAGCAACTAGGAATCAAGAAAAATAGGATTTTCAATTACTTCTTAGGCTATTGAGTAAGAACTTCATATTGTCTCTTAATTGAAAAAACTATAAATCACTTGACATGAATTAAATTAAACTAAATTTTAATTTCAATTTATTTGACTTTCTTAAGCAAAGTTGTATAAGCAAAAGTCAGGACAAAATATAAAGGCCTTTTAGGGCCATATAGAGCTTGAGATTGTGTTATGATATCAATAATTCTACCCATAAAATTATAAAATTGTACCAGTATTTTTTTTTAATTAACCAAGTAATTAGTATTTGAAAAACAAAATTTGTATCACTAGAACAAAAAATTAACCTTACAAATTAATAAAAATAACTTAAAATTTAACAACAATTTAAATGAAAAATTAACAAATAAAAAAGTAAACAATATAACTTAAAATTAAAATCCACTATGGCCAATCATCTACTAAAATCGGAAGAGAAAATTAATATTATCACAGTTCATACTCACCTTAGTTTTCATCACAAGCTCTGCAAAATTAATCTATTGTGGATCACCTATGAAAATGAAGATGGGATGGAAGCAACAAACATTTATGACTTGGAAGGTGAACCTTCATAATAGCAAGAGCAAATTGCACAAATTTAAAGTTACAAGATTTTTTTTCTCCCTCTCTTTTGCTTTTTTAAGGTCACAAGATTTGTTTTCTCCCTCTCTTTTGCTTTTTCAAGGTTGGATCCTATCTCGATTAGTTTCGATAATCCTCTAAACCCGTATCAATCCTAAGAAAAAAAAAAAACAAAGTTGGACCCTCTACGAATTGCATAAATGTAAAGTTACAAGATTCTCTCTCTCTCTCTCTCTCTCTCTCTCTTTTGCTTTTTTAACATGGGATCCTCAGTGAATTATTATTATTATTATTTTCTTTGAAAGGTATTTGTTAATTATTTGGACTTATTAGGATCATGGCAGAAAAGAAATCTTTAAACAATAAATTAGTTGGGACTTTAACTTAAAAATACTGTTGTTATTAATGTATTTTCAAAGCCAAATTGTCTTTTTATATAAGCTAAATTGCACAATGATCTGAGTACGACAATTGATAAAAAATTGACTCAAACTTTTTAAAGATTATCTTGAGTAGGACAATTTCCAGACATTTAATGAAAAAAAAAAAAAAAGGATTCCTATATCTATTTTATGTATTAAAAAAAAAAATAAGATTAATACTATAAGAAATTCAGGTTATAGCAACGTTTAAAAGGCAACGTGCATCAGGTTCACGTTGCCATAGGTCATCTACGGCAACGTGCAAAGACTGCACGTTGTGAAAGAGATCTACGGCAACGTGCAAGCGCATGTTGCTAAAAGTAAGGGACATATGGCAACGTGCAAAACCATGCACGTTGCCAAAAATCCCTCTTTTAGCAACGTGCACTGATGCAAGTTGCCAAAACCCCACCTTTTGGCAATGTGTAGACTTGCACGTTGTTAAAAATCCAACTTTTAGCAATGTTAGGGCTACACGTTGCTAAAGAATGGTCCTTTAGCAACATGCACGACAGCACATTGCTAAAAACTCATCCTTTAGCAACGTGTATAACTACACGTTGCTAAAACCCGATATTTTAAATTGATATAAATAAATTTAATTTTGAAATTTATTTTATTTAACATCATAATGACTAATTACATACCACTTCAAACATAAAAGGATAATTATTATTTGACTTAAATAAAAATTACCTATCTAAGGTATGCCTTATTTAAAACAAACAGAGCTAGCTTTTCAATTTACTTACATTTAATGTCACATTGTTACAGTAATAATGATCGAATATAAAGGAAATGGTTGAATTGTCTAGTTTAGTGAAATTATATTATGACATATTTATAAATTATTGAATGTTGATTTTGTCAGGTTGCGAGAAACCCCAACTTTGAAAATAATTAAAAAATAATAATTGTTTATGATTTTATAAATGAAAAAGAAAGAATTTGTTTATGTTAAAAAATGTTCATAAATTCTACAAAATATTTGATCCAAAATAAAATATAGTGATTATCATCACTACTACAAAAATGTACAAAGATATCACTAGTGACATATTTATTTTTTAAAACCGATTTAAAAATAAATTAAAAAATCTATTATTTAAAATACGATGTCTTAAAAATTAAGAAATTATGAATACATTAGTTAATATGTATTTAATTTAACACATCACTTTTTCTCAAAATAGATTTTTTAAGTAACTAGAAATCTTAACACATTGCTTTAAAAATAAACTGATTTCATTTTGTTTTTTTTTTGGTTATTTATTAAATCATTCAAAAACAAATGATGACTTTATTATAATTTATTTTAAAATAATGATTTTTTTTTAAATTGTAAATTAATATTACAAATTATTAGAACACAAAATAATTAATTAAAATGAATTAATTTAATCATATTTTGTTAGGAAGAAGTATTGTTAATTTCTTATAAATTAAGTTATTTTAAATTTGTAACTTATTTTTTAAAATAATTGTTATGTATAAATATAATTTTTTTTAAAAAAAAAATATCCAACTCTCATTTCATCCAAAGTCCAAGTTGCACTCATCTCTTCTTCACGCTTATTCATGTCCAAAAGTTTCTTCTTCCTTCAATCCAACAACACAAGCAAAAGTCTCCAATAAAAAAAATCATCATTATTCCTGTTAGGTCAAGTAGTTTTAAGTTGACTGGATTCCATTCAAAACTTTTTTTTTTGTATAGTTTATTTAATGAATTACTTAGTATAAAAACACAAGTGATAAGATCTCATGGTAAGTTGCTCTCAATCTCACAGAGGTTTTAAGATCTCACACACTCACGAAATTGCATATTCATAAAGTGTGCATCTGTTAAGGGCGTAAATGAAAAGTTTTTAAATCATGTAGGGGCATAAATGAAAATTTTGTATACTTTTAAAAGAAATTGTAATTTTAAATATTTTAGGAATAAACTGTAATTTTAACGTCTTATCTATAAAACCCCGTTTTTATCTTCTTCCTCACCGTGCAGCAGCCATTTCTTTTAACAAAATACCCTAGTAGCCCCTCTTGGTTTTCTCTCAACTCTAAAACACTCAAATCACTTCCAATCTCTCATTAATGGTCATGGAATCTTAAAATCATCAAGGTATTCATTTATTATCTTGATTTTTGTTTGAATATGCTTTGATTATTCTAGTGTGATGTATTTTTTGTAGATTAATTGTGTTCTTGATTTGGGTTTTTGTTGAATCGTTATGTTTGTTGTGATTATATGTTTTATGGTTCATAAAGCTTGTTAATTGATCCTTAAATTGAATTTTGACATGATTTAGCAATGTATTTTCATGTTACATGTATTTAATTTCTAGGTTACCCATGTATTGTAAAATTAATTTCTAGGGTTTCAAAAAGGGGATTTGTGTGCTGTAATTCATGGTTGGTGTTTTTGCTGCACATTATATATATAGTTTGACATGTTCATTTGATTAAAATAGATTGAATATATGTTGAGTGAGTCTATTACGTGACTATATGTATTTTGTTTGAGATGAATATATATTTAGTAATGATTGTGAATGTGCCAAGTGATTACATTGTTTTATGTTATTATTCTTGCTTTCTAAATTTGGTTTGTACATTTTTGTTATATAATTGTCTTTTTTAATGTTTTACACATGTCCACCAAGTGTTTGTTGAAATGTTTCATGGAAACTTTGCGAAAATGATTTCATAATTACTTTCTTAGAATTTATATATTATTTATAAGATGATTTATATTTCTTGTATTGTAATGTAGTTTTGTTATTGGATTTCAAAATTAAGTTTCCTTCTATGAGAGAAAATGCTATTTATAGTTGTCAAATTGAAGATGAATTTGATAATTTATATTTTTGATAGTTATTTTTTTGTTTCATATTGACTATAAGATAAACTTCAAAATCTTAAGTCGCACATATGGACATGTCTATATATTATAAGTACTATGTTATATAGTTTTGATTAGAAGATTGTAGATGGGTTTATTTGACAAACCCCATTATTTTAACTAGTTATTTTTTCATTCTTCTTTCATATCAAGTACCTAGCCACTTGATCCCTAATCTTTTGTCCTTACCATAATTGTTTCGTCGCCATTGTCGTTCATGTTTTCATCGTCACATCTCACAAAATGTCATTTTTGAAGCAACCCTCTCTGGAAGTGATTTTAAAATCACTCTCGATTACAAGACATAACAATTATGTTTGTATATCTATGGAATTGTTTTTTAGTATTACTTTCAATATGACTTTACTAATTCCTTAATTTGTGTTATATTTATGTAACTTTTCATGATACTTGTAGGTTGTTCAATATTTTCAACTTCTTTGCTTGGTATAAGATGACTTTCTTTTGCTCAGTTTTGCTTCAATTAGGAGGTAAGACATTTATTTATTTATTTATTTATCTATTTTTTACTTTTTTAGTTATGTTACTATTAACTTAGTTTATGCGTAAAAATCTTTTAGTTTGGTCAAATTTATTATAAGAAGCAAATTGTGGAAGTACTTATATGGTGCACACTAGTTACCCAATGAAATGATTGATTGAAAATTTGTGACTTGAAACTTGATAAATTTAAATCATAAAATTTTATTTGCTTGTTTGATGGGCTCATAACATTGTTGGTTTGGTGTTTGGTTTTAAGGACACATGTATTGGTTCCAACTTTTTGTTCGGTTCATAAAATTTTAATGCAAGACAACTAACTTTTTGTTGAGTGAATTTGATTAGTTATTGTGAATTTAAAGATGCATTTTCTACTTGATAAAATGCTTGTTTGAGGTAATTGTTCTCTCTAGTTTAGTATCCTTTGTATTTGATTGTGAATTTTGTTTACAATACGAAATTTATTTGGAAAATTGATAAGTTTTGCTAGTAAACACGCTTCCGTGTGTATTTTACATAAGAGACTTGTTTTACTAAATTTATTATATTTTTCTTTTCAATATATTCATATTCTATTTTTTCTATACATATGACAAAACAACTAACTTTTTGTTGAGTGAATTTGATTAGTTCTTGTGAATTTAAGGACACATGTATTAGTTCTAAGCATTATGTTGATTGTGATTTTTTTATGAACTTTATTTTTTTAATCTAGTGCACATGTTCACCAAGTGTTTGTTAAAATTTTTATTGAGATAAAATTATTCCATTTCATAATTTTGTTACTTTCTTAGATTTGGTAATTTAATCTTTGTTTTTACACTTCAAATGAGGATATATTGATATAACATAAATTATTATGTTATATATTTTTTATTATTGTATAGTGCTTATTTATTAGTGCATTTAATTAACATGTTTGATTATATAGATTTAGATGACATTTATGATCATTTGACAATATTTCATAATTATGATAATGATTTATAATTGTTCTCAATACAGGTGATAGGTGCGCAATCCTGAGGGCAAAGAAAAAGTGCATAGCGAATGAGTTTGATAGATTGATTAATTTTTTTAGTTTAGAAATTTATATTAATTCTATATTGTATTGTTATTTGTTTTAGAGAAATAATTGTATATACTAGCTCATTTGGGAATTATGAAATGATTTTATTGTTGGATATATATAATTATATTAATAAAAAATATTCATTGTTATTAGGTGAGTCTACATACCAGAATAATTGTTATTAACAAAAAACCAAATAAGATATTTTAGTAACTATCAAATAAGATATATAAATGATCTATGGCAACGTGCAAACAATGTTGCCTTAAGATCAATAGCAACATGCATTTGACGTTTCTGTAATTGACCTATGGCAACGTGCAGGCAATGTTGTCATAGACGTCTATGGCAACCTTAATTGCATGTTGTTATATAACCTATCGCAACATGCAGTACACGTTGCCATAAGATCTAAGACAACGTGCCCCATACGTTGCCAAACCCTTCAACACTATGGCAACATGCTTATCAGCAACTTGCTCCCGCACGTTGCAAAAGGCTACGACAACGTATTTCGCACGTTGTCGTAGGCCAAATTTATTGTAGAATAAAAAAGTAAACATAAATTAAAAAAAAATAATTATAAAAAGATAGGAACCAAAATGATAATTGCTCCAAAAAAAATACATACTATGTGGTCTCAATTATTACAAACTTTAAAGCAAAAATTATAACTTTTAGTCTACTTCATGAAAATAGGTAAAAAGTAAGCATAATGTGGGCTTCAAAAACAAATGGATTATATAAAAGTTGTTTCACCAAAAACATCTCCTTCAATCATTCAAACCAAAATGGAGCTTACAACAAACTTCAACTAGCAAAGCAGATTGCCACTCAATTATAAAAGAATAGTGGGCATGGCATTTCCCAGTCTAAGGATTACAAGAACTAGCATTTCACATAAGACCTTTAAACTCGCAAGTTGAAAACTCGAGATGAAAAGTAATATGAAAATTCAATAACCAATTTTGTATTTAGTTGCCTACCAAATCCTTCTCATAAACTTGAACCCAGTTTTTTAGATAGGTTTTGTATTTGAAATGGAGATTTAAAAAGAGACTTGAAAGCTTTCGAACACTGTGATTAAGCAAGATAACGAGAGTCAAAAGACTTAAAGCCCCTGCTTGATCTGCAGAGCCAAGTGAAATTGACACATATGAGAGATGTCTTAAAATGCCTAAGGTTACCTACAACAATGAAAATATCCCATTTGATGATCTGCAAAAATGCAGTGTTCTAGCTTTAGGTTTGGAATAACAAAACTGTAATTGTGAAAAAACTAGAAAACCGGAAAGCTATATTTGAAACCAAGAATTAACGAGAACTAAACAAATAATTACCTGAAGAGTGGCCATGCCAATAGTGCTACCGATCAAAGATCGAATTGCAAGATGAATATCCAACTTTCTTATAGCCAACCGTAGGGCGCCAATGGCAAATAAGGTTGTGGTGGTAAGAATACTATGATCAAGCTGAATTAATGAAGAAAATGTAAAACCATTGATTCAAATTTTTATTATTATTATCAAAGTGGTAGTGATGGAATATCATGACACAAAGAAGTTGTGAATGAGTGGCTTCATACCAAAAATATCATCAGGAATCCATGTATCACCCATTTTTTAAAACATATTACAAACACGACCCTGAACATTCAACATGCAAGCATTAACTTAGGTTGTAGGCAGGACAATCACGCCATTTACTGGATCCTTGGGAAACACCAAATTTATCATGTAAACAATTATAGCACTTACAGTTTCATTCCCTGCAACAAATGCTCCTATGATAGCAGTAATTCCCATAATGAAACTAATAGGAAAGGCAATTTTTTTCACTTTTGCTGCCCCACGAACCCAAGCACCTGATTTAGCAGGTGGTTCAGGCATAACAACAAAAAGACCAATCCAAAAGAGGTCGTTGTAGATAACAAATGCGGAGGTTAGATGAGCAGCAAGACAGTATGGGCTTACTCTTGGCTGAGCATATTCAGCTGGTGGCTCCTACGAGAGAGAAAATACTTTTATAAGTTACATGCAAATCAAAGGCAAAAAACAAATTGCAAAATAGATAAAGGAAGAAGATACAGTTAGGGGTGGTAATATGGGTTACGAAACGATGGGTCGACACGAATTCACAAAAATTAAATGGGTATGGGTTGGAGTTAAACGAATTCGTGTAGTAATCGTGTCAACCCTTTTAACCCGTTTATTAAACGAATCAAATCGGGTTTGGTTAAACGAATCGCGAGTTGGCACGATTAAAATTGGGGTCAAGTTATAATTTTGATATATTAGAAGGGGTAAAGCGTAATTTTGCATTTCTATATATACAAACATTGACTAAACCTAAACCATCTGCAGACTTCATTTTGAAAATTTCGGCAACCCTCTCTACACAATACACAAGCTAGCCCACCGTCCACCGCCGATCTACCATCTTCATCCTTTTTCCGTTCAAAACGACCGCATGACGCCACCGACGCCGAGGACGACAAGACGACCTGACGACACGACGACGACTCGACGCCTGAGGACGACACGACGACTGACGACACGAGGACGACCCGACGACATCGATGACGACCCAACGACGCGACGACACCGACCACGCGACGACATTGACAACCACACCATCCTCCATCCCACCAAATCAACCCTTTCGGCCTCAGCTTCAGGTTCAGGTGTGCTTCTGTCCAGTTACGTCCGGTTCAGTCACTCACCACCTTGACGGCTTGACTAGCTTCAGCTTCAGGTGTGCTTCTGTTTCAGTTTCTTTTATGTATTCTACATTTCTAGTTTTCGGTTTGTGTCAGTTTTCATATATATATATATATCTAGTGTAAATTAATAAATAATAATGTTATATGATTTTTTAGTTAATTGGTTAATTGGTTGATTTGTTCTCTTAATTGTATTTCTTAATTTTAAGATTGTGAATGTAGATATCTAATTTTGTGTTTTGTATTTTTTGTGTAGCTTGAAGGACCCTTTGGAGTTTGGAATCAACGAGGAAAGAATTTTAAGTGAAAAAAGTTTGATGTTGAAGAATGATAATATTATGTCATTTTAATTTATATGGATTTGCATTGAGTTTGATTTTATTGTGATTTTTAAATGTGGATGATGTGGAATTTTATGTAGTTGATTTAATGTGTAGGTTTTTATGTGTTGAAATGTTGAATTAGGTGTTTAAAAGTTTGATTGTGAATTATTTGTTATATTTGTATTTGCAATTGAGTTTGATTTTGTTATAGTTTTTAAATGTGGATGATGTGAATTTTTATGTAGTTAATTTAATGTATAGGTTTTTATGTGTTGAATTAGATATTTAAATGTTTGATTGTGAGTTATTTGTTATATTTGTGTTTGTATTGAGTTTGATTTTATTGTGGTTTTTAAATGTGGATGATGTGGAATTTTATGTAGTTGATTTAATGTGTAGGTTTTTATGTGTTGAAATGTTGAATTAGGTGTTTAAAAGTTTGATTGTGAATTATTTGTTATATTTGTGTTTGTATTGAGTTTGATTTTGTTGTAGTTTTTAAATGTGAATGATGTAGATTTTTATGTAGTTGATTTAATATGTAGGTTTTTATGTGTTGAATTAGGTGTTTAAATATTTAATTATGAATTATTTATTATATTTGTGTTTACATTGAGTTTGATTTTGTTGTGATTTTTAAATGTGGATGATATGAAATTTTATAGTTGATTTAATATATAAGTTTTATAGTTGATTTAAAATTTAATTGAAATATGATTTATTATATTTGTGTTAAACGAATTAAATAGGGTAAACGAGTTAAAAGAATTAAATGGGTTAAACGAATTAAACAATTTAAATGATTAAACGGGTTAAACGAATTCGTGTCGTGTCAGTCGTGTATAAACGAATTCATGTCGAATCCAAAAATGTCAATCCGTTTCTTAAACGAATTTGTGTCGAATCCATCGAATTTATAAACGAATCGAATCGAATTCAGCTCAACCCGACACGCCAACCCTTTTTGCCACCCCTAGATACAGTAGACTATTTTTCACCTCTAAACCACTTTTCACCATCCACCAACCAATAAAACCCTAGCCAGCACCAAGTGCAAAAAAAGCAGAGAGTCTCAATCTTAGTCCTAAGGTAATGTATCCCTTACAAAGAAAATACGAGAATGGTAGAGCAAAAATGATACCCAGTCCCCTTCCCCACGTTTGGTGTGCATATTTCATCCAATAGATGAATTTGAAATCTTCAATACTCATCGCTTTGTTTACACTGTCAGAGATAAAAAAACAAAGTAATTTGGAGTGTGCACATATGTTCAATGTGATTTTCCAATGCTTACTAGAAGAAACATATATAAATGCTACAAAGTAACCTGCAGTGTAATTTATACTTACCGTTTATGTTCAGGTGATTGCTTATACTTCTTAAACTCCTGCAATCGGTTACTCTTCATCTAACATAAGAGGGAATTTCCAATCTGTCGTTGAAAGACTAAATTCGTGTTAGTCAAGTAACACCACCAAGTACCATCATACTAAAAACCCATGCAGCAGAGGTAAAAAGCCATATCCCAACATTTTCTGTGCATAAGGGCCCATAGTTACCAGTAGTTTCAATCCCTCCTTATTTCCACACCTATAGACACAGCTAGGGGCATGTTCCTCATAGATGGAGTATGATTACCGTATGAACAACATTCTGTTTTAGGTAATGTTTCATACAAACATAAACATACATTCAAAAGGTGTAAAACATCAACTTTCACTTAGAGCAAATGCTCATTAGTTCCAGATTTTGGAAACCATTTTCCAACAAAGTGAGAATCACATTGCACAAATGGCTGCATTCTTTTACATAAAGATGTATCATCTAAGAAATACAAATGATTCAATCTTACTAAAATCTAGGGATAATCCTAAAAAATTCATTGTAGTTTACAAAAATATCAATTTTCTACTTATATTTCATTTTAATCTAAAATACCCCCGATGTTAAAAAATTAACAAAAAATACTAATTTTACCCTCCATGACTTCATCATCAATTGTGTCGATTGAGGGTATTTTCATCATTTTACATGCTTTCAGGTAGAATTTTGAGTGTTTTTATTAATATTAGGAGGCTTTTAAATAAAAATGAAATTATATGTGATAAAATAGATATTTTTATAAACTAAAATGGTTTTTTGGGATTATCCCTAAAATCTGTAAATTGAGTTTAGGACAAAGGCATCACAACACCATTAACTAAAACAAATACGCAACCAAGGAAATTTTTCATGATCCAAATTCAAATATTTCAACAGTTATTTAATGGTTTGGACAAGAAAGGAAAAGATTTCGTAAAACTATGTTGAGTTTAATTAGTTCGATCAACAGCACAAAATTTATCTTTCAAAACTAGTTTTCCTTAAGTGAAGTCACTGAAGTGCACAAAAAAAACCTCCCACAAAGACAACTCAATAAATACATGCAGTTTGTTTAACTACTCCATATTGATCTATAGGTTGTATGAGGTAAAAATTTTAGATAAAGTTTGATGTTTTGATAAACCCTGTGATTTGGCTTCTAAAGGGAAAAACAAAATGACAGTTGCTTTTAATTAAAATAAAAATTTACGGAACACTAAATTTTAAAACTTTTTTATAAAACTCAAAAACTTGAATCATAAAATATTGAAATAAAATAGTAGAACAAAATAAAATATCGAATCTTTACTTCCTGTATTAATCTCTGTGGATTGTCAGCCATCTAGTTTTCCTTGATATATCTTTACATCAAAAAACGAGTGAGCGCAATTAGATAGAATTGTGCTCACTTACTTTTGATTTCTTTTCTTAAAAAAAAAATCAAAATAATGTTTGTAAGAGGTAAGTATTAATTTTGGTAATACAAATAAAAATGATACAAATTTTTCTTCTCTGCATTGAGCTGTAGAAAAAGAAAAATTCATTTCTTTTCTATTTCAAAAATACTTACAACAAAAGCCAAAAAAAATTTCTATCAAAAAGAAAATTATTTCTTTTCTATTTATTGGCAAACAATTAGGGTTTGAATTAATTAAAATTAATATTGACCCCATTTTATTGAAATTAAACTTTTACCCCATATAATATAATTAATTTATGTTATATTCTAAAGGCGAATTTGTAATCTTTAATCAATAATTTAAACCAGAGTCACTATTGAGAATCGAATTTAAAACCTCTTATAAAATTAATTAAATAATTATTAATTCATAATTAATAATTAACTAATTAATTATTAAATAATTTTAAATAATCAATATTATTCAAAAACTAAGTGAACACATATTTTGCTACTAATGTAACAAATGTAATTGGACGGTCTAATTATAATATTTAATATATATATATATATATATTCCTTATAGTGAAATAAGCTATCAAGTGGATCCAATAGACTTATAGTTTTAAGCTCTAACAATATTGGAATTATTAATTAAACTCTTTAATTAAATAATTTACTATTATTAACCTTAAAGTTATTCCACCAAAAACCTAAGATTGCACTCTTAAAACTGTAAATGTTTTTATACAATCTGAAATTTTCAGTGTCTATTGATTTAATCATTATATATGATTTGATTTTCCATAAATAGTTCATTATTAGAGCTAGGTCAAAATGTCCGTTTTACCCCTCTAATTATATTTTGATCCTTAATATCATTGATTCTCCAATAAACAATATATCCATAACAACTTATGAATTTATCTTTCCGTTTACAAATAATAGAAAATTAAGCGCTCTTATTGTTCAAGACCTGAATCAACCATTGAAGGAACTACTTTTCTACTTCTTGCAAGAATGAATGGATTCCACTATTATATAAAATATTCTCAGCTACTTACTAAATTATATCTCTAAAGTACGAAGTTATTGATCGAACATCTATATCAATTTTACCCATGTAAATCAAAGAACATAACTTAACAAGTAGAAATCCATAATATACTTAAGATTAAGATCAATTCATATATGATCATCTGGTCGATAAATGTAAATCTGTAAGTTTAACGGTTATTAATTAAAGACTCATGTTTATCATAATCAAATCCTATATAATTTTTATTATATAAAGTGTCTCCATTTTCACTTCACTATATGAATAGTCTCGCATAAGACTATTATACTGAATACGAAATAG
This sequence comes from Litchi chinensis, assembly GCA_019925255.1. Lineage (NCBI taxonomy): Eukaryota > Viridiplantae > Streptophyta > Magnoliopsida > Sapindales > Sapindaceae > Litchi > Litchi chinensis. Next base: position 22,562,991 of record CM034462.1, read on the forward strand.
ACTGCAGTTGTAGATTTACCACAAACAAAGTATTTAGATTCATTTGTTTTTTATGGACTCTTTAGATTACTTATTTCAAACTAAATCCGCTTGTATATAATTGTTTTATACTTAGTTTGAAATTACATCAGTAATCAAAGATGTTTCTCATGATATATACAATTTATACTAAAATATATAAATTGAATAAAATGAATACTTTGTGAATATTTATAAAATCGTTTACATAATTACAAGCTTTTAAGGCACAAACCCCAACAATCTCCCACTTGCCTCAGAGAGATGAGACATATCTCGTAATTCTAAACCCTCTAGATGACCTTTAAACACTTTAGCCGTTACGGTCTTCGTAAACGGATTAGCAAGGTTGTCTTGTGATGCAATCTTCATCATGTTTGCATATCCCCTTTGTACAATATCCCTAATGAAATGATATTTCCTCTCTATATGTTTCTCTTGTTTGTGGCTTCTAAGTTCTTTGGAATTAGCCATTGTATCACTATTATTACAATGAAGGGTGAGTCGTTTATTCATATCTAGAATAACTTCTAGACCAATCAAGAATCCATAAAGCCATACTGCTTCTTTAGTCATTTCACAAGCTACTACATATTCGGCTTCCATAGTAGAGTCAACAATGCACGATTGTTTAACCCTCTTCTATACAATAGCTCCACCACCAAGGGTGAACACTGATCTAAACGTGGATTTCCTAGAATCCTTGTCCGATTGAAAATCAAAATTTGTATATCCTAATGGGATCAAATCCTCTTCAGAATATACTATCTATAGTTTTTCGTTCTCCGAAGATACTTAAGAATATGTTTTATAGCCACCCAGTGATCGAATCTTGGATTGGACTGATAACGACTAACTATTCCCACCAAATAACATATATCTGATTTCATGCATAACATAACATACATGAGACTGTCTACAGTAGAGGCATAAGGAATCCATCTTATGTCCTCAATTTCTTAAGGTGTCTTAAGACACTATTCCTTAGACAAATGAACTGCATTATAAGAAAGTAAATGACATTTCTTAGAGTTGTCCACTTTAATTCCTCTAGCAAAAATCTTATGCTTCTGGAACCATAAAGTGGTATTTCTCTCAGTTGAGTACCAAAGTGGTCTCTTTGCATCTCCTCAAGACGTTGATTGAGTTATGAAAACATTGATCAAATGAGTCCCCGACTATTGAAAAGTTATCCATGAAAACTTCCAAAAATTGTTCAACCATGTCAGAAAAAATTACCATTATACACCTTTGAAAAGTTATAAGTGCATTACACAATCCAAAAGACTTTTTTTTTATAAGCATAGGTGTCATAAGGACAAGTGAAGGTTGTCTTCTCTAGATCTTCTAAAGCAATGAAAATTTAGTTATAATCGGAGTACCCATCCAAGAAATAGTAGAACGAATGTCTGGCTAACCTATCTGACATCTAGTCAATGAACAACAAAGGAAAATGATCTTTGCTTGTGGCTTGATTACGTTTCCTGTAATCCATGCATACTCTTTAAACAGTGACCACCCTTATTGGGATATGCTCATTTTAATCATTAGTCATGAGTGTTATCCCCTTTTCTTTGGAAAACACTAGACAAGGCTCACTCAAGTGCTATCTGAAATCGGGTAAATGATCCCAGTATCTAAAAGCTTAATGATCTCCTTCTTCACCACCTCCTTCATATTTGGATTCAAATGGCGTTATGGTTGAATGCTGGGCTTGCAATCATCTTCTAAAAGGATCTTATGCATGCGAAACGATGGACTTATACCTCTTATATCTGTAATAGTCCAACCTAATGCCAACTTGTTCTCCCTCAACACTCTTAATAGCTTCTCTTATTAAACTTCATTCAACTTTACGGAAATGATGACAGGTAAAGTGTCATTCTCTCCCAAATAAGCATATCTCAAGTGCTTAGGTAGGGGTTTCAACTCTAGAACCAGTGGTTCTTCTGTTGATTGACTTCAACACTCTTAATGACATGATAAGCTAAACTTCTATGGACTCAAATGTTGAAACGGCTTCCAATTCTCTCAAACACTCTTCCACTTCCTCTATACTTTCCACTCTTACGTTCATCAAAGCTAATTTTAGTGAATCTTTGAGTAGTAACTCCCCAGTTGTTTCCTGCATGCAATCTCCCAATGTTTCCATTAGGAAGCATTCCTTCTTATTAATTGGAAATTTCATTATCTTAAAGACATTGATGGTCACTGCCCTATTCTAGACTCTCATTGTGAGTTCTCCCTTTTGAACATCTATCAAATTGTGCCTAGCAACTAAAAATGGTCTTCCAAGGATGATGGGAATCTCCTTATCTTCTTCCATATCTAGAATGACAAAATCTGCACAAAAAATAAATAAATAAATAAAGTCTCCACCTTCACTAGAATATCTTCGATCACCTTCCCCAACCTTTTAAAAGATCTATCAACAAGTTATAGCTTGACTGATATAGGTTTTGCCTCCCCCAGACCTAACCTTTTGTAAATTGACAAAAGCATTAGGTTTATGCTTGCACCAAGATCACACTAATCCTGATTGTACAAGGAATAGTAAAGCTTCCAAGGTTCTTAAGCTTTAGGGGTAACTACTTCAATTAAGGCAACTATCTCGAAGTTCCCTAATTTCCTCTTCTTTGACAAGGTCTACTTCATGAACTTGACATAACTAGGCATTTGTTGTAATGCCTCTGCAAAAGGGATGTTAATATGAAGTTTATTAAACAACTCCAAGAATTTAGAGAACTGCTTATCCAGTTTCTGCTTACAAAATCTCTGTGAAAATCATGATGGTGGTGTATAAGGAACAACTTTCTCTTCTATTGGTCTTTCTTCTGCTTGTTTTTCTTCTCCCTTCTCTTTTTTTGAACTATTATCATCACCCTTTTCATCTGACAGTATAGGTATGACAAGAGGTTCTTTTATCTTCTAAGTCAATTCTTTACCACTCTTAAGAGTGATAGCTTTGCACTACTATCTTCCTTTCTTCCTTCCTTGGGTTGTTCTTAGTGTCATTAAGAAGTAGTCATGGTTGTATATTGTGGAGGGCACTTGCTAATTGACCAATTTGTACCTCTAAATTGCATATGGAAGCATCCTAATTATGCATCTATGTTTGCTAACTTTGCAACATCTTCTGTTGACTCTATAGAAAAGCATCAATTCTGGATATATATTATAAGAGCATATCTTCCACAATTAACTTCATTTCTTGAAGTTAGGTTTGCTGTTGAGTGACCTAAAACCCTAGTTGAGTTATTGGTTTTGCTTGCAGTGCTTGATCCTGATTCCTCTATGAAAAATTTGGATGATTTCTCTATCCAGGATTGTAGGTATTGGAGTAAAGATTGTTACACTACTTATTGAAGTTAGCAATAAACTACACTGATTCTAAATTGCTCACACATTCCTCCACAACTCTCACAGATAGCATATGGGCTTTGAATAGCATTCATCCCTACTAGTTTTTTGCTCATGACTTTCACCAATGCATCCAACTTAGCATTCATAGAGGTGATAACATCCAGCTTATACACTCTAGTTGATGCTATTTTTTTAGGCTTTAACCTACCTACTAGCCATTGATAGTTATTAGACGCCATTTCTTCAAGCCGTGCATAAGCATCTTCTAACATTTTGCCCATTATCGCACCTCTAGGTGCTACATCTATGTTAGATCTAATTTCCTCCAACACTCCCTGGTAAAAAGCCTGAACTTGCAACCATTGCAGAACTCCATGATGAGGACATTTCCTAAGCAGCTCCTTAAATCTTTCCCAAGCATTATACAATGTCTCTCCTTCCACTTGAGCAAATGAGGTAATAACATTCCCCATCTTCATTGTTTTTGCTAGCAAGAAGTACCTGTCCATAAACTTCTCTGTAAGGTCATCCCGACTGATGATAAATAGTTAAGGTAAGGAATTCAACCAACTTCTTGCTTTATTCTTTAATGAAAAAAGGGAAAGTCTAAGTCTGATAGCATCGTCAGTCACCTCATTATGCTGAAAGATGTCACAAATTTGTAGGAAAATTGTTATATACTCATTTGGATCATCATTTGGTGCATCACTAAATTAAATAGAGGATAAAACCATCTGAATAATGGCCATCTTGAGTTCAAAGTTGTTTGCTTGGATTGATGGCATGATTATGCTTTGATGAATGCCTGCAACTTTTGCCTTTGCATAGTTCTTAAGAGTCTTTAGACCAAAAGCCATTGTCTGGTTCTCAACTTCTGCTTGGTTCTTAACCACCTCAATTGCTCTTTCAGCTAAAGTCCAATTGTTTGCCATGTTGCTAACTACTGTTTCACATCTCCTAGCTCTCGTGATGTTCTTGACTTTCCTTTCAATCTCACTATCAAAAGCAACAACTCTGCACTTTTCGATCTTCGCATACAAAGATCGAAGGTACTTGAAAAGGAAAAGAAAACTGTTTGAATTAAAAATTTGCTTTAACTAGCATTAATATTAACACTATAATTTGACAAACCATCCCCAATAACGACACCAAAAACTTGACTGACTGTGTTATTAATGCTTAGAGTACATGCAAGTATACATGGTCTAATTGTATTAAGCAACAAGTTAAGGACGAATCTCGCATGGACGAATACAAACTATGTATTAAGTACCAAAATTGATTAAAGTGAATTTTATCCAAACGACCGAGAATTGATTGATTTAGGCAAATTTAACTAACAATTAAAATTAAAGAAACCAGCAGTTAAAGATTATTTAGGCATACAACTTCACCTAACCAATCCTTTGATTTATTCACTTCTTCTTTAAGTTAGTTTTTATTTTGCATTTAATCGGATAATCCTAAGGTAGTAACTAGTCTCTCTCGATAATCAAGCACTTACCCAAATTAATTAACCAGACTATATCTATATGTAGATTAAACCTGAGTTTATTAAGTTCAAATTATCCACTCATGACTACATAACCATACGAGTATATCTCTATCCCATATGAATTATGTTATTCTATTGAGTTCCGATCTCATAATACTTCTTTCAATACTATCACATTCCTAGGTTCTAATCAATTAATAGGCCTAAATTAATTTACTAGTATTAAGTACTAATAGAATATAATGTAAGAATGAAAACAATATTTAATTAAAATTGAATCATTGAATAAATCAACATCAAGGTCAAGCTACATTGCAGCCTAGATAAAAAGGAAATTAGCTCCTCATAGTAAAGTCGAGCAATAAGTAGAATATAAGGGAAAAGAAATAAACTAATTATTCTCCTACCAACTGAAGCTTCTCAGAATCCCATTCCTAATTGCTTGCTTTTGCCTCTGATTGCTCTTGCTCTGCTTCTACTGCTTGATGCTAAAACACTGAGAAATGGTTCCTATTTATAGGGACGAAATGAGTTGGTTTTGTAATTTCTCTAGGGGTTAAACATGAAATTCTGCTTCTGGGATCAAAGACGAGATTCTGTGCATTTAATACGTCACAACTTCCTGTCGTAGGTTCCTTCCCTGTGACTTGGTTGTAGCTTCACAGGTTGCTTCCACAAGTTTTGATCCAACGGCTCCTGCTTGCGACTTGGTTGTAGCTTGTTGTCACAGCCTGTGATCCTGTGAATCTTCCTTGCACCTTATCTACCGTAGCTTCCAGTCATTCTGTGCATTTAATACGTCACAACTTCCTGTCGTAGGTTCCTTCCCTGCGACTTGGTTGTAGCTTCACAAGTTGCTTCCACAAGTTTTGATCCAACGGCTCCTGCTTGCGACTTGGTTGTAGCTTGTTGTCACAGCCTGTGATCCTGTGAATCTTCCTTGCACCTTATCTATCGTAGCTTCCAGTCACAGGACGCAACCTGCGAGAAATAAAGTTTCACTATTGTCAATTTCCTCAACCAGCTGCTTCTGGAAGCTCTCCATTTTTATGCACGATTCTCTCTTGTACTATTCCAGATTATTTTCTTGAACTGGCTGGATCCCTTTTTTGCTTGAGAAGATTTCTAATTCTGCTCCGATTCCTTCCTGTATTTGCCCCTGATTAACATTTCTGCACATCATTCTCAGACTTTATTAAATACACCAGTAATTACTCAAATTTTCATTACAAAAGCCTCATTTAAGAATATTAAATAACGGTATATTTTTCCGTTATCATTCAACCCCAATATGTTCAAATTAGAGATTAACAATTCAGTGACAAGACCTTCAAGGTGAAGAAACGATCATATATGGTAATCTTCTAGTGTGAATGCACACTCGTTCCAAATTTTGGAAGTCGTTTTCCTACAAAGCAAGAATTGTGTTGCACAATCGGTTTTTACATAAAGACAGTCTTATGAAACATACAAATGTTTCAATCTTATTAAAATCTATAAATTGAGATAAGGACAAGGACACCATTACACCATTAACTAAAATAATTAAGCAACTAAGGACATCTCTCATGTATCCAAACACAAATCTTTCAACTCTTGTGCTATATGAAATTGATCTTCTTTTGGCAAGTGAAAAAACATGAATTAGATCTGAAATTCAGTAAAAAGAAAATATCAAAATTAAAGCAAAACCATTCAAAAAACTGTACGTATTATCATCATGTGCAAAGAATTCATTAAAAGGTAATTGGTACCATGCCTGAAATGTACATGAAGATTCACTGAGGTTTTTTCTAGAAATAACAAACTGCCATACTATTGGTCTTCGAAACCTTTAACTTAAGTAGTATCATTAATTACATACTCTATTCATACCAAACATGTAAACTTTGATTAGGAAAGGAAAGAAACTGAAAATACAGCCATGTATTATTACCTGATTAGCTAGATGACATGCCCTAGATTGGAGTGCTATTGACTCTCATTAAGCTTTCTCGAAGTTGACAAGAGTTCCAGCAGTTAATCTCCATGGTGGACGCTGGAGGGAACTGTTCTTTGGAAACATCTTCCTCGCCTATTTGTCGTTCCAAGCACCAAATTACAAAGTTACAAGTAGCAGTCACTAACTTCTTGTAGTTACCTTGGGGCATATCTCCACACTCAACTTTTCAAACACAAAAATGTGAAGTGATATACTGCTGAATTAAGTTGATGAAGCTTGGTAAGGCATCTATTGCGTATATCTCAAGTTGATCAAGCTATGGTGACAAGAAACATAATTTTCAATTCCTTACAGTTTTGAACATCAATACATGACAGACTTGGAAAGAATGTAGGTTGGAGATGATCGTTACTGAAGGTTTGATCCTCTGCGTCATCCTTAACAATGATTTGCTCCAATATTCCATAACAAAAGGTGAAGATATATCTCTGCCTAAGGCAATATCCCTCCTCCAGGTTGGTAAGATTTTGAAGACTTAAAAGATGCATAGGACCCTTTCAAATGATTTCAAGTTCTGATAGAGAACTTAATATCCTTATCTTCAAATTTGGGAGTGATAATTTAGTGGCAATACCTTCAAAGTGAAATATCACTTGTACTGACCCATAATAGCCAATGTGCAACAGTTTCAAATGTTGCAAGCCACTTTTCATAAGAACAACCAAAACACATTGAAAGAAAAGTAAAAAGAGAAGATTAAACATATTGAAAGGAGGAAAATGTTATCCTTAAAATGCAATTAATCACCCTTTTATCGTTAGAAATTTGAAAATTTTTAATTACCCTTGAATAGCTAGTTATGAGAAAAGAATTTACAAGGTCGAGCCCTATCTTTTTGCTTTCACTATGAAAATTTCAAAGCAAGGCCTAACAAGAAAGCAATTTCAATTAATTCAAAGGAAATCAGGAATATTGCATGTATTCCACAATGAATTTAATTCAAACTTCCCAAAACAAAAATTTTGATGCTAGAATTAACTATATAACCTTCATGGATTCAATTTTATTAAAAAAGGGGCAAAAAAAAGGTCATACTCTATACGGTTCACTTACTTTTATTTTTTAATTCATAATCTCAACTGATTAGCAGAGGAAGAAGAATCACAAGGTGATCTATCCAACCTCAAAAACAATGTCAGAAGCAAATAATGAAGTTAAAAGAGATACAATAAGAGATTGTACCCAGATGGGGCACTATCATCCTTTAAAATGCACTCCATGGATGACCTTGTATTGCTTTAAAACTTTGTGAAATTTCTTCTGTTGGCTATGAGCATAAAAGAGTCAATGTGACTATGTGAGGATATAGAGCCTGCAAGGTTCACTTTAATAAGGAAAGAATTTTATTCCAAAAGCTGACAATAGAAGCTCATTCTCTTTGGTTTCACTAGCATAAATGAAAGCAAGATGACACAGGAATAGAGTTTTAATTACTTTAAATAAAGCACGATTATTGTAATACATATGGTTATGTGACTTAATTAGAAAATACCCTGCTAAGAATAACTTGAGCAAGTAATGCTCTGCTTTTACAGCAATTTCATTGAGTCAGCAATACCCTGCTAAGAATGAGCCAAGATATGAAAAGAAACTCTGAAAACAAAATAAGTACTTGTAAATTTTAATCGTGATTATGTGGTTTGATTAATGTGCAATAACTACTAAGGATAGAAAATTAGTTATATTATAACTTACATTGATTATTTAATCAAATGCACATTAGAATAAGTAATGTGATTAACATTATATTCATAAATTTTGATGTCTTATTTAAAAACTTGTGATTATGTACGCAGAAAAAATAACAATACCGATTAATGCAAGAGGAGTTATGATGCCCCTAAAGCATTTTGAAAAGTGTGTAACAGAAGATTTATCACAATTATTGATGTCTTTGTTGAGCAGGAGTAAAATCAAATGATTAATATATGGCTACAATAATTTAATAATCAAAGTTTTGTCCGAATACTTTGAGCAAAGAGAAGAAAAAGTCTACAATATTTTAATCATCAATAATGACAGAATATATACATGAACAGAGGCTCCAGTAGAGATATGCAGGTCATGTGGGTTCATCACAACCTAAGCTCTTCTTGTTTTCTGTTTCCAATACACAAAGAAGCATAAGATATTGTACATCAAGAACTTGCTTAGAGTTGAAGAATAAAACATACCAAACAGCTCCTAGAAATTGAGAAAGAGCAGCACACAATCTGTGTTTTATGTACATATAGGACATACCAAACACCTTCAACATAATGTCTTCATGATGGCCTAACGTTTAAAAGAGGAACACCCATTGATGAAGGAAACACCAGCTGAAGAAAAGTATAGAATAAAACTTATTAGGTTGTTGAATATAATATATAAAACTGAACCGTCAAGGGCTTATAAGAAAGTTCAAAAAGAAACTGAAAATAGAGACATATATAACAACGATGACAAATGACATATATAATATATAAGGTGGTCAATTAGGTAGCAGCCATAATAGAGCTTAAGGTGGTGCTATTTACTCTCTTCATTTTCCAATATATGGTGGCAACTTTCGTCGAACTTCACCAGAGTCCCAGCATCTAATATCTACTACATGTTGGTTGTCCGTATGTGGTGCCTGCACATTCAATTGAAGCACAAAATAAAAACATAATTATATTGTTCTGGTGAATTGAAAATGTGATAATAAATTGCATATGTTAAGGTTTATGTAGAATACAGCAACATCATACCTCTGCTTGGGCATGCACTGCTCCATTTTCGTCTACTGAAAATCTTGTAGTTATCTTGGGCAATTTAATCAGCCACAACCGTGACAAAGATGGAAATATCAAGTGATAACCGGAAGGGCAGAAGGTAACCAGGCTTTCTAAGTCACAGAGCTCCAAGTTCTTAAGTAGAGGGAGCACTATTACTAACTGTGTGTCACCTGTCATGTCTGCTTCATCACTGTGTCCAAATATTTCTTCTAATTTAGGTGATCCTCCTATTTCTAGGGATGTCAGTTGTTGAAGATGTAATCGAGCTATGCTGACAGGAAATAGTGCTTTTAATTTGTGACAACAATTGACATAGATGGAAGAGAGATTTGGAAAGAGTGGAAGCTGGACATGATCCTCTCTATCATCTTCAACCATCACTTGCTCCAATTCCCCACAATCAATAATATAAATGTTTTCCAATTGCAGCAGATTTCGAGCAAGACTAGACGACAGGAGATGTCTAAGCCTTTTGCAAGACTCCACTTCTAGTTGTTGAAGATTTGGAAGGCTCAAAAGATGCGTGGGTCCCTTATACAAGCACTCCAGTTCTTCTAGATCGAACTTTAATTTCTTTAAATTTGGGAGAGAGAATTGTTGCTCAAGCTGAAATATCACTTGTACTTCACCACAACGAAAAATATATAACTCTTCCAAATTTTTGAAGTTATTTTTCAATTGAGCCAGAGCTGCCTTGCAAAACTTGTCAGTTCCTATTTTTAGGACCCGTAATGTCTGTAGCATATCAAAATTTAATTTTGTTAATAAATCGGACTAAAACTGAAAATAATAATAATAATAATAAACAATTCTTCTATTAATAATAATCATTGTAATTCTAATGCTAAACCATTTATCACAAGTATGATAGGATCAATGATATGACTATATATTCTCCATTAAAACAATTAGAACAAAATATTTTTAATTAATATAAGTTAATACAAATAAAAAACGAGAAATATATAAATTTTGAAATGTATCACAGACATAATATTTTCATTCGTAATTTAATTTATTAAAATATTATTAGTGATAGCTAGAGGTGAAATTAAAATATATATATATAATTACTCTTGATGGTTGTTACTTTTACATAAATTATCAGATTATTCTAATAAAATAATAAATTTACAAGTTAAATTATTTAAAATATCTTTAAATTTAAGTGATTAAATTACAAGTTAAATGGCCTAAAATTACAATTGACTGACAGTTTAAACTTTTTTAAAAAGTTAGGGATGAAAAGAGCTGTTTTCAAAAGAATTTTAAAAACCTAATATTTTTCAAAATCTTGAGAACCAAAATGAAGTTCCTTCATCCCCCCATCCCCCACCAACACACACACATAATATATATGGATTGTATTTATCTACTAATTTTTATTATTGACTAATATACTTTTCTCGACATGATTAAAATATAACTTTATTTTATGATAATGTGCTACCTAAACATGAAAAATCACCTATACGATTTAAATTAACTTAAATTATATTTTAAAATACTTTAATTAATTTTTAATAAAAATAAAACATAAAAATATTTTTTATATTTTCAATTAAAAAACATTAATTTAAAACAAAATTTAACTACATACAATATTGATTTTCCAGTTTATTCTAACAATATTTTGTAAAATATAATTTCAAAACAATTAGAACAATATATAACTTGTTCACTTATTTTATTAATATAATATCATTTTTCTGTATCCTATAAAAAAAATCAGAACAATATACTTTTTAATCAATAAAAATTATTTCAAATTAAAATTTAAAGAATAAAAAATAAGAAAAATATAAATTTTGAAATGTGTTACAGACATAATATTACTATTCTTAATTTAGTTTATTGTTTTTTCACAATCATAAAATAGCTACAATTGGAATATTATTGGTGACAACTAGAGGTGAATTTTAAAAAATTTGAACAACAGATAAAATTAGCGCACATTTTAGTCAACAGCTAGAGTTGGTAGGTGGGAAAATTCTAAATACATACACTTTAACGTACCAAATACCTGGATGATATATGATGAATGAAAGTAAGTTTAATATAATTTAATATTTTTCTCTAGAGAGACATAAAGATAAATAAAATACCTTAGCAGTCTGTAGATTAGCTCCAAATTCAGCAACTAAAGACGGAGTACAGTCGAGACGTAACTCTTGCAGAGCTGACCAAGTTGAACTATAATTTTCTGAGCAGAAGTTGATCAAGCGTTCTAGGCGAGCAAGTTTTAATATTTTTAACTTGGGGAGCAACACATCATTTCCACCTCCTGCAGCCACATTATCCTTTGTTTCCTCTGCTTTTATTTTGACAATGTGCTTCAAATTGTCACAATCACTTACCTTGAGTTGTTCTAGCCGCAACAAACTTCGAGCAAGGCTCAATGTGAAAACATATCTCAAATCCTCACAATCAGCTATTTCAACAACGGTCAAACTTTGCAGGCTTAATTGCTGGGTGGGACCCTTCCATATATACCTTAGATTTGGTAAAGCATATAGACCTAAACTTGTTAAACTTGAAAGTAGAGAAGGATTTTCTTTAATACGCCATAACCCCTCCAGTTGAAACACAATTTGTAGCTCATCGCAATGAGAGATGGAAACTTTTTTCAGCTTTTGTCGTCCTTGAATTGACGAAGCTGGAAATAAGCAAATCATTCTGTCATAATCTTGCATTGGTTGAGTTTCCAAGTTTTCTGGAAGCCCCCTTGAAGGCCGCATATTCTGTTGTGTCATATTACTAAGCTCAGAAAGACTGGTATTGCTACTTTCTGCACTTATGCCTTCAGCCTCCCATGCTTCAAGGCTATTATCAGTATATTCCACTTCTTGCAAATGTAGTTTACTAAGCTCGGGAAGACTGGTATTGCTACTTTCTGCACTTATCCCTTCAGCCTCACATGCTGTAAAGTCATTATCAATATATAACAACTCTTCTAATCGAGATAAACTTGGTATCACATTTATAGGAATCCTTTTCAAAACAGAACAACATTTCATACTCAACATCCTCAATTTATTGAGCTCTCTTAGTTCTTCAGGCAATCCATCCAACTCACAACCATTCAAAATAAGAATCTCAAGTTTGACCAACATTTTCAACATAGACATGTCTCTCAATTTGCAGTCAATCAACCATAATGTCACAAGATTTGTTAATGATTGAAGTGAATTTAATGATAGATGAAAACCCTTAAGCCTTGCAACCTTTAGTGCTTTCATTGCTTCAAAAAATTCATTTGATACATCATCTCCATCTAATAACAAAATTTCCAGCTTGGGACATACCAGTTGATTAGGAAACACATCTATTTTGCTTTGCATCAATGAGATAGCTGTGCACTGCTCTATGTCCTCGAGCTGTGGCCACTCCGCCAATCTCATGCCAGCTTTAACCATGAAAACATTTTCCTTTTCAGAAGCTATCCGTAAGGCAACACCACGAATCAAATCATGCATTTTCACAAATCTTTCTTCTTCATCATCTAACAACAAACATGAATCTTTGAGGTAATTAATTCTTGTTTTTAAGTGTAATCTTGCATCATCAATTGAATCACCATCTTGAAACAAATGTAGCCCGTATCCCAAACATAGCAATTCCTCTAAATCAATTTCATAATCTTCGGGAAATAGAGAACATAACAAGAAACATAACTTTGTTTCATTGCTTTTCAAATAATCATAACTCAATCTAAGACTAGCATAAACATCAACATCAACACCTTCTACATCATCAAGTTTTGACCTTTGCAATTTTTGATACACTACTTCCCATTCTTCAACACTTTGTCCTCTTAAGAGCCTTCCAATAGTTGCAATAGCTAAAGGCAAACCATTGCACTCTTCCAAAACTTTTCTTGCTGCATCATTAAACATGGTCGAGTCATCCCTTACTCCCACATGCTTTTTAATGAGATCCATCCCTTCTTTCTGGTTGAGAACATTTAATTTAACTTTTTTCTGACAATCCATAGCAATACATACTCGTTCATTACGAGTAGTCATAAGAATTTTGCAGGTTATGTGCCTGTCACCAAAAAGATTTCCAATGGTTGTCAAATCGAGCATTTTCCACATATCATCTAAGATTAAGAGGATTTTTTCTCCTTCCTTCAATCTTAAAAATAACTGTTTTGATCTTCCTAGCACACTTTTGCCCTCTAATTTCAAACATAATGACTCTGCTATTTGATCTTGAAGACTCATAGTGTCTACATCCTGAGACACAACAACCATAATAACTTCATCAAAAAGCTTTAGTTCTTTAGTAGCATTGCCCACTACCTTCGCCAAGGTTGTTTTACCTACTCCTCCCATCCCGTATAACCCAACAATGCTCGTCTCATCATCTTTCAATGCCTCAATAATTCCATCAAAAGCAAATGTTGTAGACTCGAAAGTCATAAAATCTTTAGGTGCTAGAAATTCTATTCCTGGTGGAACAGCAGGATGGGCAATGCTGCGGAATTTCTAGCATCTTTTAGCTTTGATAGCATGCTTGTCTGTTCTGCTGCTCTTTTACTTAACTTATACTTGCAACACCAGTCAGAACACCAGCCATTAAGACGTGAGTCATTTGCATCAATTTCTTGTTTCAAGCTTTGAACATTTGCCGCCACATTGCTTGCCTGCGTCAACCAATTCTGTACCTCTCCCTCAATCTCTTTAGCATTTCTTCTTTCTCTATCAACTTCGTTTTGCACAGAGTCTTGTGCCAATCTCAAATTTTTATCTTCTTTTTCAAGCTCTTCAACAATGCTTTCAAAACAAAATAAATAACGACATTGACGTAGGATTGGCTCCACCAAATATCCTCCTGCCTTAGACAAAATACTGGCCAAAATAGTTGATGCACATTCCATCCTATTTACATCAAAAGTTTATAAGCATGTGTAACCCAATATGATTTGAGTAAGTGAAATGTAAAATTCATTATCTGAAAAGATTGACAATCTTTGGATAAACATGGAACAAGGCAACTAGGAATCAAGAAAAATAAGATTTTCAATTATTTCTAAGGCTATTGAATAAAACTGTTCAATAAGAACATCGTAATGTCTTTTAATTGAAAACTATAAATTACTTAAAATGAATTAACGTAAACTAAATTTTAATTTCAATTTGATTTGACCTTCTTAAACAAAGTTGTATGAGCAAAAGTCGGAACAAAATATCAGGGTCTTATAGGGTCATATAGAGCTTGAGATTGTGTTATGATATCAATATTTCTACCCATAAAATTATAAAATTGTACTAGTATTTTTTTTAATTAATTAAGTAAATAGTAATTGAAAAGGAAAATTTGTATCACCTGTGCAAAATTAACCTTACAAATTAATAACAATAACTTAAAATTTAACAACAATTTAAATGATGGAAAAAAGTTAACAAATCAAAAAGTAAACAATATAACTCAAAATTAAAATCCACCATCAACAATCATATACTAAAATCCGAACAAATAATTAACATTATATGAATAACAGTTAATGCTCACCTTGGTTTCCTTCACACGCTCTACAGAAGTTGCCGTGGATAACCTATGAAAATGAAGAGATGGCAGCCACACACATGTATGACTTGCAGGGGTCCACCTTAATAATAGCAGGGACGAACTTCCCTGAGGTTTAAATGTTGATCTATTATTTTTTTGAAAAGTCCGAACGACTCATTAATATATATTCAATCAATTACTAAATTAAATATATTATAATTATTGTAAAAACTTTAAATAAAAATAATAACTCGATGAACGCCCAATTTCTTTAGCCAAATTCATTGCATAGGCTATGCTTGTTTGTTCTTCAAGCTTACTAACCTAATTTTGCTCTTCAACCTTAAAAGACAATTCAATCAACATCCAAATCAATCAAATTAAATATCAGATTCAATCACTTTCATCAACCCCAAATGACTGCTTCATCTTCATCGAACACAACCTAAACTAGATCAACATAGTTAAAATCAGATTCATAAATATCATCCGTATATAGTTTATCAACATTATTGACATTTCATCAAAATCAGATTCATCAACATCATTAAGGATGCAGATTTTTCATTAAGAGCCAGATCAAAACAACCACAAAAAACCAAATCATTTCAAAAAAATCACACAAAAATAAAAAAATAAAAAATAAATCTGATGAAGCCATCAAGCTCTGACATGGAACGGATCACTCCATCTCAGGTACACCCTAAATGTTTGCTAAAATTTAGTTAAGATAACAAAAATCCTATTTTTGCTAGCAACTTTTGACTGACTCATTCAAACGATCATCTTTAGAAGGAGGGGACATTTTTTGCCGCAACATTGACACTAGAAGAAGGGCCTGATATTAGCACCTCCGATAAAATGGATTCCGGTCCAACGAATACAGTAGTCGACCCAACAAACTCACAAGTGATGGATGCACGTCGTGGCGCTTTAGATACAGATGATTGTCGAAGGTCAGCCTCGAAAAGGAAGGCATGAGTAGCATTCCTCCGCTAAGGTAACTCAAACATTCAAAATTCGATTAGTTGATTTATTTAACCCCTATGTGGCATATATTCAGAAGAAGCCCATCAGGTTTCAACTTGGAGGCAAGAGGCATATCCCCTTGAAGGTCTTGCTAGGACAAATAAATTAAAAGCTAAGTCGATGTCCCAGATTATAAATATAAGACTGGGCTGATGTCCCAACGAAATGTTGTGCCTCTTCTAAGAATTTACTAAGCATTCCATGACCTCTGATCCCTTCATTATTCAATAATCAAGTTGCAACCTCTTTTCTAAGTTCTAGCTACTTCACCGTCGACCAGTGGATGAGGCTAGTCGAGCTCTCATGGTCTATGAGGACCTTCTTCGCAGTTCTAGTAGCAACTTAGATGTTTACTATCGATGGGCCAGTATAAAGTAATCCTATTTCCTCGGCATTCTCGAGCATGAAGATGATAAGATCCTACCTTTAGGAATCAAGAACAATTATTCAAATTAACCTCGAGCGATTGTCTTCCCTTCGAGTCGGGCGCAGGTTTCCTTCTTAATGAAATGAATGAGCCATTATTGATATAAATAATCCGGACGAGCTATAAACGGCACTCGAGGTGCTTCTCTTCGAAGACTACTACATAATCCTCTGCACCATATACTCCTTTAGCTTTCATTCGCAGACTAGACCTTTGATTTGGTTTATCAATTCTCGGCATTCGCCCCAATGTGGCTGTAATACGTGTGAAAGTCACACCTTGTTTCAATTCCCCCTCCCTAGGGAAGTTATGAGCGAATCTGGGGTTTCAAGAAGATCCAAACGACTAGCTATTTGATACATTCGATCCAACGGGACCATTCAACGATGTATAGCCACCGAATCTGTTGTATAATCCTGTTCGGTTGTGTTAATCCTGGCTATGCTTTGCCAGCCTTTCTCCTTTCAATCCCTGAAGCCCTCTATTGCAATTCCCGTGCAACCTTTACCTACAAGTAGGTCGCATATCTTTCGACTTCGTCTAAAGGAGACTGACTTTCTGGTCAGCATATCAAGGAGTTCACCTGGCAGTGATCCCCTGGAAAACGCAGTCATCACTGCTACATCGTTGTAACCCTTAACTTCTCACATCTCTTCCAAGAAGCACGCTGAATAACGGCGGATCATCTTACATAGCTTTTGCTTGATGCTTGACAAATGCATAAGGTGTTTTGTTCCCCTCTGCTTCTTGCGAAGCTTGTAATGAATTTCTAGGTCACTTCTAGATGTCGCCTCCACGCGAGCCACACCAGCAACTCCGTAAACCAATATGCAGTGCCTTCTAGATGTCGTCCTCAACAACACCGGCCTGCCAAATCGTCAAGAAAGACAACCAGGGTAGGAAGGGTGCGTCGGACGACCTCCACGATGGCGAAATAAGTGGGGGAAGAGAGTGACCCCGCCTGACGGGCCGAAAACCATGCAGTGTCTCCGACAACCCGTTTCGGTCCGTTGCCCGCGCGGTGGAAGCGTCGAGCCTATCCAACAGGGCAATCGCAAGTGACCGGGTCAAGGATGGATATCGGGTGAAGAAGATGGATGCCGCTCTTAAGAAATTACCGAAAAGTTCCTCACATGGGTAAATTACTGAAACAATCCCTCTAGTTAAACGGATAGGGGTGGCAATTCGAGTTGGCAGATCGGGTTGGACACAACACGAACATAATCTGATTATTTTTTATCAGACACGATTAATAAACGGGTCGAACCTTTTCAACACGAATACGACACGGTTATTAATGGGTTGACAAAGAAACAACACAATTAACCTATTTATTTACGAGTTATTTATTGACCCATTTATTAACCCATTAGTGACCCATTAGTGATCCGTTTAGTGACTCATTTAACCGACACGTTTATTGATCCTGTTTATATTTCATTTAACCATATTTAATATATTTAAATTTTAATATAAACCTAATAAAAAACAAAATTAAAATAAAGATATGTAAGACCTCTTAAATCTACAAATACAATCCAAAACCTAAAAAAATATAATGACCCACAAATACAATTCAAAACATAAAAATCATATACCTTCCACTAAAATTATATAAAAATACCTTCAATATAAAATTACTTTTTTACCCCTATTAAACGGGTCAACCCATTACCCATTCAAGAAAATACAAACCTGACACGATTAGTAAACAGGTTGGACGGGTTGACCCGTTTATTTATCTAACTCATTTATGCTCAATCCTAACCCGTAATAATTGTGTCGGTTTTGTGTCGACTCGTCGTGTCGGGTTCTAAATTGCCAGCCCTAATTATGGATGCTCACCTCTTATGCTCATAATTTATGACTTCATTTTGGCCCCTAAGCATCTATGTCAGTTAATAGAGTGAGGGTAATTTAGTCTTTAAATGACTAGAATTGCTATAGACGACCCCAGACTCTGGCAGTTGATTCACGAATACCACGAAATAGGATTTTATTAGTCTGGATCTCCTGATAATCCCCTACCTAAAACTATTATAACTCTTCCTAAACAGAGATATTTATGAATATTAGCAAACTAAATGAATTATTAGTGAAAGTGAGAGATGTTAACCTTTGGATGAATGGTCTAATAGAATAATAACAGATATTCGAGCACCCTCACACACATTAAGACACCTAGCACACAAATCTAGTCTCCTTACAAAGGTAATTTATCTAATTAATTATTTTTTATGATACAGATTATTAAGAAATATGAACTGACTTAAACATTGAATAATACTCTTGAAGGCAAACCCTTGGGCCACTCCAACAGAAGTTTTATGTGTTTCGCATATCACATTGTGCAACCAACTAAGATTCGCTATTGCATGAAGCAGATGTTTGACAAGAGATCCAATCGACCTTCAGGACTTTTTTTTACCACAACAACAACAACTTAAGATTTAACAATAATTTAAATGATGAGAAAAAAATAACAAATCAAAATGTAAATAATATAACTCAAAATTAAAATCCACCATAACCAATCATCTACTAAAATCAAAATAGAAAATTAACATTATATGAATAACTGTTCATATGCACCTTAACTTTCTTCATAAGCTCTCCAAAATCTGCTGTGGATCACCTATGAAAATGAAGATGCGATGGGGATAACAAGCATATACAACTTGCAAGGTCCACCTTGATAATGGCAAGAGCGAATTGCACCAATTTAAAGTTAAAAGATTTTTTTTCTCTCTCTCTTTTGCTTTTTTAAAGTTAGACTCTCTCTGAATTACACGAATTTAAAATTACATGAACTTTTCTCTCTCTCTTTTGTTTTTTCAAAGTTGGACCCTCTGGTGTGCAGCTGCTTTGGCAACCGCACCCCTCGTGATCAGAGGTCACGAGTTCGACACCACTACCAATTTTGTTTGTGGTTTGTTTCTTTTCCTCCCACCTTCGTATATAAATTGTTTTATCATTTACATGTGAACTACTCTTCAGACCATATCATTAGTTTTCTATATTGTTTATCGGATGAATCTCAATAATTAATAAATAAAAATTGGACCTTGTGTGAATTGCACAATTTTTAAAGTTACAAGATTTTTTCTCTCTTTTGCTTTTAAAAGTGGGATTCTCTGTGTCTGCCATTACTTGTTAATTATTTGGACTTATTAGGATCATGGCGAAAGAGAAATCTTTGAAAAATAAATTAGTTGGGACTTCACCTTTAAAATACGGGAGAATTTCATTCTAGTCCCTATATTTTTAAAACTTCTCGTTTTTAAATGCGAATTCATTTATAGTCTTCATGGTCCCTTACTTTTCAAAAACTCATCAAATTAGTCCTTCTATCATAATTTTTAATAAAAACATAGGGACCAAAATGAAGTTTTCTATTAAACATAGGGACCAAAATGATGACAGAAGGACAAATTTGATGAATTTTTAAAAAGTGAAGGATCATGAAGACTATAAATGGATTCGCATTTAAAAACGAGAAGTTTTTTAAAAATATAGGGACTAGAATGAAGTTCTCCCTTAAAATATTGTTATTGTTAAAGGTATTTTCACAGCCAAATGGTCTTTCTATGTAAGTTAAATTGCACAATTATCCGAGTGCGACAATTAATAAAAATTGCAGTTTTTTTTTTTTTTTTTTTTTTTTTTATGGCCGTTTAAAGATTGCTAGCTATCAGATACATCATCATTGCTTGTGTACGATAATCATGTGACCATGTCACCCATAATCAATAATTGAAGGGACTCAATGCTAAATAGGGATGATTCCTTATCTCTTAACTCCAATGTAGCATCAATTTGACGAAAAAATACCAAAATGATATTGAAATTCTTTTCAATATAGTATTAATTTGGTGTGAAAACTCTAAATTTTGGGCAAAATTTCATATGGAAATCACAGTTTGGTGTCAAACAGAAGCCAATACTAAATTTGGGTTTGAGCCACATAGTTTTTTTTTTTTTTCAAAATTTTAACAATACCTTCTTATAAATGGACAAGTATTCTCTGTCAATGTTAATATGGTGCTATTCTTTTTATGAGAGTAATTTAAGTTTGAGTAATGTATGAGAGAGAAAAAATCTATCAATCTTGATCATTCATTTTTTCAAATGATGATGTGTCATTAGATTATGAAAAGATTAACAAAAAAAATGATGGTAGAGAATCTTTACTCCTTATAATAACCACAACAATTTATATTTCATTTGTGTCTTTACCATATTTAATATATTTATATAATTTGATCAATAATTATAAATAGAAATTAAATTGTTATAAAAAATTTATACCATTAAAAATATTTCATTGAGATCTTTAAAATGAGTATATTATTAAATATATTTTAATATTAAATTATTAAAATGAGTAAAGAATTGTGTATGAAATATTCTTTGAAATATTCTTTATACTAATTTGGTATCATACACATTGAAGTAAAAAAAATGATATAAGAAAATTTGTCATGGACATCAAAATGATATAAAATTTGAAGTCGTACATCAAAGAAAGTCTTACGTCATTTGTCTCAAACTGTATCAATTATTGTCCTTCGTCTCACCAATTATGACAGACCACACATGAATTGTCTCTCACTATCATGCCACCCATTAAAATTATATATAAGTATTTATGCTTCTTTTATATACACAATTTACTTTTCCTGTCTCATATTATCAATTATTATCCTCCCTCTCATCAATCACTTAGTTATCAATTATAACAAACTACATGAACTGTCTCTCACTCCATGCCTAATTTAACTGGCTAGAGATGGGTATCATATCCCCTTACCAAACTGCATTGTTTTTATTGAACTTTAAAAATATCCAGTTACAATATATTAAATCTTGTCTCATCATCACATCTTCAATATTCATCACTATATTTCTAGTTATACTCATTCTCAACAATTCTGTACACTTGACGGTCCGAACCAAATAAATATTTAATTGTTTATTTATATTTTTATCTTTTTTCTATAATAAGCTATTTATATTTTATCATGACCAAATTTATCATTTCAATTTCAAACAAATTTTGGGAGTTTGGAATTCTGTTACTGTTCACAAACCATCTTTGCCCATTATATATATATATATATATATATAGTTTATAGATTTATATAAGTTAAATTGCGCAATTATCCGAGTACTATAGTTAATAAAAAAATGCCTCAACCTTTTCAAAGATTATCTTTTTTTCAATGGTCTTTTAAAGATTATTAGCTATCAGATA
Source organism: Litchi chinensis (assembly GCA_019925255.1). NCBI lineage: Eukaryota > Viridiplantae > Streptophyta > Magnoliopsida > Sapindales > Sapindaceae > Litchi > Litchi chinensis. The sequence goes on from CM034462.1 coordinate 22,584,849, forward strand.
CATGCATCATTGCTTGCATGCGAAACTCATAATCAATAATTGAAAAGGACTCACAATCAATGGTAAATAGGGATGATTCGCCAGTTCTTATGTCGCCTATCTCAAACTGTATCAATTATTGTCCTCCCTCCCACCAATTATGATAGACCATGCATGAATTATCTTCCATTCCATGCCACCCACTAAAATTATATATAAATATTTATGTTTCTTTTCTATACACAGTTTACTTTTTTTTCAATGGTCTTTTAAAGATCTGCATCATTGCTTGCGTGCGAGACCCATAATCAATAATTGAAAAGGACTCACAATCAATGGTAAATAGGGACGATTTGTTAGCTGTTATGTGACCTATGTCACCTATCTCAAACTTTATCAATTATTGTCCTCCCTCCCATCAATTATGATAGACCACGCATGAATGATCTTCCACTCCATCTCCATGCCACCCATTAAAATTATATATAAATATTTATGCTTCTTTTCTATACACAATTTACTTTTCTGTCTCATACTATCAATTATTGTCCTCTCTCCCACCAATCACTTAGTTATCAATTATGATAGATCCCCCTCCATGCCTAATTTAACTGGTTAGAGATAAATATTATGTCACCTTGCTTACCAAGATTGCATTGCTTTTATGAATTAAAAAAAAAAAAAAAAACCAATTACAATATATTAAATCTCATCTCATCACCACACTCCCATATTCATCATTGTACTCCCAACCATATATATTCTCTACCACTCTGTATGTTTCACGATCTCAAACCAAACAAGTATTTAATGATTTATTTACATTTTTATCTTTTTGCTATAATGATATGTTTATATTTTATCAAGGTCAAAACTGTTATTTCAATTTCAAATAAATTTTAGGAGCGTAGAATTCTATTACTATCTACCCATCCTCTTCCCTTTATATATATATAGTTAATAGAATCATGTTTATATTTTAGGCACCAAAATGATAATTGCTCCAAAAACAATACATAATATGTGGTCACAATTATTACAAACTTTTAAAAAATATATATATATATAAATATAAAACTCTTAGTCTACTTCCTAAAAATAGGTAAAAAGTGAGCATAACGTGGGTTCCCCGCAGCCTGATGTGCAGAGCCTAATGAAATTGGCACATATGAGAGAAGTGTTGAAATCTCTAAGGTTACCCGCAATAACGAAAATATCCTATTTGATGATCAACAAAAATGCAGTGTTCTAGCTTCAGGTTTGGAATAACAAAATTATAGCTGTGAAAAAACTAGAAAACTGGAAACCTATGTTTGAAACCCAGAATTAACGAGTACTAAACAAATAATTACCTGAAGAGCGACCATCCCAACAGTGCTACCAATCAAAGATCGAATTGCAGGATGAATATCCTACTTTATTGTAGCCAACCATAAGGAACCAATAGAAAATGTTAAAGGTGAAGTCATAAATGTAGGCAATTGTAATTTACCTCTAAACATCTTATTTCCAAACTCTCAAATTCATTTGAGAAATTCTTCTTCTAAGTTCTCTCCTAAATTTTAGAGAGAGGTTTTATTATTGTTGTTGGTCTAATAAAATTATTCTAATCTTAGTTCATGAATGTTTCTCTCGTATTGAGGGTTCTACCATGTAAACCTCATATCCACTATTTTTATTTTATTTTATTACTTCTATTTTCTTTTAATATTATTCTCGATTTTAGGTTGACGCTGGATTAAAATAGTATCGGGTCATTATAATAGAAAATAAGGTTGTAGTGGTAAGAATACGGTGATCAAGTTTAATTAATGAAGAAAAATGCAAAACCATTGATTCAAATTTTGATTATTGTTATCAAAGTGATAGTGATGGAAATCATGGAACTTAAGTACTTAGAATGATTAGATGTAATCTTAGTACATCAAAATTAACAGCACTATTAGCTTTGGTTGTTGGCGTAGTTGGTAGACATTAACAGCCTCCATGCCTCCCATTGTGTGTGACATAGGTTCGACACCCACCCATCAAATTTAAATATAATAATAATAATAATAGGTCTCCCACCATTATGTATGAATTGATCTTCTACTCTTGTGTAAGTTTCCTACCTCTCCCCCCCTCTATGTGGGTGGCTTTCTCCCAATTAGGAGCGATTCCCCAAACCGAACCACCAGTATCCTATCTTGGTTGGCCCAAACAGTCCTCTGGATCCGTCCCAGTCATAGTTCTTGTACTAAAAAAAAAAAATACCAGCACTATTGATGGATTCTCAGAGAAGTTGCGAATGAGTGGCTTCATATCAAAAATATCATCGGGAATCCATGTATCACCCATTTTTGGGAAAGTATTATAAGCACGACCTTGAAAATTCAATATGCAAGCATTAACTTAGGTTTAGGCAAGACAATCACGCTATTTACTTGATCCTTGGGAAACACCAAATTTATCATGTAAACAATTATAGCATTTACAGCTTCATTCCCCACAACAAATGCTCTTGTGATAGCGGTAATTCCCATAATGAAACTGACAGGAAAGGCAACTTTTTTCACTTTTGTTGCCTCATGAACCCAAGCAGAGGCAAGTTTTTTCACTTTTGCTACCCCACGAACCCAAGCAACTGATTCACCAGGTGGTTCAGGCATGACAACATAAAGACCAGTTCAAAAGAGGCCACTGTAGATAACAAATGCAGAAGTAAGATGAGCAGCAAGACAGTATGAGCTCACTCTTGGCTGAGCATATTCAGCGGGTGCCAGGTGGCTCCTACGAGAGAGAAAATACTTTTATAAGTTTTATACAAACCAGAGGCCAAAAACAAATTGCAAAATAGATAAAGGAAGAAAATACAGTGGAGTATTTCTTACCTTTAAACCACTTTTCACCATCCACCAACCAATAAAACCCCAACCAGCACCAAGTGCGGAAAAGCAGAGAGTCTCAATCCTATTCCTAAGGTATTGTATCCCTTACGAAGAAAATATGAGAATGGCAGAGCAAAAATGCTACCCAGTCCCCTTCCCCACATACGGTGTGCAAATTCCATCCAATAAAGGAATTTGAAATCTTCAATACTCATCCCTTTGTTTATACTGTCAGAGATAAAAAAACCAAGTTATTTGAAGTGTGCACATATGTTCAATGCGATTTTCAAATGCTTACTAGAAGAAACATATATAAATGCTACAAAGAGACCCGCAATGTAGTTTGTATTTACCGTTTACATTCAACTAATTGCAGCGGAGCCAAAAAGTCATATCCCAACCATTTTCTGTGCACCAAGGCCCCCAGTTACCAGTGGCTTCAATCCCTCCTTGTTTTTCACACCTACAGACGCAACCATGGACATGTTCCTCATAGATAGAGTATAATTACCCTATGAACAACATTATGTTTTAGGTTAAGTTTCATACACATAAACATACACTCAAAAAATGTAAAACATCAGCTTTCATTTAAATGAAAAATCGATCTACCGACAATTCAAAAGGATAAACATGCTACACAATGATACTACCTTTAACAGTACTAATGTGGCCAATCAAATTCATTAGCAGCAATAAATTCAATCTCCATAAATTTCTAATTTCATAACGCAAACAAAGCAATTCTAATTCTACCATAAAAATATGCCTAACCAACCCAAAAATCATTTGAAGCTCGAAACTAACTTGATCACAATTCAAAAGACAATTTTTCTTATATGATCACAACAATAAAGCAAAAATGGGAATACCCAAAAGCGAAATCGAATACCCATATGAAAAGCAAAGTTAAAAAGTAAAGGGAGAACCTTGAAGAGAGATCTTGCAACTGTAGATGATCCTGACAATGAAGAAGAAGAAGATGAAGAGATGACTCAACCAGAAGCTGTTTTCTTCAAGTTGGATGAAATGTTATTCAATTGAGCTTTGTTCTCTTTAGAATCGATCCAATCACTCTGCTTCAAAACATTTTTGTCTGCTCTACTCTCTCTCTCTCTCTCGCTCGCACACACACACACACATTGAGGGTTTAGGCATTTCATCAGACACTTGTGCGCATAGTTTAAAATATCCGTGATTTTCGCGATATTTCCGCCTATATTCCTATAAATCAAGGGTACCGATATCGATAGGGGGTGTAATCTCCTATCTGTCAAAATATCCTGGAAATATCCAAACATATTCGTGATATTTCCGTAAAATATCCTTTCCGTGAGCGTGTAGTATAAATTTTACAAAATATCACAGAAATTTCCGGAAATATCCTTAGAATATCCGTGAAATATCTTGGAAATATCGGTTAAATTTCCATAAAATAAAAGTGAATTTTAAGCTTTTCAAATAAGAATTTGTTAAGCTTTTATCAAATGAATAAAATAAATTTTCAACCCACGTGAGGAATCTCATTTTCATCAGAAATCTCATTTTTATATTTCAATGATATCAGTATTGTATAAATCTAGATGCTAGCTATTCATGGACAGATGGTGGGGAGAAATCGGAAAGCTTATTCATGATATGTTCGTGATTATAGTCAAAACCATTCAAATTATATGTCATGATATCAGTATTGTATAAATCTAGATGCTAGCTATACCATGTATGAACCACCTAGGACTTCATTTTGGTATTAAAATTTACATGATTTGTGTGATGCAAATTAATTGAAAAGTTTTAATGGAAGCTTTTTATATTTTCATATATCTGCTCTATATATTATATCTATATTTATACCTTTTAGTTGTTACTTCTTAAATAAAATATAGTTTTTTTAAATATAATATGATTTTTGGTTGTAGAAATGATTATTTTAATATTACTAAAAGTTTCATTAAAAAATACTATGTTTTAAACTAAATTTCCATACTTTCCGTAAATTTTACGTAAATTTTCGTCGATATCTCCAATTTTCGTCGACATTTCCGTCGAATCGTAGTACCGATATTTCCGTCAATATCGATATTTTCAACAATGCTTGCGCGTCAATCAAAATACTCCAACTCCTGGGGTAATTAATACACATATAATACAAGATTAATTTTTTTTTTCTTCTCTGTTTTATTACAAGCAAGGGTAGATCGGTATCTTACTGGCTACATGATTGGCTGATGAGTAACAGGATACTATAAGAAGGGAATCGATTGCAACGTGTTTGAAACTGTTTTTAAAATGAATTTTTTTAAAACTACTTTTAAAATAAAAAACATATTTCAAAAATGATATTTTAAAATTACAATATGACGTTTGGTATTGGTTTTTAAAATGTATAAACTAGTTGTTTGGAAGAAAAATAATGATTTATTTAGAAATATGTTTTGAAAATGGTGAAAAATATAAAAAATAAAAAGTTATTTTTCACTTTTTAGTTATTATTTTAAAAATATGTTTTTATTTTTAAAAACACGTGTTACAAAATAGTCAATTAAACACTTTCAGTCAATTTTTTGCTTTTAAAATAAAAAACCATATTAAAAAATGGATCCAAATAAAACCATTTTTTTTTAAAAAAAAAAATTAATTATAATGAAGCAACTTGACTCAAAACCTGAAATTTGAGACGTTGTCAATTTATTAAACAGTATTATTTAACAAACAAATAAGATATTTAGATGAACTAAATGATTGACTAATGTATATGAAATACAATTTATGGGTATATTCCATACTTTTTATGTCATAATTACATATTTTAACTATGAAAGTACTTGCAACTCTAGACCATTTTACAACTGCTACATTAATTAGTTATTCCTAAAACGAGGCTGCAGAAATAAAAGCTAACAAAGAATCAACTGTTAACCACAACACCGTTAACTAAAACAAATAGGTAACGAGGGAAATTTTTCATGATCCAAATACAAACCTTTCAACTGTTATATAATGGTTTGAAAAGGAAAGGAAAAAATTTTGTAAAACTATGTTGAGTTTAATTAGTTCAATCAACAACATAGAATTTATCGTTCGAAATTAGTTTTCCTTAAGTGAAGTAACTGAAGTGCACAGAAAAAACTCCCACGATGAGAGCTCAATAGATACATGCAGTTTGTTCAACTACCCCACATCGATGTATAGGTTGTCAGAGGTAAATATTTTAGATAAACTTTGACTTTTTTCTTGATGGAAAAAAGGCATACCTGTTCTAAATCCTGCGATTTGGCTTCAAGATGGGCAATGGTGGGTGTAGTCAAATTGGGACATGCCTCTAGATATAAATCATGCAAACATGGCCAAGTTGGATGATAAGCTTCTACATAGAATCTGCTGAGGTTAGTTATCAGGTCCAACAAGTTTTCATTCACTTAACTTGATTAGAAATCATGCCATTTCCATTTCTTGCAAAGCATATTTTCTTCTGGTTTAATCGTTTAACCGTCATGCTCCAATCCAATCTCTCACAATTGCTTCTAGCTGCAACACACTTCAACCAAAGGACAATGTGAATTAGAGGTTAGAAACAAACTGCTCATATCACTGCATGCAATAAATACACAGTAACTGTATATATATATATTTATATATAGAAGAAAGAGCATGGATAAAAATTAACCTGTGTGGAGCTAGAAAGGAACTGAAGGACTCCTTTGTTTATAACCCAACAGATCTCTCATCTGTTGCTGTGTAAAGCTATTTGATCGGCTTGTCTCTCTTATTTCTGGAAATTGATACACAAATTGCGTTAATTCTTCAAAAAAAGAATGAAAGCTGTGATGCTGTGCTGTATCAACGAAACTTTTTCTTTCGGTTTCCAATCCAAGTGACTGGTGTACCATATGAAATTGAATTATTTTCTGGCTAGTACATACGTGAATCAGATCTTAAATTCAGTAAGAGAAAAGTTCACAGTTAAAACAAAACCGTTCTGAAAACGGCATTGTCACCATGCACAAAACAAATCACGAATAGGTAAATCGGTACTGCACCTGAACTTGACACCAAGGTTCATTGAGGTTTTCTCAAAGAAGCAGAAGCAGCAAACTGTCACAGTATTGGTCTTTGAAACCTTTAACTGAACTAGTATCATGAATCGCACAGACAATTCACACCAAACATGCACACATTGATTAGGAAAATCCAGAAAGAAACTGAAAATAGAGCCATGTATTATTACCTGATTAACTAGAACCCATATATGCCCCAGATTGGGGTGCTATTGACTCTCATTAGTTTTCCATGGATGGCAGTAAGCTTTCTCGAACCTGACAAGAATTCCAGCAGTTAATCTCCATGGTGTATGCTGGAGGGAACTGTTCTATGGAAATATCTTCCTCACCTATTTGTGGTTCTGGTACAACCAAGCACCAAATTATCAAGTTATAAGAAGCAACCAAAGATCTGAGAAAGTGTATGTTACCTTTACTTCGGCATGCATAGTTCCAATTTGGGAGACTGAAATTCTTGTAGATATCGCGGGGCAAATCTCCACACTCAACTTTTCAAACACAGAAATTATTGTTAATATCTCAAGTTGATCGAGCTGTGGTGATCATAGTTTAAAATATCCATGATTTCCGCGATATTTCCGTCGATATTCCCGTAAATCAAGGGTACCGATATCGATAGGGGGTGTAATCTCCTATCTGTTAAAATATCCTGGAAATATCCGTAATATTTCCGTAAAATATCCTTTCCGTGAGCGTGTAGTATAAATTTTACAAAATATCACGGAAATTTTCGGAAATATCCGTGGAATATTCGTGAAATATCCTGGAAATATCAGTTAAATTTCCATCAAATAAAAGTGAAATTTAAGCTTTTCAAATAAAAATTTGTTAAGCTTTTATCAAATAAATAAAATAAATTTTCAACCCACGTGAGGAATCTCATTTTCATCAGGAATCTCATTATTATATTTCAATGATATCAGTATTGTATAAATCTAGATGCTAGCTATTTATGGACAGATGGTGGGGAGAAATCAGGAAGCTTATTCATGGCATGTTCGTGATTATATTCAAAATCATTCAAATTATATGTCATGGTATCAGTATTGTATAAATCTATATGCTAGCTATACCATGTATGAACCACCTAAGACTTCATTTTGGTATTAAAATTTACATGATTTGTGTGATGCAAATTAATTGAAAAGTTTTAATGGAACCTTGTTATATTTTCATATATCTGTTCTATATATTATATCCATATTTATACCTTTTAGTTGTTACTTCTTAGATAAAATATAGTTTTTTAAATATAATATGATTTTTGGTTGTAGAAATAATTATTTTAACATTACTAAAAGTTTCATTAAAAAATATTATGTTTTTAACTAAATTTCCATACTTTCCGTAAATTTTACGTAAATTTCCGTCGATATCTCCAATTTCCGTCGACATTTCCGTCGAATCGTAGTACCAATATTTCCGTCGATATCGATATTTTCAACAATGGTGGTGACAAGAAACATAACTTTTAATTCCTTACAGTTTTGAACATCAATACATGACAGACTTGGAAGGAATATAAGTTGGAGATGATCCTCATTGAAGTTTTGATCCTCTGCGTCATCATCAACAATGATTTGCTCCAATGTTCCATAAGAAAACGTGTAGATACATCTCAGCCTAAGGCAATATCCCACCTCTAGGTTGGTAAGATTTTGAAGACTTAGAAGATGCATAGGACCCTTTCAAATGACTTGAAGTTCCGATAGAGAACTCAAGATCAGTATCTTCAAATTTGGGAGTGATAATGTAGTAGTAAGACCTTCGAATTGAAATATCACTTCTACTGATCCACACTAGGCTATGTGTAAAAGTTTCAAATATCCTAGTAAAACCGTCAAGGGCTAATAAGAAAGTTAAAAAGGAAACTGAAAATAGAGACATATATAACGTGGTAGCAGCCATGATAGAGCTTAAGAAGTGCTAATTACTCTTTCATTTTCCAGTATATAGTGGCAACATTTGTCGAAGATCATCAGAGCTCATGCAAAAAATGTCTACAAATTGGTTGTGTGTATGCGGTGCCTGCACAATCAATTGAAGCACAAAATAAAAACATAATTATATAGTTCGTTCTAGTGAATTGAAAATATGATAATCAATTGTATATATTCAAGGTTTACGAAGAATACAACAACATCAACATTAATGAGTAAGTACCTCTGCTTGGGCATGCACTGATTCATTTTGGTCCACTGAAAATCTTGTAGTTATCTTGGGACATCCTCTCACCCGCAACAATGACAAAGATGGAAATATCAAGTGATAACCGGAAGGGCAGAAGTTGACCAGGCTTTCTAATCCCTCGAGGGTCAATTCCTTAAGTTGAGGCAGCACTAATTCTGAGTCTGTGTCACCTCTCATGTCTGCTTCGTCTTTGTGTCCAAATATTTCTTCCAATTGAGGTGATAATATTACGTGTAGGAATGTCAGTCGTTGAAGATCTAATCGAGCTACGGTGACCGGAAATAGAGTTTTTAATTTCTCACATCCACTGACATAGATGGAAGAGAGATTTGGAAAGAGTGGAAGCTGGACATGATCCTCTCTATCATCTTCAACCATCACTTGCTCCAATTCCCCACAAGCGTCAATATTAATCGTTTTCAATTGCAGCAGATTTCGAGCAAGACTAGACGACAAGAGATGTCTAAGCCTTATGCAATTACTCACCTTTAGGTTTTGAAGATTTGGAAGGCTCCAAAGATGCGCAGGTCCCTTGGACAAGCACTCTAATTCTGGTAGAACGTGCAACTCCAACTTCTTCAAACTTAAGAGAGACAATTGTTGCTCAAGCTGAAACATCACTTGCAGTCCTCCACAATAACTAATATTTAACTCTTCCAAATTTTCAAAGTTATTTTTCAATTGAGCCACAGCTACGTTGCAAAGCTTTCCACTTTCCTTCATTTTTAATACCCGTAATGTCTACATAATATCAAATTTTAATTTTATTAATAAATCAAATTAAAAATAAATGAGGTCTTTACTAATAATTATTGCAAGTCGATTGCTAAACTATTTATCACAAGTATTATAGCATTAAAAGATTCAAAAAAAAAAAGTATCATAGCTTAAATGAGATGGCTATTTTCATGTTTATTTTTGACTTATTGGCACTATAACAGATTACCGTCGAGACCAGCTGAGATAGGACTTTGAAACACGATCCGAATCTTTACTCCCAAAAAGTGGGAGAGGGTTACTCACACAAATGTAAAAAAATTATCCATACATTGGTTGAACTTTGGTGAGTCGAGCCCACCACTTGAAGGTGAGATGACTATTTTCATTCATCATATATCACTTGAAATTAGACATTGGTGAGATGGCTATTATCAATTATCGTTATAGTTTTATTTAAATCCAATGAAAATTTTATGATTTTTTATAATTTAAACTTATAATAGCGTAGTTTTTTTTTTTTTTTTTTTTTTGAAATAAGATTATAGCATAGTTAAAGAGAAATGAAATTTGCTTTTGAATTTGTTTGGGAAACAAAAAGTTAAAGATTGACATAGAAGAAACAAAAACAAAAAAAAAACAAAAGAAAATGATACTAAGGAATCTTTGAAAACTAGTTATGCTTATATATATATATATATATATATATGAGGGAAAATTATATTAAAAAAAAAATTATCTATACTTTGCATTTTAGGACAAATGTGAAACTTGAACTCTTGATCTCTTGAGATCAAGAAAAATATTCAATCACTTCATGCTTTGATTTAATGAATATGGTATATAATGTAAAAAACAAAAACATGCAATAAAATTTTAGGGTAGATTCGTAAACTTGTTTTAAAAATGCATCTTTTTTTTTTTCAACCAAAAAAAAAATAATGAAAAAATCTTTCATCAGTTTTATTTTTTAATTAAAACAATAAAAACAGCTATTGTGTTTTTCAATTGGAGACATCATTTTAATATTTTCATTGTTTTTCACTTTTGTTTCTCACTTTTTAATAATTTTGTAAGTGACATATGAGACCTATTAAATAATACTTTATACTTTATTTATTAAAATTATAGTTATTAAAACATATACATATGGATTATATTCATCCTATTTATTTTTATTATCAACTAATATACTTTTCCTAATATTAATAAAGTATATTGCTTTATTTTATGATAATGTGCCTCTTAAACATGAAAAATCACCTATAAGTTTTAAATTAACTTAAATTATTTTTTAAAAAAACTATAATTAATTTTTATTAAAAAAGATAATATAAAAATATATTTTTTTCATATATTTAATTAAAAATCATTAATGTAAATTACATACAATATTGCTTTTGCAGTTTTTTTCTGACAATATTCTGTAAAATATATTTTCAAAACAATTAGAACAATATGCTTTCTAATTAAGAAAATAAATTAAATTTTATAGAATACAAAACAAGAAAAATATAAATTTTAAAATGTCTCCTTGACATAATATTATGAGTCTTAGTTTAGTTTATTGTTGTTCCACAACATAAAATAGCTACAATTGGAATATTATTGGTGACAACTAGAGATGAATTTTAAAAAATATTGAACAACAAATAAAATTAGTGCACATTTTGATTAACAGCTGGAGTTGGCCGGTGTTAAAACTCTAATTGTACACTTCAATGTACCAAATGCTTGGCTGGAATATGGTGAATAAAAGTAAATTTAATATATATTTTCCTCAAGACACATAAAGATAAATAAAATACCTTTTTAGCAATCTGTAAATTGGCTCCAAGTTCAGCAACTAAAGATGGAGTCCACCAAAGTGTTAACTCTTGCAAAGCTGGCCAAGTTGAACTATAATTTTCGGAGCAAAAGTTGATCAAGTTTTCTAGTTCATTAAGTTCTAATATTCTTAACTTAGGTAGCATCACATCATTTCCATCTCTTGCAGCTACATTATCCTCTGTTTCCTCTGCTTTTATTTCCACAATGTGCTCCAAACTCTTACAATAGCTGACCTTGAGTTGTTGTAGCTGCAACAAACTTCGAGCAAGGTTCAATGTGAAAACATATCTCAACTTCTTACACCTAGCCATTTCAACAACGGTCAGACTTTGTAGGCTTACTTGCTGGGTGGGATCCTTCCATATATGCCTTAGATTTGGCAAATCATATAGATCTAAACTTGTTAAACATGAAAGTAGAGAAAGATTTTCTTTGGAATAACATATCCCTTCCAGTTGAAACACATCTTGTAGCTCATTACATTTATAGATGGTCACTTCTTTCAGCTTTCGCAATTTTTGACTTAACAAAGTTGGAAATAAACAACTCATTTTGTTACAAAACAATACTCGTAGTGTTTCCAAGTTTTCTAGAAACCCCCTTGGAGGTCTTCCTCCATTGCAAATTTCTTTTAGATCAACAGAGTATAGAGATAAATGCACCAAATTAGAGAATGTAGTAGATAGCACATGCTGCTGCGTCATATCAACGATGCATTCCACTTCTTGAAAATGCTCAAGAGAAAGCCTTTTCAACTCATTTAAGCCGGTTTCACCAATGCTTGAGACGATATTTTGGCAACATCCCCTTATGTTACATAATTCAAGATACTCTACATTCTCGTACAATGATTCAAATGCAAACAGTGAAATGCTTTCAATATCTCTAATTGCTAAACTTCTTGATTTAAGATGTGATTCACTTGAATCTTCATAATTCACTCTTATGTCATACTTGTGTAGTTTTTTCAACAAAACAAAATCTTTTGGAAGGCATATATGAACCTCTATACATAAAGACACTATGGTCAAGCGATGTAGTTTGCTAAGCTCAGAAAGACTGGCATTGCTACTGTTTGCACTTGTCCCTTCAACCTCCCATGCTTTAAAACTACCATCAATGTATAACTCTTCTAATCGAGATAAACTTGGTATTACATTTATAGGAATCCTTTTCAAAGGAAAACAACATGTTATATCTAACATTCTCAATTTATTGAGCAGTCTTAGTTCTTCAGGCAATTCAACTAACTCACAACCACGCAAAATAAGAATCTCAAGTTTGGCCAACATTTTCAATGAAGACATGTCTCTCAATTTGCAATTGATCAACCTTAATGTCATAAGGTTTGTTAATGATTGAAGCGAATTTAATGATAGGTGAAACCACTTAAGACTTGCAACTTTCAGTGCTTTCATTATTTCAAAAAATTCATTTGAAACATCATCATCATCTCCATCCAATAACAAAATTTTCAACTTGGGACATACCAGTTGATTAGGAAACATCTCTGTTTTGCTTTGCATCAAGGAGATTGCTGTGCACTATTCTATATCCTCGTGTTGTGGCCACTCCGCCAATCTCATGCCAACTTTAACCATGAAAACATTTTCCCCCTTGGATGCTATACATAAGGCAACATCACGAACCAAATCATGCATTTTCACAAATCCTGCTCCAGCATCTAACAATAAAGATGAATCTTTGAGGTTATTAATTCTTACTCGTAATTGGCTTCTAGCATCCTCAATTGAGTCAGCATCTTAAAACAAATCTAGCCCTTGTCCAAAGCTTAGTAATTCCTCTAAATCAATTACATAATCTTCAGGAAACAATGAGCATAACAAGAAACAAAGCTTTGTTTCTTCTCTTTTCAAATAATCATAACTCAATTTAAGACAAGCATAAACATCAACATCAACACCTTCTACATCATCAAGTTTTGACTTTTTCAATTTTTGATACACTACTTCCCATTCTTCAACACCTTTATCTCTCAAGAGGCTTCCAATAGTAACAATAGCTAAAGGCAAGCCATTGCACTCTTTCAAAACTCTTTTTGCTACATCACTCAACACGGTGGAGTCATCACCTACTCTCGCATGCTTTTTAAAGAGATCCATCCCTTCTTTTTCGTTGAGAACATTTAATTGAACTGTTTTCTTACACTCCATAGCAATACATACTCGTTCAACACGAGTAGTTATAAGAATTTTGCAACCTATATGCTCATCGCCAAAGGGAATTCCAATTGTTCTCAAATCGAGCTTTCTCCACACATCATCTAAGATTAAGAGGATTTTATTTTCACTCTTCAATCTTAATGACAACCGCTTTGCTCTTCCTAACTCACTTTTCTCCTCTAATTTCAAACTTAACGAGTCTGCTATTTGATCTTGAAGACTCATAATGTTTACAACCTGAGACACAACAACCATAATAACCTCATCAAAAATTTTTTGTTCTTTAGTTATGTTACCCACTGCCTTCGCCAATGTTGTTTTACCAATGCCTCCCATCCCGTATACCCCAACAATGCTCGTCTCATCATCTTCTAATGCCTCGATAATTCCATCAAAAGCAAATTTTGTAGACTCAAAAGTCATAAAATCTTTAGGTGCTAGAAATTCTATTCCTGGTAAAATAGCAGGATGGGAAATGTTGTTGAATTTGCCAGCATGTTGTAGCTTTAATAGTATGCTTGTCTGTTTTGCTGCTCTTCTACTTAACTTATACTTGCAACCCCAATTAGAACACCACCCATTAAGACGTGACTCATTTGCATTAATTTGTTCTTCCAAGCTTCGAACATCTGCCACCACACTACTTGCCTTCGTTAGCCAATTCCGTACATCTCTCTCAATCTCTTCAGTATTTCTTCTTGCTGTCTCAACTTGCTATTGCACATGCTCTTGTGCCAATCTCAAATTTTCATCTTCTTTTTTAAGATCTTCAACAATCCTTTTAAAACAAAATAAGTAATGACCTTGACGTAGGGTCAACTGCACCAAATATTCTCCTGCCTTGGACAAAATACCACTCAAAATAGCTTATGCAAATTCCATCCTATTTATATCAAAAATTTATAAGTAGAAGCAACTAAAAATCAAGAAAAATAATATCTTCAATTATTTCTTAGGCTATATATTGAATAAGAACTTTATATTGTCTCTTAATTGAAAGCTATAAATTATGATTTTTTTTAACACGAAAACTATAATTACTTAAAATGAATTAAATTAAACTAAATTTTAATTTCAATTTGATTTGACTTCTTAAGCAAAGTTGTACAAGCAAAAGTCAGAACAAAATATAAGGGTTTTATAGGGCCATATAAAGCTTCAAATTGTGTTATGATATCAATATTTCTACCCATGAAATTATAAAATTGTACTAGTAGTTTTTTAATTTACCAAGTAATTAGTATTAGTATTTGAAAAAGAAAATTTGTATCACCAGCACAAAAAATTAATCTTACAAAATAATAATAACTTAAAATTTAACAATGATTTAAATGATAGGAAAAAATTAACAAATAAAAAAGTAAACAATATAACTAAAAATTAAAATCCACCGTAAACAATCATCTTCTAAAATCGGATGGCAGCCTATGAAAATGAAGATGGGATGGCAGCCACACACTACAAGGTCCACCTTACAAACGGCTCTTGAGGTTTGCTATAATTGTAGTTAGGTGTAACGTTTAATGTCCCTTGCGGTTAGAGGTCAAAGGCTAAATATGTGTTGACCAACGTAAACAAATGACTTTTTGCAATGATATTCTATTTTCTAATTAAAAGACGATAATCTCAAGGCGTGGGGTCATGCAAAGAAAGAGGGGCTTCATTACAAGGTATAATGGGGTGCTACTAGCACAGGCATAGTTGAGTTGGTTTTACTAAAGCCCTCTTATTGGTGGTATTATAGTATCGTCAGTTATGCATCAGTTTGATCAACTGATGAACCCTTCTCTGCTACACAACCTCACCGGTGATCATCTCCACTCCACCTTTCTCCAGCAGCTCTCAGTTTCCCGGTAGCCCTTTTGTTTTCTCCTTCTTTTCTCAATGTTCATTGCAAGCATTTCTCAGTTTTGTGGACTTCGTTATAAGTCTTAAGTCATTGTTATGAGAAAGTTATGTGAGCTCCCGTGAGTTTGAATTGTCAAAGTTGATAACTTGATCATGTGTGGATGTGATAACTTGCAAAATTGAGTTTGCAAGTAGAGTTGAGTGTTTGCATAGTTTTTATGTGGATATGCTGTTTCAAAGAATTCTGGGTTTGTGGCCCTATTATAAGTTTCAATTGTTGCAAGCCACTTTTCATAACAACCAAAAAAGGAAAAAAAAAAAGAAAAACATTGAAAGAAAAGTAAAACGAGAAGATTAACCACATTGAAAGGAGGAAAATGTTCAATTTTAAAATGCAATTGATCACCTTGTTATCTTTGGAAAGTTAAAAATTTAATTACATTTGAATAGTAAGTTATAAGAAAAGAATTTACAAAGTCGAGTACTATATCTTTGTTTTCACTTTAAAAATTTCAAAAGAAGGCAAGACAAGAAAAAAATTCTGATTAATTCAGAGGAAAGCAGGAACATTGCATGTATTCCAAGCTGAATTTAATTTAAACTTTCTAAACAAAAATTTTGATGCTAGAATTAACTATATAATCTACTTGGATTCAATTTTATTAAAAGAGGAGGGAAAAAAGTCATCTTCCACACCATTCCCTTTTATTTTTTAATTCATAAACTTAAATGATTGGCAGAGGAAGAAGAATCACGAGGTGGTCTATCCAAACTCAAAAACAATGTCAGAAGCAAATAATGAAGTTAAAAGAGATACAATGAGAGAATTTACCCAGATGGAGCACTATCATCCTTTGAAATGCACTCAATGGATAACCTTATATGGCTTTAAAACTTTGTGAAATTGCTTCAGTTGGCTATGAGCATAAAAGAGTAAATGTGAGGCTATATAGAGCCTGCAAGGTTCATCTTAGTAAGGAAAGAATTTTATTCCCAGGGCTGATAGTTGCAACTCACCGGAAGCTCTTTCTCTTTGGTTTGACTATATAAATGAAAACAAGATGACACAGGAATAGAGTTTTATTTGCAGGATTATTGTAATATATATAGTTATGTGACTTTATTAATCCCAAAGTTAGAAAATACCCTGCTAAGAATAATTTGAGCAAGTAATGCTCTGCTTTTAGAGCAACTTCATTGGGTCAGTAATTCTCTGCTAAGAATAAACCAACATACGAAAAGAAACTCCGAAAACAGAATGAGGACTATTAAATTTTGATCATGATTATGTAGTTTGATTAATATGCAATAACTACTAAGGATAGAAAAATAGTTATATGATAACTTACATTAATTATTTTAATCAAATGCACATTGTAATAAGTAATGCGATTAACATTATATTGATCAATTCTGATGTGTTAATTAAAAACTTCTATTATGTACGCAGAAAAAATAAGAATGTCGATTAATGCAAGAGGAGTTCCATGCCTCTAAAGCATTTTGAAAAGTGTGTGACAGAGGATTTATTACGATTATTAATGTCTTTGTTGAGCAGCAGTAAAATCGAATGATTAGTATATGCCTACAATAATTTAATAATCAAAGTTTTGTCCGAAACCTTTGATCAAACAGAAGATAAAGCCTACAGTTTTTTAATAATCAATAATGACAGGATATATACCTGAATAAAGGCTCTAGTAGAGATATTCAGGTAATGTGGGTTCATCACAACTTAAGCTCTTCTGGTTTTTTGTTTCCAATACACAATGAAGCATAAGGTATTGTACAATGAAGAACCTGTTATCATATACACATGCCTCTTGCTTAGAGTTGAAGAATAAAACATACCAAACAGCTCCTAGACATTGAGAAAGAAGAGCACACAATCTGTCTTTATGTACATATAAGACATACCAAACAGCTTCAAGAACATAATGTCTTCATGATGGCCTAATGTTTAAAAGAGGAACACCCAATTGATGAAGGAAGCACCAGCTGACGAAAAGTGTAGAACAAAACTTATTAGGTTATTGAATATATAAAACTGAACCGTCAAAAATGAAACTGGAAATAGAGACATATATAAGGTGGTAGCAGCCATGATAGAGCTTAAGGTGGTGCTATTTACTCTCTTCATTTTCCAATATATGGTGGCAACTTTCGTCGAACTTCACCAGAGCCCCAGCACTCAATATTTACTACATGTTGGTTGTGTGTATGCGGCGCCTGCACAAGCAATTGAAGCACAAAATAAAAACATAATTATATAGTTCGTTCTAGTGAATTGAAAATGTGATAATAAATTGTATATGTTTAAGATTTATGTAGAATACAGCAACATCGTACCTCTGCTTGGGCATGCACTGCTCCATTTTCATCTACTGAAAATCTTGTAGTTATCTTGGGACATCCTCTCACCCACAACCATGACAAAGACGGAAATATCAAGTGATAACAGGAAGGGCAGAAGTTGACAAGGCTTTCTAATCTGTAGAGGTTCAATTTCTTAAGTTGAGGCAGCACTAATTCTAATTCGGTGTCACCTGTCATGTCTTCTTCATCTTTGTGTCCAAATATTTCTTCTAATTGAGGTGATGACATTACTTGTAGGGATGTCAATTGTTGAAGATCTAGTCTAGCTATGGTGAAGGGAAATAGAGTTTTTAATTTGTCACATCCACTGACATAGATGGAAGAGAGATTTGGAAGGAGTGGAAGCTGGACATGATCCTCTCTATCGTCTTCAACCATCACTTGCTCCAATTCCTCACAATCCCAAATACTAATCGTTCTCAAGTTCAGCAGATTTCGAGCAAGACTAGACGATAATAGATGTCTAAGCCTTTCGCAATCAATCACATCTAGTTCTTGAAGATTTGGAAGGCTCAAAAGATGCGTAGGTCCCTTATACAACCACTCCAGTTCTTCTAGCATATGCAACTCTAAATTCTTCAAACTTAAGAGAGAAAATTGTTGCTCAAGCTGAAATATCACTAGCACTCCTCTGCACAAACCAATTCTTAACTCTTCCAAATTTTCGAAGTTATTGTTCAATCGAGGCAGAACTCCTTTCCAAAACTCACCACTATTTTCCACTTCAAGAACCTGTATGTCCACAAGGCATCAGAATTTAATTTTATTAATAATTCAAATTAAAACTAAATGGCGCTTTTATTAATAATCATTGCAATTCTATTGCTAAACCATATAACATTAATGAGATGGTTATTTTCAATTATTGTTTTAAAATTATTTAAATAAAATGAAGGTTTTATAGTATTTGTATAATTTAAACTAATTATAGAGTACTTAAAGAGAAATGAAACTTGCTCTTTGAATTTGTTTGGGAGCGAAAAATTAAAGATTGACATAGGGGAAAAAAGAAAAAGAATACTAAGGGATCTTTGAAAACTAGTTATGTTTTAATATTTTAATTGTTTTTTATTTTTGTTTTTAACTTTTTAACAATTTTGTAAGTGACATATCGAACCTATTAAATAATACTTTATTTATTAAAATTATAGTTATCAAAACATATATATGTATGTATGCATGCATGTATGTACATATATATGTGTGTGTTGGGATTATATTTATCTACCTATTTTTATTATTGACTAATATACTTTTCTAAGTATTAGTAAAATATAGCTTTATTTTATGATAATGTGCTTCCTAAACATGAAAAATCACCTATATGTTTTAAATTAACTTCAATTTTTAAAACACAAAAACTGTAATTAGTTTTTAATAAAAAGATAATATAAAAATATATACTTTTATATTTTCTATTAAAAATTAATTTATATTAAAATTTAACTACATACAATATTGTTTTTACAGTTTATTCTGTAAAATATATTTTTTAAAACAATTAGACCAATATGTAACTTGTTCACTTATTTTATTAATATAATATAAAACTTGTTCACTTATTTTATTAATAGAATATAATTTTTAGGTATCCTATTAAAAAAAACAAGTAGAACAATATACTTTTTAATTAACAAAATTTAATGCAAATTAAAATTTATAGAATAAAAACCGAAGAAAATATATATATAAATTTTAAAATGTGTCATAGACATAATATTATCATTCCTAATTTAGTTAACTGTTTTCTACAATCATAAAATAGCTAGAATTGAAATATCATTGGTGACAACTAGATGTGAATTTTAAAAAATATTGAACAACAAATTAAATTACTGCACATTTTGGTTAACAGCTAGAGTTGGCAGGTGTGAAAACTCTAATTGTACACTTCAAGGTACCAAATACTTGGATGGTATATGATGAATGAAAGTAAGTTTAATATAATTTAAAACTTTCCTCAAGAGAGACATAAAGATAAACAAAGTACCTTAGCCGTCTGTAGATTAGCTCCAAGTTCAGCAGCTAAAGACGGAGTCCTCTTGAGATATAACTCTTGCAAAGCTGACCAAGTTGACCTATAATTTTCTGAGCAGAAGTTGATCAAATTTTCGAGTCCATCAAATTTTAATATTCTTAACTTGGGGAGCAACACATCATTTCCACCTCTTGTAGCCACATTATCCTCTATTTCCTCTGCTTTTATTTCGACAATGTGCTCCAAACTGTCACAATCGCTTACCTTGAGTTGTTGTAGCTGCAACAAACTTCGAGCAAGGTTCAATGTGAAGACATATCTCAACTTCTTACAGCTAGCCACTTCAACAACTATCAGACTTTGAAGGCTTACTTGCTGGATAGGACCTTTCCATATATTCCTCAGATTTGATAAATCAAATAGATCTAAACTTGCTAAACTTGAAAGCAGATAAGGATTTTCTTTGGTATAACATAACCCTTCCAATTGAAACACATCTTGTAGCTCATCACATTTATAGATGGTCACTTCTTTCAACTTTCCTAGTCTTTGAATTAACGAAGTTGGAAATAAGCAACCCATTCTGTCACAATCCTGCACTTGTAGAGTTTTCAGGTTTTCTAGAAACCCCTTTGGAGGCCTTCCTCCATTGCAAATTTCTCTTAGATGAACAAAGCGTCAAGATAAATGCATCAAATTAGAGACCGCAATGGATGGCAAATGCTGCTGCGTCATGTCAATGATATATTCCACTTCTTGCAAATATAGTTTACTAAGCTCAGAGAGATCGGTATTGTTACTTTCTGCACTTATCCCTTCAGCCTCCCAAGCTTTAAAGCTATTATCAATATATAACTCTTCTAATCGAGATAAACTTGGTATCACATTTATAGGAATCCTTTTCAAAACAAAACAACTTCTTATACTCAACATTCTCAATTTATTGAGCTCTCTCAGTTCTTCAGGCAATTCAACCAACTCACAACCATACAAAATAAGAATCTCAAGTTTGGCCAACATTTTCAACGAAGACATGTCTGTCAATTTGCAATTGATCAACCATAATGTTGCAAGTTTTGTTAGTGATTGAAGTGAATTTAATGATAGATGAAACCCCTTAAGCCTTGCAACTTTCAATGCTTTGATCGCTTCAAAAAATTCATTTGAAACACTATCATCTCCATCTAATAACAAAATTTTCAGCTTGGGACATACCAGTTGATTAGGAAACACCTCTATTTTGCTTCGCATCAAGGAGATTGCTGTGCACCGTTCTATGTCCTTATGTTGTGGCCACTTTGCCAATCTCATGCCAGATTTAACCATGAAAACATTTTCCCCCTTGGATGCTATCCATAAGGCTACATCACGAACCAAATCATGCATCTTCACAAATCCTTCTCCAGCATCTAACAATAAACACAAATCTTTGAGGTTATTAATTCTTACTCGTAATTGGCTTCTTGCATCCTCAATTGAGTCAGCATCTTGAAACAAATTTAGCCCTAGTCCAAAGCTTAGTAATTCCTGAAAATCAATTGCATAATCTTCGGGAAACAGTGAGCATATCAAAAAACAGAACTTTGTTTCTTTGCTTTTCAAATAATCATAACTCAATTTAAGACAAGCATAAACATCAACATCAACACCTTCTACATCATGAAGTTTTGACTTTTTCAATTTTTGATACACTACTTCCCATTCTTCAACACCTTTATCTCTCAAGAGGCTTCCAATAGTTACAATAGCTAAAGGCAAGCCACTGCACTCTTTGAAAACTTTTTTTGCTACATCACTTAACACAGTGGAGTCATTGCCTACTCTCGCATGCTTTTTAAATAGATCCATCCCTTCTTTTTGGTTGAGAACATTTAATTGAACCTTTTTTTGACACTTCATGGCAATACATACTCGTTCAACACGAGTAGTTATAAGAATTTTACAGCCTATATGCTCATTGCCAAAAGGAATTCCAATTGTTCTCAAATCAAGCTTCGTCCATATATCATCTAAGATTAAGAGGATTTTATTTTCACTCTTCAATCTTAAAAATAGTCGCTTTGCTCTTTCCAGCTCATGTTTCTCCTCTAACTTCAAACTTAACGAGTCTGCTATATGATCTTGAATGCTCATAATGTTTACATTCTGAGACACAACGACCATAATAACCTCATTAAAAATCTTTTGTTCTTTAGTAGCATTACCCACTGCTTTCGCCAAGGTTGTTTTACCTATGCCTCCCATCCCATATACCCCAACAATGCTTGTCTCATCATCTTTCAAAGCCTCAACAATTACATCAAAAGCAAATTTCGTAGACTCGAAAGTCATAAAATCATTAGGTGCTAGAAATTCTATTCCTGGTAAAATAGAAGGATGGGAAATGTTGTTGAATTTGGCAGCATCTCGTAGCTTCAATAGTATGCTTATCTGTTTTGCTGCTCTTTTACTTAACTTATACTTGAAACCCCAGTTAGAACACCACCCATTAAGACGTGATTCATTTGCATTAATTTCTTCTTCCAAGCTTTGAACATCTGCCACTACACTGTTTGCCTCCGCTAGCCAATTTTGTACATCTCTCTCAATCTCTTCAGTATTTCTTCTTGTTGTCTCAACTTGGTGTTGCACATGCTCGCCCATCTCAAAATTTCATCTTCTTTTTTAAGATCTTCAACAATGCTTTTAAAACAAAATAAGTAACGAACTTGACATGGGGTCAACTCCACCAAATATTGTCCAACCTTGAACAAAACGCCCCGCAAAATAGCTAATGCAAATTCCATCCTATTTACATCAAAAGTTTATAAGCACATGTAACACAATACGATTTGGGCAAGTGAAATGTAAAATTCATTGTCTGAAAAGATTGAAAATCTTTGGGTAAACATGAAATAGAAGCAACTAGGAATCAAGAAAAATATGATTTTCAATTATTTCTTAGGTTATTGAATAAGAACTAGATATTGTCTCTTAATTGAAAACTATAAATTACTTTAAATGAATTAAATTAAACAAAATTTTAATTTCAATTTATTTGACTTTCTTAAGCAAAGTTGTATAAGCAAAAGTTAGAACAAAATATAAGGGTCTTATAGGGTCATATAGAGCTTGAGATTGTGTTATGATATCAATAATTCTACCCATAAAATTATAAAATTCTACTAGTATTTTTTTTAATTAACCAAGTAATTAATATTTGAAAAACAAAATTTGTGTCACCAGCAAAAAAATTAACCTTACAAATTAATAACAATAACTTAAAATTTAACAACAATTTAAATGATGTGAAAAAATTAACAAATCAAAAAATAAACAATGTAACGCAAAATTAAAATCCACCGTAACCAATCATCTTGTAAAATCGGAACAGAAAATTAATATTATATGAATAACAGGTCATGCTCACCTTAGTTTTCTTCACAAGTTCTGTAAAATCTGTTGTGGATCACCTATGAAAATGAATATGGGATGGAAGCAACAAACATATATGACTTGCAAGGTGAATCTTCACATTAGCAAGAGCGAATTGCACAAATTTAAAGTTAACAAGATTTTTTTCTCCCTCACTTTTGCTTTTTTAAAGTTGGCCCCTCCGTGAATTGCACAAATTTAAAGTTACAAGAGTTTTTTTCTTTTTTAATTATATATATCTCTCTCTTTTGCTTTTTTAACGTGGGTCCTCTGTGAATTATATATATATTTTTTATTTTGAAAGGTACTTGTTAATTATTTGGACTTATTAGGATCATGGCAGAAAAGAAATTTTAAAAAATAAATTAGTTGGGACTTTAGCTTAAAAATACTGTTGTTTTTTTTTTTTCGAACTTTTAAGAATACTGTTGTTGTTAAAGGTATTTTCAAAGCCAAATTGTCTTTTTATATAAGCTAAATTGCACAATTATTTGAGTACGACAATTGATGAAAAATCGACTCAAACTTTTTGAAGATTATCTTGAGTAGGACAATTTCCATAGAATTTAATGTGAAAAAACGGATCCCAATATCTATTTTACGTATCATAAAAAAATTAAGATCAATATAACTTAAAAAAGTATACATAAATTAAAAAATAATAATTATAAAAAGATAGGAACCAAAATGATAATTGCTCCAAAAACAATACATAATATGTGGTCACAATTATTACAAACACAATTATTACAAACTTTAAAGTAAAAATTATAACTTTTAGTCTACTTCATGAAAATAGGTAAAAAGTAAGCATAAGGAGGACTCCAAAAAAATATGGATTATATAAAAGTTGTTTCACCAATAACATCTCCTTCAATCATTCAAACCAAAATGGAGCTTACAACAAACTTCAATTAGCAAAGCAGATTGCCACTCAATTATAAAAGAATAGTGGGCATGGCATTTCCCAGTATAAGGATTACAAGAACTAGCATTTTGCACATGACCTTTGGACTCTCAAGTTGAAAACTCGAGATAAAAATAATAGGGAGAACTTCACCTGGGTCCTTATATTTTTGAAAAATTTCTCATTTTTAAATATGAATCCGTTTATAACCTTCATGGTCCCTTACTTTTTAAAAACTCATCAAATTAGTCTTTCTGGCTATGTTTTCAATAAAAATATAGGGATCAAAATGAAGTTCTCTATTAAACATAGGGACTAAATGAAGTTCTCTATATTAAATATAGGGACCAAAATGATGACAGAAGGATCAATTTGATGAGTTTTTGAAAAGTAAGGGACCATAAAGACTATAAACGGATTCGTATTTAAAAATAAAAAAATTTTCAAAAATATAGGGACCCAGGTGAAATTCTCCCTAAATAATATGAAAATTCAATAACCAATTTTGCATTTAATTGCCTACCTAATCCTTTTCATAAACTTGAACTCTGTTTTTTAAATAGTTTTTACGATTTGAAGCAAAGATTTAAAAAGAGACGTTAAAGGTTTTTGAATAGTGCGATTAAGCAATATCATGAGAGTTAGAAGACTTAAAGTCTTAGCCTGATGTGCAAAACTAAGTGAAATTGGCACATATGAGAGAAGTCTTGAAATCCCTAAGGTTACCTGCAACAACAAAAATATCCCATTTGATTATTAGCAAAAATGTTGTGTTCTAGCTTCAGGTTTGGAATAACAAAACTGCAAGTTTAAAAAAACTAGAAAACCGGAAACCTATGTTTGAAACCAAGAATTAACGAGTACTAAACAAATAATTACTTGAAGCATGGCCATGCCAACAGTGCTACTGATCAAAGATCGAATTGCAAGATGAATATCCAACTTTCTTGTAGCCAACCATAGGGCACCAATAGCAAATAAGGTTATAGTGGCAAGAATACGGTGATCAAGCTGAATTAATGAAGAAAAATGTAAAACCATTGGTTCAAATTTTGATTATTGTTATCAAAGTGGTAGTGATGAAAAATCATGAAACTTAAGTACTTAAAATGGTAAGATGTGATCTTAGCACATCGAAATTACTAGCACTATTGATGTACTGTTAAAGAAGTTGTGAATGAGTGGCTTCATATCAAAAATATCATCGGGAATCCATGTATCACCCATTTTCGGAAAAATATTATAAGCACGACCCTGAAAATTCAGCATGCAAGCATTAACTTAGTTGTAGGCAGGACAATCACGCTATTTACTTGATCCTTGGGAAACACCAAATTTATCATGTAAACAATTAAAGCACTTACAACATCATTCCCCGCAACAAACGCTCATGTGATAGCAGTAATTCCTATAATGAAATTGACAGGAAAGGCAAGTTTTTTCACTTTTGCTGCGCCACGAACCTAAGCAACTGATTCACCGGATGATTCAAGCATAACAACAGAAAGACTAGTCCAAAAAAGGCCATTGTAGATAACAAATGCGGAAGTTAGATGAGTAGCAAGACGTCATGGGCTTACTCTTGGTTGAGCATATTCAGGGGGTGGCTCCTATAAGAGAGAAAATAATTCTATAAGTTATATACAAACCAGAGGCCAAAAACAAATTGCAAAATAGATAAAGAACATATAGTGGAGCATTTCTTACCTTTAAACCACTTTTCACCATCCACCAACCAATAAAACCCTGACCAGCACCAAGTGCAAAAAAAGCAAAGTCTCAATCTTAGTCCTAAGGTAATGTATCCCTTACGAAGAAAATACGAGAATGGTAGAGCAAAAATGATACCCAATCCCCTTCCCCACGTACGGTGTGCATATTCCATCCAAGAGATGAATTTAAAATCTTCAATACTCATCCCTTTGTTTATACTGTCAGAGATAAAAAACAAAGTAATTTGGAGTGTGCACATATGTTCAATGCGATTTTCAAATGCTTACTAGAAGAAACATATATAAATGCTACAAAGTGACCTGCATTGTAGTTTGTACTCATCATTTATATTCAGGTGATTGCTTATACTTCTTAAACTCCTATAAGCGGTTACTCCTCATCTGACATAGGAGGGGGGCCACCAGTGAATTTCCAATCGATCGTTGAAAGACCAGATCGTGTTAGTCGAGTAACACCACCAAGTACCACCATACTAAAAACCCATGCAGCAGAGCCAAAAAGCCATATCCCAACCATTTTCTGTGCACAAGGGCCCCCAGTTACCAGTAGCTTCAATCACTCCTTATTTTCCACACCTACAGACATAGTTATGGACCTGTTCCTCACAAATGGAGCATAATTACCCTATGGACAACATTCTGTTTTAGGTAATGTTTGATGCACACATAAACATACATTCAAAAGGTGTAAAACATCAACTTTCACTTAGAGCAAATGCTCATTAGTTCCACCTTTTGGAAGCCATTTTCCAACAAAGTGAGAATCACGTTACACAAATAGCTGCATTCTTTTACATAAAGGTGTATCCTCTAAGAAATACAAATGATTCAATCTTATTAAAATCTAGGGATAATCCCAAAAAATCTATTGTAGTTTACAAAAATATCAATTTTCTACTTATATTTCATTTTTATCCAAAATACCCCCAATGTTAAAAAATCAACAGAAGATGTCAATTTTACCCTTCATGACTTCATCATCAATTTATGTTCATCGGGAGTATTTTCATCATTTCACACGCTTTTGGGTGGAATTTTGAGTGTTTTTATTAATGTTATGGGGATTTTAGAGAAAAATGAAACTATAAATGGTAAAATAAACATTTTTACAAACTACAATTGTTTTTTGGGATTATCCCTAAAATCTATAAAATGAGTTTAGGACAAAGACATCACAACACCATTAACTAAAACAAATAGGCAACCAAGGAAATTTTTCATGATTCAAATACAAATATTTCAACAGTTATTTAATGGTTTGAAAAGGAAAGGAAAAAATTTCGTAAAACTACATTGAGTTTAATTAGTTTGATCAACAACACAGAATTTATCTTTCAAAACTAGTTTTCCTTAAGTGAAGTCACTTAAGTGCGCAAAAAAACAAAACAAAACAAAACAAAACAAAACAAAACAAAAACAAAAACAAAACAAAACCTCCCACAAAGACAGCTCAATAAATACATGTAGTTTGTTTAACTACCCCTTATTGATGTATAGGTTGTATGAGGTAAAAATTTTAGTTAAAGTTTGACTTTTTTCTAGAGGGAAAAAAGGGCATACCTATTTTAAATCCCGTGATTAGGCTTCAAAAGGGAAAAACAAAATAACTTTGCTTTTGATTAAAAAAAAAAAAAAAAGAATTTATGGAACACTAAGTTTTAAAACTTTTTTATAAAATTCAAAAATCTGGATCATAAAACAATGAAATAAAATAATAGAACAAAATAAAACATCGAATATTTACCTTCTATATTGATATCTATAGATTGTTCACTATTTAGTCTTCCTTAATATATCTCCACACCAAAAAACAAGTAAGTGAGCATAATTATATAGAGTTGTGCTCACTTACTTTTGATTTCTTTCCTAAAAAAAATCAAAACAATATTCGTAAAAGGTGAGTATTAATTTTGGTTATACAGATTCTTTGCTTTTCTATTTCAAAAATACATAAAGCAAAAACCAAAACAATTTCTATGAAAAAGAAAACTATTTCTTTTCTATTCATAGGCAAATAATTAGGGATTTAATTAATTAAAATTAATAGTGACCCCATGTTTATTACAATTAAACTTTTGCCCCATACAATATAATTGATTCAAAATTAATTCATATTATATTCTAAAATTGAACTCGTGACTTCTAATAAATTAATTCATAATAAATTTAAACTAGAGTGACTATTGAGAATCAAATTCAAGATCTCTTATAAAATTAATTAAATAATTATTAATTCATAATTAATAATTAATAATTAACTAATTAATTATTAAATAATTTTGAATAATCAATATTATTCAAAAACTAAGTGAACACATATTTTGCTACTAATGTAACAAATGTAATTGGATAGTTCAATTACAATATTCTATATACACGTTTTTTATAGTGAAATGAGCTATTAAGGGAACCCGATAGACCTACAATTTTGAGCTTCAATAATATCAAAATTATTAATTAAACTCTTTAACTAAATAATTCATTATTATTAACCTTAGAGTTACTCTACCAGAAACCTAAGATTACACTCTTAAAACTGTAGATGTTTTTATACAATATGAAGTTTTCAGTGTCCATTGATTTAATCATTACATATGATTTGATTATCCACAAATAGTTTATAATTAGAGTTAGGTCAAAATATTCATTTTACCTCTCTAATTATATCTTGATCCTTAAGTATCATTGACTCTGAATAATATATTTATACCAACTTATAAATTTATCTTTTCATTTACATATGAATAGAAAGTTGAGAGCTCTTATTGTTCAAGATCTGAATCAACCCTTAAAAGAACCGCTTCTTTACTTCTTGCAAGAAAGAATGGATTCCACTATTGTATAAAATGTTCTCAACTACTTACTAAATCGTATCCCCAAAGTACGAAGTTATTGATCGGACATCTATATCGATCTTATCCATGTAAATCAAAGGATATAACTTAATAAGTAGGAGTCCATAATACACTTAGGATTAAGATCAATTCATATATGATCATCTAGTCGATAAATATAAATCTATAAGTTTAATGGATATTAATTAGAGACTCATGTTTATCGTAGTCCAGTCCTATATAATCTTTATTATATATGGTACTTCCATTTCTATGTCACCACATGAATAATTTCAAATAAGATTATAATGTCAAATATGATATAAACTGTAATTGTAGATTTACTACAAATAAAGCAGTCAGATTCATTTGATTTCTATGAACTCTTTAGATTACTTATCTCAAATTAAATATGTTTGTGTATAACAACTTTGTATTTAGTTTGAAATTACATCAATAATCAATGATATTTCTCAAACAATCTCTTACTTGCCTTAGAGTAGATAAGACATATCTCGTAATCCTAGACCCTCTAGATGACTTTTAAACACTATAGCCATTAAGGTCTTTGTATACGAATAAACAAGGTTGTCTTGTTATGTAATTTTTATCATGTTCGCATATCCCTTTTGTATAATACCCTAATGAGATGATATTTCCTCTTTATATGCTTCCCTCGTTTGTGGCTTCTTGGTTCTTTGGAATTGGCCACTGCACCATTATTGTCACAATAAAGAGTGAGTGACTTATCCATATCTACAACAATTTTCAGACTAATCAAGAATTTATAAAGTCATACCGCTTCTTTAGCTGCTTCACAAGCTGCTACATATTTGGCTTCCAATGGATTTAGCAATGCATGATTGCTTAACACTCTTCCATGCAATGGCTCCATTACCAAGGGTGAACACTGCTCTAGATGTGGATTTCCTAAAATCCCTGTCTGACTGAAAATTAGAATCTGTATATCCTAATCAGATCAAATCCTCTCCTAGAATATACTATCATATAGTTTCTTGTTCTCCAAAAATACTTAAGAATATGCTTTATAGCCACGTAGTGATCAAATCCTGGATTCGATTGATAACGACTAAATATTCCCTCTGAATAGTATATATTCGGTCTCGTGCATAACATAACATACATGAGACTGCCTATAGTGAGGCATAAGAAATCCGTCTTATATTCTCAATTTCTTGAGGTGTTTTAGGACACTGTTTCTTAGACAAATGAACTTCATGATAAGAAGGTAAATGACATTTCTTGGAGTTGTCAACTTCAATTCCTCTAGCAGAAATCTTATGCTTCTGGAACCATAAAGTGACATTTCTCTCAGTTGAGTACTAGATTGGTCTCTTCGCATCTCTTCATGACCTTGACTTAATTGTGAAAACATCGATCGAATGAGTCCTTGAATATTCAAAAGTTGTTCATGAAAACTTTCAAAAATCGTTCAACCATGTCAAAAATTAAAAAAAAAAAAAAAAAAAAAAAAAAAAGCCATTATACACCTTTGAAAGGTTGCAAGTGCATTACACAGTCTAAAAGGCATCCTTCTGTAAGCATAGATGTCATAAGGACAAGTGAAGGTTGTCTTCTTTAGATCTTCTAAAGCAATGGCAATTTGGTTCGGAGTAACAATTTAAAAATAGTAAAACGAATGTCCGACTAACCTGTCTAATATCTGGTCAATGAAGGACAAAGGAAAATGATCTTTCTTTATGGCTTGATTACGTTTCCTGTAATCTATGCATACTCTTCAACCAGTGACCACACTTATTAGGATAAGCTCATTCTGTTCATTGGTCACAACTGCTATCCCTCTTTCTTTGGAACAAATTGGACAGACCTCACTTAAGTGCTAGCTATCCCAATGTCTAAGAGCTTAATGATCTCTTTCTTCACCACCTTCTTTATATTTGGATTCAAATGGCGCTGTGGTTGAATGCTAGGTTTGTAGTCATCTTCTAAAAGGATCTTATGCATACGAAACGATGGACTTATACCTCTTATATCTATAATAGTCCAACCTAATGCCAACTTGTTCTCCCTCAGCATTCTCAATAGCTTCTCTTATTGAACTCCATTCAACTGTGTAGAAATGATAATAGGCAAAGTATCATTCTCTCCCAAGTAAGCATATCTCAAGTGTTTAGGTAGCGGTTTCAACTCTAGAACTGTTGATTCTTTTATTGATGACTTCAACACTTTTAATGGCATGACAAGCTAAACTTTTGTGGACTCAAATGTTGAAATGGCTTCCAATTCTCTCACGCACTCTTCCACTTCCTCTATACTTTCCAATCCTACATTCATTAAAGCTAATTCTAGTGAATCTTTGAGTAGTAACTCCCTAATTGTTTCCTGCATGCAATCTCTGAATGCTTCTATTTGGAAGCATTCCTTCTTATTAATTGGAAATTTCATTACCTTGAAGACTTGATAGTCGCTGCCCTATTCTAGACTTTCATTGTGAGTTCTCCCTTCTGAACGTCTATCAAAGTGTGCCCAATAGCTAAAAATGATCTTCCAAAGATGATGAGAATGTCCTTATCTTTTTCAATATCCAGAATGACAAAATCTGTAGAAAAAACAAAAGTCTCCACCTTTACTAGAATATCTTCGATCACCCTCCTTACCCTTTTAAAAGATCTATCAACAAGTTGCAGCGTGATTGATGTAGGTTTTGCCTCCCCTAAACCTAAGCTTTTATAAATTGACAAAGGAATTAGATTTATGCTTGCATTAAGATCACACCAATCCTAATTGTACAAGGAATAGCAAAGCTTCTAAGGTCCTTGAGCTTTGGGGGTAACTTCTTCTATTAAGGCAATTATCTTGAAGTTCCCTAATTTCCTCTTCTTTGACAAGGTCTCTTTCATGAACTTGACATAATTAGGCATTTGTTAACATGCCTCTACAAAAGGCATATTGGTATGAAGTTTAAAAGATCTATCAACAAGTTGCAGCGTGACTGATGTAGGTTTTGCCTCCCCTAAACCTAACCTTTTATAAATTGACAAAGGAATTAGATTTATGCTTGCATTAAGATCACACCAATCCTAATTGTACAAGGAATAGCAAAGCTTCTAAGGTCCTTGAGCTTTAGGGGTAACTTCTTCTATTAAGGCAATTATCTTGAAGTTCCCTAATTTCCTCTTCTTTGACAAGGTCTCTTTCATGAACTTGACATAATTAGGCATTTGTTAACATGCCTCTACAAAAGGTATATTGGTATGAAGTTTAAAAGATCTATCAACAAGTTGCAGCGTGACTGATGTAGGTTTTGCCTCCCTTAAACCTAACCTTTTATAAATTGACAAAGGAATTAGATTTATGCTTGCATTAAGATCACACCAATCCTAATTGTACAAGGAATAGCAAAGCTTCTAAGGTCCTTGAGCTTTGGGGGTAACTTCTTCTATTAAGGCAATTATCTTGAAGTTCCCTAATTTCCTCTTCTTTAACAAGGTCTCTTTCATGAACTTGACATAATTAGGCATTTGTTAACATGCCTCTACAAAAGGTATATTGGTATGAAGTTTATTAAACAACTCCAAGAATTTAGGGAACTGCTTATCCAGCTTCTTCTTGTGAAACCTTTGTAGAAATTGTAATTGTGGTGTATAAGGATAACTTTCTCTTCTATTGGCCTTTCTTTTGCTTGTTTTTCTTCTTCCTTCTCTTTTTTTGAACTATCATTATCACCCTTTTCATCTGACGGTATAGGTACAACAAGAGGTTCTTTTATCTTTTGAGTTAATTCTTTACCACTCCTAAGACTAAGAGTGGTAGCTTTGCACTACTCACTTCCTCCCTTCCTTCATTCCTTGGGTTGTTCTTAGTGTCACTAGGAAGTAGTTCTGGCTATTTATTATGGAAGGCACTAGCTAATTGACCAATTTGTACCTCTAAATTGCATATGAAAGCATCTTGATTCTCTATCTATGTTTGCTGACTTTGCAACATCTTCTGCTAACTCTGTAGCAAACCATCACTTCTGGATATTTATTGTAGGAGCATATCTTCCACAACTGACTTCTTTTCTTAAGGTTAGGTTTGCTGTTGAGTGACCTGAAACCCAAGCAGAGCTATTGGTTTTGCTTGTGGTGTTTGATCCTGATTCCTTTATGAAAAATTTGGATGAGTTCTCTATCTAGGATTATAAGTATTGGAGTAAGGATTTTTGCACTACCTATTGAAGTTAGCAATAAACTACACCGATTTTAAATTGCTCACAACTCTCACAAATAACACATGGGTTTTGAATAGCTATCATCCTTACTGTGTTTTTGCCCATGGCTTTCACCAACGCATCCAACTTAGCATTCATAGAGGTGATAACATCCAGTTTATACACTCTAAATGATGTTATTTTTTTAGGCTTTAACCTATCTGCTGACCATTGATAGTTATTAGACACCATTTCTTTAAGTGGTGCATAAGCATCTTCTAGCATTTTGCCCATTATTACGCCTTCAGCTGCTGCATCTATGTTAGATCTACTTTCCTCCAATGCTCTTTGGTCAAAAGTTTGAGCTTGCAATCATTGTGGAACTCCATGATGAGGACATTTCCTAAGCAGCTCCTTAAATCTTTTCCAAGCCTTATACAATGTCTCTCTTTCCATCTGAGTAAATGAGGTAATATCATTCCCCATCTTTGTTGTTTTTGCTAGCGAGTAGTACTTGTTTAGAAACTTCTCTGTAAGGTCATCTTAAATAGTGATAGATAGTTGAAGCAAGGAATTCAACCAACTTCTTGCTTTATTCTTTAATGAAAAAGGGAAAAGTCTAAATCCGAGAGCATCATCAACCACCTTATTATGCTTAGAGGTGTCACAAATTTGCAGATATATTGTTATATACTTATTTGGATCATCATTTGGTGCACCAATAAATTGAATGGAGGACTGAACCATATGAATAATGGCCGACTTGAGTTCAAAGTTGTTTGTTTGGATTGATGGCATGATTATAATTTGATGAATGCCTGCGACTTTTGGCTTTGCATAGTCCTTAAGAGTCTTTAAACCAGTAGCTACCATCTGGTTCTCAACTTCTGCTTGGTTCTTAACCACCTCAATTGCTCTTTCAGCTAAAGTCTGATTGTTTGCCATGTTGCCAACTGGTGCTTCATGTCTCCTAGATCTCCTGATGTTCTTGACTATCCTTTCGATCTTGCTATCAAAAGCAACAACTTTGTACTTTTTGATCTTCGCATACAAAGATCGAAGGTACTTGAAAAGGAAAAGAAAAATTGTTTGAATTAAAAAATTGCTTTAACTAGTATTGATATTAATACTATAATTTGACAGACCATCCCCAATAGCAACACCAAAAACTTGACCGACTATTTTATTAATGCTTAGAGTACGTGCAAGTATACACGGTCTAATTGTATTAAGCAACAAGTCAAGGTCAAATCCCAAAAGGATGAATACAAACTATGTATTAAGTATCAAAATTGATTAAAGTGAATTTTATCTAAACAATCAAGAATTGATTGATTTAGGAAAATTTAATTAACAATTAAAATTAAGGAAACTAGCAGTTGAAGATTATTTAGGCATACAATTTCACCTAACCAATCCTTTGATTTATTCACTTCTTCTTTAAGTTAATTTCTATTATGCATTTAATCGTATAATCCTAAGGTAGAAACTAGTCTCTCTCGATAGTCAAGCACTTACCCAATTTAATTAACCAGACTATATCTGTATGTAGATTAACTAACTTGAGTCTATTAAGTTTAGATTATCCACTCATAATTACACAACCATATGAGTATATCTTTATTTCATATGAATTATGCTATTCTATTAGGTTCCCATCTCATAATACTTTTTTCAATAGTATCATATTCCTAGGTTCTAATCAATTAATAGGCCAAAATTAATTGACTAGTATTAAGCACCAATACAATATAATGCAAGAATGAAAACAATATTTAATTAAAATTGAATCATAGAATAAATCAACATCAAGGTCAAGCTACATTGCAGCCTAGATAAAAAGGAAATTAGCTCCTCATAGTAAAGTCATGAGCAATAAGTAATACAAGAGGAAATTCCATAAATAGAATATTAGGGAAAAGAAATAAACTAATTATTCTCCTCTCGATTGAAGCTCCTCGGAATCCCATTCCTAATTGCTTGCTTCTACCTCTGATTGCTCTGCTTCTACTGCTTGATGCCAAAACACTGAGAAACTATTCTGATTTATAGGGGATGAAATGCGAGCTGGTCTCGTAATTTCTCCCGAGGTTAAACATGAAATTCCGCTCTTGTGATCAAAGCCGAGATTTTGTGCATTTAATAAGTTGCAACTTCCTGTCGTAGGTTCCTTCCCTGCGACATCATCCTATGATAGCGTCGCAGGTTGCTTCCGCAGATTCTGATCCAACAACTCTTGCCTGCAACTTAGTTGTAGCTTGTTGTCACAAAATGTGATCCTGTGAATCTTCCTTGCACCTTACCTGTCGTAGCTTCTAGTTCCAGGACGCAACCTGCGTCAAATAAAGTTTCACTATTGTCAATTTCCTCAACCAGCTGCTTCTCGAAGCTCTCCATTTTTATGCACGATTCTTTCTTGTATTATTCCAGATTATTTTCCTAAACTGGCTGGATCCCTTTCTTGCTTGAGAAGATGTCTGATTCTGCTCTGATTCCTTCCAGAATCCTCTAACTTTCTCATAAATTCCCAAATTGCCCCTGATTAACATTTCTGCACATAATTCTCAGATTTTATTAAATACACTAGTAATTACTCGAATTTTCATTACAAAAGCCTCATTTAAGAATACTAAATAACAGTATATTTTTTCGATATCATTCAACCCCAATATCTTCAAATTAGAGATTAACAATTCAGTGACAAGGCCTTCAAGGTGAAGAAATTATCATATATAAAATCTTCCAGCATGAATGCACACTAGTTCCAAATTTTGGAAGCCGTTTTACTGCAAAGCAAGAATTGTATTGCACAACTGGTTACATTCTTTTACATAAAGACTATCTTATGAAATATACAAATGTTTCAATCTTATTAAAATCTATAAATTGAGATAAGGACAAGGACACCATTACACCATTAACTAATAATTAGGCAACTAAGGACATCTCTCATGTATCCCAATACAAATCTTTCAACTCTTGTGCTGTATGAAATTGATCTTCTTTTGGCAAGTGAAAAAACATGAATTAGATTTGAAATTCCAGCAAAAAGAAAATATCAAAATTAAAGGAAAACCATTCAAAAAACTGTACGTATTATCATCATGTGCAAAGAATTCATTAGAAGGTAATTGTACCACACCTGAAATGTACATAAAGATTCACTGAGGTTTTTTCTAGAAATAACAAACTGCCATACTATTGGTCTTCGAAACCTTTAACTTAACTAGTATCATTAATTACATACTCTATTCATACCAAACATGTAAACATTGATTAGGAAAGGAAAGAAACCGAAAATACAGCCATGTATTATTACCTGATTAGCTAGAAGACATGCCCTAGATTGGAGTGCTATTGACTCTCATTAAGCTTTCTGGAAGTTGACAAGAGTTCCAGCAGTTAATCTCCATGGTGGACGCTGGAGGGAACTGTTCTTTGGAAACATCTTCCTTGCCTATTTGTCGTTCCAAGCACCAAATTACAAAGTTATACGTAGCAGTCAAAGATCTGAGAAAGTGTATGTTACCTTTACTTTGGCATGCACAGTTCCAATCTGGGAGGCTGACCTTCTTGTAGTTATCTTGGGGCATATCTCCACACTCAACTTTTCAGTCACAGAAATGTGAAGTGATATCTTGCCAAATTAAGTTGATGAAGCTTGGTAAGGCATCTATTGCGTATATCTCAAGTTGATCGAGCTATGGTGACAAGAAACATAATTTTCAATTCCTTACAGTTTTGAACATCAATACCTTACAGACTTGGAAATAATGTAAGTTGGAGATGATAGTTACTGAAGGTTTGATCCTCTGCGTCATCCTTAACAATGATTTGCTCCAATATTCCATAACAAAAGGTGAAGATATATCTCTGCCTAAGGCAATATCCCTCCTCTAGGTTGGTAAGATTTTGAAGATTTAAAAGATGCATAGGACCCTTTCAAATGATTTCAAGTTCTGATAGAGAACTTAATATCCTTATCTTCAAATGTGGGAGTGATAATTTAGTGGAAATACCTTCAAAGTGAAATATCACTTGTACTGACCCATAATAGCCAATGTGTAACAGTTTCAAATGTTGCAAGCCACTTTTCATAAGAACAACCAAAACACATTGAAAGAAAAGTAAAAAGACAATATTAACATATTGAAAGGAGGAAAATGTTATCCTTAAAATGCAATTAATCACCCTTTTATCGTTAGAAATTTGAAATTTTCTAATTACCCTTGAATAGCTAGTTATGAGAAAAGAATTTACAAGGTCGAGCCCTATATTTTTGCTTTCACTATGAAAATTTCAAAGCAAGGCGTGACAAGAAAGCAATTTCAATTAATTCAAAGGAAATCAGGAATATTGCAAGTATTCCAAGATGAATTTAATTCAAACTTCCCAAAACAAAAATTTTGATGCTAGAATTAACTATATAACCTTCATGGATTCAATTTTATTTAAAAAGGGGCAAAAAAAAGGTCATACTCCGTACCATTCACTTACTTTTATTTTTTAATTCATAATCTCAACTGATTAGCAGAGGAAGAAGAATCACAAGGTGATCTATCCAACCTCAAAAACAATGTCAGAAGCAAATAATGAAATTAAAAGAGATACAACAAGAGATTGTACCCAGATGGGGCACTATCATCCTTTAAAATGCACTCCATGGATGACCTTGTATTGCTTCAAAACTTTGTGAAATTTCTTCTGTTGGCTATGAGAATAAAAGAGTCAATGTGACTATGTGAGGATATAGAGCCTGCAAGGTTCACTTTAATGAGGAAAGAATTTTATTCCAAAAGCTGACAATAGAAGCTCATTCTCTTTGGTTTCACTAGCATAAACAAAAGCAAGATGACACAGGAATAGAGTTTTAATTACTTTAAATAAAGCAGGATTATTGTAATACATATGGTTATGTGACTTAATTAGAAAATACCCTGCTAAGAATAATTTGAGCAAGTAATGCTCTGCTTTTACAGCAATTTCATTGTGTCAGGAATACCCTGCTAAGAATGAACCAAGATATGAAAAGAAACTCTGAAAACAAAATATGTAGTAGTAAATTTTAATCATGATTATGTGGTTTGATTAATGTGCAATAACTACTAAGGATAGAAAATTAGTTATATGATAACTTACATTGATTATTTAATCAAATGCACATTAGAATAAGTAATGTGATTAACATTATATTCATAAATTTTGATGTCTTATTTAAAAATTTGTGATTATGTACACAGAAAAAATAACAACACCGATTAATGTAAGAGTAGTTATGATGCCCCTAAAGCATTTTGAAAAGTGTGTAGCAGAAGATTTATCACGCAGGAGTAAAATCAAATGATTAATATATGGAAACAATAATTTAATAATCAAAGTTTTGTCCGAATACTTTTAGCAAAGAGAAGAAAAAGTCTACAATCTTTTAATCATCAATAATGACAGGATATATACATGAACAGAGGCTCTAGTAGAAATATGCAGGTCATGTGGGTTCATCACGACCTAAGCTCTTCTTGTTTTCTGTTTCCAATACACAAAGAAGCATAAGATACTGTACATCAACAACATGCTTAGAGTTGAAGAATAAAACATACCAAACAGCTCCTAGAAATTGAGAAAGAGCAGCACACAATCTGTGTTTTATGTACATATAGGACATACCAAACACCTTCAACATAATGTCTTCATGATGGCCTAACATTTAAAAGACGAACACCCAATTGATGAAGGAAACACCAGCTGAAGAAAAGCATAGAATAAAACTTATTAGGTTGCTGAATATAATATATAAAACTGAACCGTCAAGAGCTTATAAGAAAGTTCAAAAAGAAACTTAAAATAGAGACATATATAAAAACGATGACAAATGACATATATAATATATAAGGTGGTCAATTAGGTAGCAGCCATAATAGAGCTTAAGGTGGTGCTATTTACTCTCTTCATTTTCCAATATATCGTGGCAACTTTCGTCGAACTTCACCAGAGTCCCTGCAATCAATATCTACTACACATTGGCTGTGTGTATGCGGTGCCTGCACAATCAATTGAAGCACAAAATAAAAACATAATTTTATTGTTCTGGTGAATTGAAAAAGTGATAATAAATTGCATATGTTAAGGTTTATGTAGAATACAGCAACATCATACCTCTGCTTGGGCATGCACTGCTCCATTTTCGTCTACTGAAAATCTTGTAGTTATCTTGGGCAATTTAATCAGCCACAACCGTGACAAAGATGGAAATATCAAGCGATAACCGGAAGGGCAGAAGGTGACCAGGCTTTCTAAGTAAAAGAGTTTCAATTCCTTAAGTAGAGGGAGCACTATTACTAACTGTGTGTCACCTGTCATGTCTCCTCCATCACTGTGTCCAAATATTTCTTCTAATTTAGGTGATCCTCCTATTTCTAGGGATGTCAGTTGTTGAAGATGTAATCGAGCTATGCTGACACGAAATAGTGCTTTTAATTTGTGACAACAATTGACATAGATGGAAGAGAGATTTGGAAGGAGTGGAAGCTGGACATGATCCTCTCTATCATCTTCAACCATCACTTGCTCCAATTCCCCACATTCGTCAATTTCAATGATTTTCAATTTCAACAGATTTCCAGCAAGACTAGACGACAGGAGATGTCCAAGCCTTTCGCAAATCTTCACTTGTAGTTGTTGACGATTTGGAAGGCTCAAAAGATGCGTGGGTCCCTTATACAAGCACTCCAGTTCTTCTAGACCTAACAACATTAATTTCTTTAAATTTGGGAGAGAGAATTGTTGCTCAAGCTGAAATATCACTTGTACTTCATCACAATAAAAAATACATAACTCTTCCAAATTTTTTAAGTTATTTTTCAATTGCGCCAAAGCTGCCTTGCAAAACTTGTCAGTTCTTCCTATTTCTAGGACCCGTAATGTCTGCAGCATATCAAAATTTAATTTTATTAATAAATCGGACTAAAACTAATAAAAAAATAATAAATGACTCTTTTAGTAATAATGAGTCCAAGATCATGCTCTTGATCTATCACTATCCAGTACCACAGAAGCCTTGTTCCTCACCATGGACTCTAATCATGTGCCTCACTGTACATCTGTTCCCAGACAGATTTCTCGAGAAAAGTTACTTGAGTTGCTCCCTGCTCAGTGGATTACTTCTTATGAGAAACAGCAGCATACTCCTGCTCCACTTTTTGCTAATGAATCAGTCATGTTTCAGAACTCAGATGGTACAACCACCATTAAGTTCACTAAACCAGATGAACCTAGTGCTCCTCCGCCAGAGCTCCGAACACAGTTTATGATTCAACCTGCTAGCTCTTTTGACCCAGCTTATCCGCAACCTCAGGTTCATTATGTCACCTCTACAGGTCAGCCAGCTTATTATTTTAAACATCCAGATGGTCATAGTCCCTATGATCTTGAATGTCACTGTAAAAGCTACCGAAAAGCCTGTGTCTCTGACACCCCTGTTTCTATCACAAAAACAAAGTCTTCCAAGCCAAAGTCTCTCTATCAATCCTGGCTTGATGGTGATCCCACTGTTGGTCCTTTAGGAGAACCCTCAGGTAAATATGAATATATTGTTAGATATTCTGATCCTGATCCTCCTACCAAATCTCCAACCCATTATTCCCTATGGGATGAATTTGACAAACGATTTTCAAAAAGACCACCCAGTTCCACTCCTTTAGTGGTTCCCCCCGTCAAAGCACCTTTGCCATGCTACAAAGAAGGTCTTGAGTATCTTTCAAAACATCCTTTTCCAGATACTCCACAGACATGTAAACCCATACAAAAATGGGTTGTTAAACCGTCTCCACCAGTTGTTCCAACTGTAATGATGTTTCAACATCCATCTCCTTCTTATGATACAGATTTCCCTTCTCTTGATGAAAACCTTAACCAAAAACCCAAGGTTATCCCTTCATAAACCATCCACTCCGATGGTTTTGCCAAGCATCTTTCACAAGCAGAAGCTGTGCTTAATTGGCAATCTGAAAATGTCATAGCTCAGAATAAAGTCATGCACATAATTGAGTCCAAGCTCAATCATTTGCAGTCTCAGACATCTACAGCAGCAGAAAAAACTGCTCAGCTCATTCAATAGCTTCAACAGCGTATGAATCAACTTCACAATGATCTGATTCACTTGATTCAGACAAA
Source organism: Litchi chinensis (assembly GCA_019925255.1). NCBI lineage: Eukaryota > Viridiplantae > Streptophyta > Magnoliopsida > Sapindales > Sapindaceae > Litchi > Litchi chinensis. The sequence continues at coordinate 22,626,109 of CM034462.1, forward strand.
CCAAAGCTTTACCACTGCTTTTACTCAGAAAGACGCAGAAATGAGAAGTTTGAAGACACAACTTGCCTCACTCCAGCAAGATTTATACAGGCAGACTTTCCACACTGCTCCTCCTGTTCCAATTTATAATCCCTTTGAAGCTACTCCAAGTACATGGTCTTTCCCTCAGACCACATTTCCAAAGGTCAGTCAACCTTTTGCTCCCTTGGAAACCAGATCTGAAGCCGATATTGCTTTCGGTACTTCTCATCGCCTTTATGCTAAACTTAAAGAACAACAAGAAGCTCAGCAGGCTGAACAAAAAAGACAAAAACATTTGAGTCGCCGAAGGCTAAATCCAAGGTAACCTCTTCTCAACACCACAGTCATAGCTCTAGTTCTCATTCTCACAGTAAACGTGAAGATCAGTTTATGGTTTCCTATCCAAACTTCATCTCTCAGACTTTACAAGATATGGGCTCTTCTCAGATTCCATATATTCCTCCTCCTGAACCTTTACTTTATAACCCTGACCCTTTTGAATCATCACGTGCACATGTTTCTCCTGAAACTTCCTTACCACCTACTCCTCGATACACTTCTCCCTCATATGAGTCTCCTATCTCTCCTGTTGACCACAACAACTTTCTCTTTGATAATCTTTCTCCTACTCACGATACCCCATCTTCATCTCCTGAAGGTAACTTCTTCTCTTCTGATGATGACAATTTCAGCAATCCAAGTCAAAATTTACCCACTCAGTACATGAATACTGAACCACAGATCCATACTGAAACAGCCAGTACTGAGACAGAACTTCCTCAACCAATTCCCCCACAACATCAACAACCACCACCAAATCCCAATACTTCTAAACTGTTCACTTTCACCCTTGATGATGTTCCATACTCCAAATGGCATGAATGAATCTTTGAATTCCAAGCCTAGCTACAAACTGAAATGTTAAAGCCACAAGCTTAACTCCAACAGGTTCTCACTCAATTTGCTACTAGATTCACTAGTACTCTTCGTGAATGGTGGCAAGAATTAGGAGAATACAGACAATTGCAGTTCTGCCAACTCACTGATCTTAATCAGGTTCTTTACCTTCTCTATACTGAATTTTGTGGCAAACCTCAAGCTCATGAAACCAAAATGAGAGAAGAATACTTCCAAATGAAGTGTTGCTCTTACAAAAAGAAAGATCTTGATCGTCATTACCAACAAATGCTTAAACGCTTTCATGCTCTTCATGGAATTGATGATCCTAACATGAAGCAAGCTTTCTTGTCCTCTATCCCAGAATCTTTGTCTCAAGAAGCACATAAGATCATGCAAACCCAAGATCGATCTATCCAGCAATGCGCTCTTGGTGAAATCTACCAGTTTGTCCTCACTGCTCTTGATAAACTGTGTGCACAAAAGAAATTCTTTGAAGATTATTTGAAGAAATCTCAACAATTGACAAAAGTTTGTCAGCGTCCAGATCTACAGATCAAATGCAAAGACAAAGATCGGTGTCATTGTTCTACTAAGAAGAAACATCATTCCTTCAAAACTTTCAAATCTAAACCCTACAAGAAAAGAACTTCTTTTCGAAAACCCAAGTTCAGACGATTCCTTAGAAAGAAACCTTTTAAACACCGCTCCACCAATAGGTGTTATCTCTGTCATCAGACAGGACATTTTGCCAAGAATTGTCCCACTCAACAACAGAAATCTCAGAAGATGATCTAATACCTTTCCCAAAAAGGTATCTCTCTCACTGATGATGAAATTGAAGATCTGATCTCTGTTCATGATCATCCTACTTCTCATGATATTCTTCAATTTGATCAGTCCTCAGTCACTGTTTCTGACTCTGAACAATCTTCCTGTTATCAACTCCAATATGCTATCCAACCCTCTTCATCTTCTACCCCCTCTGTCATGATCAAGGTATTTCCTACCAAATATGCCAAACATATACCCATCATTGCCTTCATTGATACTGGTGCAGTCACCTCTATCATAAAACCTTCTGTTCTACCTCCAGAATATTGGAACCCCCACAAAGAAAAATTTCGTACTGTCAATGGAAAAGATTTCTTTATCTCTTTGATCAGCAAACCTTTGATCTTTGAGATCTTTCCAGGCTGTACAATCACCCAAAAGGTCCTTGGTTCCCATTTGCCTAGCAAAGACCTCGTCTTTAGTTTTGATTTCTATTCCAAGATTCCTTCTCTTAGGATTCTTCCAGATGGTCTTCATTTTAAACATCATTTTAAACCCTGGACTTCTGTGTTAAGCCTTTATACCCTTCAACCATCCATTGATTTCACAGAACTTAAAACACAACTCACTCATGATTCATGTTCAGAAACTCATTCTGAATTTCTACAAAAATGTTCTCATCCTCTGTGGTAAAATCTCATCTTCTTCATAAAGCTCCCTTTTCACCTGAATGAAGATATTAACCCAACCAAAGCAAGTCATTCAGGTATGAATCCTGATCACCTCATGCTTGCTCGAACAGAGTGTTCTCAGTTACAATCTGAAGATCTTATTGAACTTACATCTTCTCAATGGGCTTGTGAAGCCTTTTATGTTAACAAAAGATCTGAACAGATTCGAGGAAAATTAAGACTGGTCATCAACTATAAACCACTTAATCAGTTCCTCCAGGATGATAAGTTTCCCTTACCAAGTCGCCAAACCCTATTTGCTTGTCTTTCAAATGCCTGCATATTTTCAAAATTCGATTTGAAAGCTGGATTTTGGCAACTAGGCATCCATCCAGATGACAGGTACAAAACTGCTTTTTGTATCCCAGACCACAATTTTCAATGGAAAGTCCTTCTTTTTGGTCTCAAAATAGTTCTTTCACTATTCCAAAAAGTCATGACCAAGATATATGCTCCTCTTCTTCAAAATGATCTCATCTACATTGATGACATTCTCTTGTTCTCCACCAATGAACAAGACCACTACCATCTCCTCAGACAGTTTGCCCAGATCACTAAAGACCATGGAATCACGCTTTCTGCAAAAAAGTTGGAAATAGCTCAAAAACAGATCACATTTCTTGGTATGCAAATTTCTGAAGGAAAGTATCAACCTCAACCTCATATTGGACATGAATTGCTCAAATTCCCTGATGAACTACAAAACAAACATCAAATCCAACAGTTCCTCGGATTAGTTAATTATGTCAAACCCTTCATTCCTAAAGCTGCCTCTCTTACGAAACCATTATCAACCTTGCTACAAAAAGATCCTCCTCCTTGGAGTTCTCAGCAAACTCAATCAGTTCAACAAATCAAACGAGTTTGTCAATCCCTTCCTTCTCTGCACATTCCCTCTACAGGAACTAGAATTTTACAAACTGATGCAAGTGAAAACTTTTGGGGTGCAGTTCTTTTTGAACAAACTGAACAAGGAACCAGACAGATATGTGCTTACCAAAGTGGAAGTTTTAAACTCAGTCAGCTCCATTACCATTCCACCTTCAAGGAAATCCTAGCAGTCAAATTTGCTATTGAGAAGTTTGAATTTCATCTCATTGGTCACCATTTCATTGTTGAACAAGATATGAAATCCTTTTCTCAAATGCTCCAGTTCCACAAAAAGAAATTGCCTCATCAACTTCTTCTTCGTTGGTCAGAATGGTTCAGCAGATTCTCTTTCACAATTCGACACATCCAAGGTAAGCATAACTTTCTTGCATATCACCTCTCTCGTCTAATCCAAACAGAAAAAACAGTCTCAGCTTTCTCAGCTTTGCCCCTTCTATTTATGTTTGAACCTTCATCCTCTTCTACACCTCCTACTCTAGAAATCCCAGAATTTCCAGAACTTCTTAGGTCTAATTTCCCTAAGTCTCGTATTAAAGAATTAATGTTTTCTTATCAATATAATTGTATGTTATCTCATGGTACAGTTTTCTTCAAAACTTTGTGTGTTCATCCTGAATATCCTTTCGCTAAGGTTATTCACCTTCCTACTCAATCTCATTTTCCCTATTTTGTATTTCCTATAGAATTTTTCAATTTTCTATGGTGTCTCGGTCACCTTTATCATTTTGCTCTTGAAGTCTCAAATGAACTCTTCACCCAAGCTCTTACCTGGGATCATGATTCTGAAACTTTCAACAGTTATCTTTCTCATTTTCTCACCAGATACCAGTCTCTTCCCTCATGGAAATTATGGTCTCAAGTCCATAACCTGCTTCCAAAACACTGGTTTGTCCTTGTTTTCCATCACCCTTACTTTCTCAGATATGATGGTGTCTATCTCTCCAAACCAGAATTTTCCATCCTTGAACAAAACCATTTACCCGTCTTTGATGGTAATATTAACTATGCTGCAAAAATCAGGTCTATCCAGAAACAACTTTTTTAAATGAATCAAATCATTCATGATGCTTTATGGCCAACCATTAATGATGATACTCCCTGGTCTTCTTATCCTAAACCTTATCTTGATAACCTTTCCCAAGCTCAAGACCAGTATGTCAGCTCATTGATTACCCATTTTTCCTCTTCTCAAAGAGAATCTCCTCCACGTGGTTTTACCCCGACACTCAACCTGAAACCTGGCAACAAGAAGATATTGATGCTGCTAAAGCTAGATATAAAAAGGACAAGCAGCATGGAAACAGAAAAAAGAAAAAAACAGGTCCCAGCTCACCAGATATTGACCACTTTGCCACTGTCTCTCTATCAGATGATCACTCACCCACTTATGATCCATCCTTTTGTCCAGACTGTTCTTCAACTACCACTTGCTCCAGACATGCTGAATACATGCATCGTAACTGGTCTTGTCATATCTGTGGTGCAAAAAGATTCTGATGATGAAGATCATAATAATTGCAATTTGTCATTTTCTGACTAATAATTGCAAGTCACTATTGTCAGATGCCTTCATCATTGCAGTTACTATTCTTAGATTCCTCTCAATCCAAAAAGCACGCGTAGGTCCTATATGATTGTAATAATTACAGAATGCCTAGTCAAAAGTTTGCTTTTACTTTAATTAAAGTTTGTAATCATGAGTCACCATGATGTTTTACTTTTACTTTTATCATTATACTATGTTGTCAGCACTGATGTCAGTTTGTTTGTCCTGTAATTCAGCCATTTTCCTATATAATGGCTTCGATCCCTCAGTTGTACTCAAGCTTGAAATATATAAAAACATTATGATTTTTAGCTAAACTTCTCTTGTCTGTCTGAAACACCAGAATTATCAAGATGAGTGATCTTATGTATTGATAAGGAAAGAACCTACCTGGTTCTTTATCTTTGTTCTCTCTCTCTAGTATCTTAGTTTTAATCCAGCGAATCCTCTAGTGATGAGGTTATCTTTGGAAATGGAAAGAAATGGAAAGAGGCCAGCCTGAGAGTAAGTCCCGTTTGAGCCAGGAGGGCGTTTAGGGCAGCATGATACTGGTTCTCCGATGAGTTTCCGAGGAGTTTCTCTAGGTGCTTAGTCCCGTGATAGTTCCAGATTAGCATTGAGAAATGAAAGAGCGAGAACAGGGATAAAGGATTGGGTATTCTGCCCGTATTGGTATCAGAGCCTTCACTCTTCTTTGATATGGAAGGTATGTTTTAGACAGACACTTGTTTTCTTATGGCTACATCTACGTCTCCAAATCTTTCAGCTTCACTTACGTCTCCTTTGCTTAGATCTGCATCTACTAAAATAGATAGTTTGTATGAGCTCACTTATTTTCCTGATAATGAATTACTTCCTTCTACTATTCCACCTCTCTTAAATCCTTATTCTGCTTTTGCTAAACCTACTTCTTCGTTTTCTGTAAAAATCCTCATTAAATCTTCTCGTAAACCTTTAAAGGAATATGTCCAATCTTCTAAATTCACTAAGTGTGAAATCTCTGCTTCATCTGAAGAGCAATATCTCACCCTTGAAATACCACAATCCAACATAAATCAGTGGTTATCAGAGGGATATTCTCATCTTCACTTTGGTGCCATCAGACTTGCTGTCACTTATCATGGTCGAAAAGGTCTTCCTGTCTCGTGCAGGTTAGCCTTGCTTGACACTCGTTATTCCAAATATGAACATGCTTGTCTTGCTACTGTCCTTACCACTTTAAATGCAAGTACTATCATGCTCACCCTTAAGCCGAACTTCAACGTCAACCTCAAAGATGAATTCTTGTCCACTGTTTTACAAGTCCAAATTCAAATCACTGGTGCTGTTCAGAAACCTGGTTCTATTTCTGCTACTCTCCACCATCAGATGATATGGCGAGTCCAAGATCATGCTCTTGATCTATCACTACCCAGTACCACAGAAGCCTTGTTCCTCACCATGGACTCTAATACCAATACGGGCGGAATACCCAATCTTTTATCCCTGTTCTCGCTCTTTCATTTCTCAATACTAATCTGGAACCATCACGGGACTAAGCACCTAGAGAAACTCCTCGGAAACTCATCGGAGAACCAATATCCTTGCTGCCCTAAACACCCTCTTGGCTCAAACGGGACTTACTCTCAGGCTGGCCTCTTTCCATTTCTTTCCATTTCTAGAAATAACCTCATCACTGGAGGATTCGTTGGATTAAAACTAAGATACTAGAGAGAGAGAACAAAGATAAAGAACCAGGTAGGTTCTTTCCTTATCAATACATAGGATCACTCATCTTGATATTTCTGGTGTTTCAGACAGACAAGAGAAGTTTAGCTAAAAACCATAATGTTTTTATATATTTCAAGCTTGAGTACAACTGAGGGATCGAAGCCATTATATAGGAAAATGGCTGAATTACAGGACAAACAAACTGACATCATTGCTGACAACATAGTGCAATGATAAAAGTAAAAGTAAAACATTATGATGACTCATGATTACAAACTTTAATTAAAGCAAAAGCAAACTTTTGACTAGGCATTCTGTAATTATTACAATCATATAGGACCCACGCGTGCTTTTTGGATTGAGAGGAATCTGAGAATAGTAACTGCAATGATGAAGGCATCTGGCAATAGTAATTGCAATTATTAGTCAGAAAATGACAAATTGCAATTATTATGATCTTCATCATCAGAATCTTTTGCACCACAGATATGACAAGACCAGTTGCGATGCATTTATTCAGCATGTCTGGAGCAAGTGGTAGTTGAAGAACAGTCTGGACAAAAGGATGGATCATAAGTGGGTGAGTGATCATCTGATAGAGAGACAGTGGCAAAGTGGTTAATATCTGGTGAGTTGGGACCTGTTTTTTTCTTTTTTCTGTTTCCATACTGCTTGTCCTTTTCATATCTAGCTTTAGCAGCATCAGTATCTTCTTGTTGTCAGGTTTCAGGTTGAGTGTCGGGGTAAAACCACAGTGGAGGAGATTCTTCTTGAGAAAAGGAAAAATGGGTAATCAATGAGTTGATATACTAATTTTGGGCTTGGGAAAGGTTATCAAGATAAGGTTTAGGATAAGAAGACCAGGGAGTATCATCATTAATGGTTGGCCATAAAGCATCAGGAATGATTTGATTCATTTAAAAAAGCTGTTTCTGGAAAGACTTGATTTTTACAGCATAGTTAATATTACCATCAAAGACGGGTAAAGGGTTTTGTTCAAGGATGGAAAATTCTGGTTTGGAGAGATAGACACCATCATATCTAAGAAAGTAAGGGTGATGGAAAACAAGGACAGACCAGTGTTTTGGAAGAAGGTTATGGACTTGAGACCATAATTCCCATGAGAGAAGAGACTGGTATCTGGTGAGAAAATGGGGAAGATAACTGTTGAAAGTTTCAGAATCATGATCCCAGGTAAGAGCTTGGGTGAAGAGTTCATTTGGGACTTCAAGAGCAAAATGATAAAGGTGACCGAGACACCATAGAAAGTTGAAAAATTCTATAGGAAACACAAAATAGGGAAAATGAGATTGAGTAGGAAGGTGAATAACCTTAGCGAAAGGATATTCAGGATGAACACACAAAGTTTTGAAGAAAACTGTACCATGAGATAACACACAATTATATTGATAAGAAAACAGTAATTCTTTAATATGAGACTTAGGGAAATTATACCTAAGAAGTTCTGAAAATTCTGGGATTTCTAGAGTAGGAGGTGTAGAAAAGGATGAAGGTTCAAACATAAATAGAAGGGGCAAAGCTGAGAAAGCTGAGACTGTTTTTTCTGTTTGGATTGGACGAGAGAGGTGATCTGCAAGAAAGTTATGCTTACCTTGGATGTGTCGAATTGTGAAAGAGAATCTGCTGAACCATTCTGACTAACAAAGAAGGAGCTGATGAGGCAATTTCTTTTGGTGGAACTGGAGCATTTGAGAGAAGGATTTCATATCTGATTCAACAATGAAATTGTGACCAATGAGATGAAATTCAAACTTCTCAATAGCAAATTTGACTGTTAAGATTTCCTTGAAGGTGAAATGGTAATGGAGCTGACTGAGTTTAAAACTTCCACTTTGGTAAGCACATATCTGTCTGGTTCCTTGTTCAGTTTGTTCAAAAAGAACTGCACCCCAAAAGTTTTCACTTGCATCAGTTTGTAAAATTCTGGTTCCTGTAGAGGGAATGTGCAGAGAAGGAAGGGATTGACAAACTCGTTTGATTTGTTGAACTGATTGAGTTTGCTGAGAACTCCAAGGAGGAGGATCTTTTTGTAGCAAGGTTGATAATGGTTTCGTAAGAGAGACAGCTTTAGGAATGAAGGGTTTGACATAATTTACTAATCCGAGGAACTGTTGGATTTGATGTTTGTTTTGTAGTTCATCAGGGAATTTGAGTAATTCATGTCCAATATGAGGTTGAGGTTGATACTTTCCTTCAGAAATTTGCATACCAAGAAATGTGATCTGTTTTTGAGCTATTTCCATCTTTTTTGCAGAAAGCGTGATTCCATGGTCTTTAATGATCTGGGCAAACTATCTGAGGAGATGGTAGTGGTCTTGTTCATTGGTGGAGAACAAGAGAATGTCATCAATGTAGATGAGAGCATTTTGAAGAAGAGGAGCATATATCTTGGTTATGGCTTTTTGGAATAGTGAATGAGCTGTTTTGAGACCAAAAGGAAGGACTTTCCATTGAAAATTGTGGTCTGGGATACAAAAAGCAGTTTTGTACCTGTCATCTGGATGGATGCCTAGTTGCCAAAATCCAGCTTTTAAATCGAATTTTGAAAATATGCAGGCATTTGAAAGACAAGCAAATAGGGTTTGGCGACTTGGTAAGGGAAACTTATCATCCTGAAGGAACTGATTAAGTGGTTTATAGTTGATGACCAGTCTTAATTTTCCTCGAATCTGTTCAGATCTTTTGTTAACATAAAAGGCTTCACAAGCCCATTGAGAAGATGTAAGTTCAATAAGATCTTCAGATTGTAACTGAGAACACTCTGTTCGAGCAAGCATGAGGTGATCAGGATTCATACCTGAATGACTTGCTTTGGTTGGGTTAATATCTTCATTCATGTGAAAAGGGAGCTTTATGAAGAAGATGAGATTTTGCCACAGAGGATGGGAACATTTTTGTAGAAATTCAGAATGAGTTTCTGAACATGAGTGAGTTGGGTTTTGAGTTCTGTGAAATCAATGGATGGTTGAAGGGTATAAAGGCTTAACACAGAAGTCCAGGGTTTAGAATGATGTTTAAAACGAAGACCATCTGGAAGAATCCTAAGAGAAGGAATCTTGGAATAGAAACCAAAACCAAAGACGAGGTCTTTGCTAGGCAAATGGGAACCAAGGACCTTTTGGATGATTGTACAGCCTGGAAAGATCTCAAAGATCAAAGGTTTGCTGATCAAAGAGATAAAGAAATCTTTTCCATTGACAGTACGGAATTTTTCTTTGTGGGGGTTCTAATATTCTGGAGGTAGAACAGAAGGTTTTATGATAGAGGTGACTGCATCAGTATCAATGAAGGCAATGATGGGTATAGGTTTGGCATATTTGGTAGGAAATACCTTGATCATGACAGAGGGGGTAGAAGATGAAGAGGGTTGGACAGCATATTGGAGTTGATAACAGGAAGATTGTTCCGAGTCAGAAACAGTGACTGAGGACTGGTTGTTGATGTTGTGGGGGAACTGGTTGAGGAAGTTCTGTCTCAGTACTGGTTGTTTCAGTATGGATCTGTGGTTCAGTATTCATGTACTGAGTGGGTAAATTTTGACTTGGATTGCTGAAATTGTCATCATCAGAAGAGAAAAAGTTATCTTCAGGAGATGAAGATGGGGTATCGTGAGTAAGGGAAAGATTATCAAAGAGAAAGTTGTTGTAGTCAACAGGAGAGATAGGAGACTCATATGAGGGAGAAGTGTATCGAGGAGTAGGTGGTAAGGAAGTTTCAGGAGAAACATGTGCACGTGATGATTCAAAAGGGTCAGGGTTATAAAGTAAAGGTTCAGGAGGAGGAATATATGGAATCTGAGAAGAGCCCATATCTTGTAAAGTCTGAGAGATCAAGTTTGGATAGGAAACCATAAACTGATCTTCACGTTTACTGTGAGAATGAGAACTAGAGCTATGACTATGGTGTTGAGAAGAGGTTACCTTGGATTTAGCCTTCGGCGACTCGAATGTTTTTGTCTTTTTTGTTTAGCCTACTGAGCTTCTTGTTGTTCTTTAAGTTTAGCATAAAGGCGATGAGAAGTACCGAAAGCAATATCGGCTTCAGATCTGGTTTCCAAGGGAGCAAAAGGTTGACTGACCTTTGGAAATGTGGTCTGAGGGAAAGACCATGTACTTGGAGTAGCTTCAAAGGGATTATAAATTGGAACAGGAGGAGCAGTGTGGAAAGTCTGCCTGTATAAATCTTGCTGGAGTGAGGCAAGTTGTGTCTTCAAACTTCTCATTTCTGCGTCTTTCTGAGTAAAAGCAGTGGTAAAGCTTTGGTTTGTCTGAATCAAGTGAATCAGATCATTGTGAAGTTGATTCATACGCTGTTGAAGCTGTTGAATGAGCTGAGCAGTTTTTTCTGCTGCTGTAGATGTCTGGGACTGCAAATGATTGAGCTTGGACTCAATTCTGTGCATGACTTTATTCTTAGCTATGACATTTTCAGATTGCCAATTAAGCACAGCTTCTGCTTGTGAAAGATGCTTGGCAGAACCATCGGAGTGGATGGTTTGTGAAGGGATAACCCTGGGTTTTTGGTTAAGGTTTTCATCAAGAGAAGGGAAATCTGTATCATAAGAAAGAGATGGATGTTGAAACATCATTACAGCTATAACAACTGGTGGAGACTATTTAATAACCCATTTTTGTGTGGGTTTACATGTCTGTGGAGTATCTGGAAAAGGATGTTTTGAAAGATACTCAAGACCTTCTTTGTAGCATGGCAAAGGTGCTTTGACGGGAGGAACCACTAAAGGAGTGGAATTGGGTGGTCTTTTTGAAAATCGTTTGTCAAATTCATCCCATAGGGAATAATGGGTTGGAGATTTGGTAGGAGGATCAGGATCAGAATATCTAACAATATATTCATATTTACCTGAGGGTTCTCCTAAAGGACCAACAGTGGGATCACCATCAAGCCAAGATTGATAGAGAGACTTTGGCTTGGAAGACTTTATTTTTGTGATAGAAACAGGAGTGTCAGAGACACAGGCTTTTCGACAGCTTTTACAGTGACATTCAAGATCATAGGGACTATGACCATCTGGATGTTTAAAATAATAAGCTGGCTGACCTGTAGAGGTGACATAATGAACCTAAGGTTGCGGATAAGCTGGGTCAAAAGAGCTAGCAGGTTGAATCATAAACTGTGTTCGGAGCTCTGGCGGAGGAGCACTAGGTTCGTCTGGTTTAGTGAACTTAATGGTGGTTGTACCATCTGAGTTCTGAAACATGACTGATTCATTAGCAAAAAGTGGAGCAGGAGTATGCTGCTGTTTCTCATAAGAAGTAATCCACTGAGCAGGGAGCAACTCAAGCAACTTTTCTCGAGAAATCTGTCTGGGAACAGATGTACAGTGAGGCACATGATTAGAGTCCATGGTGAGGAACAAGGCTTCTGTGGTACTGGGTAGTGATATATCAAGAGCATGATCTTGGACTCGCCATATCATCTGATGGTGGAGAGTAGCAGAAATAGAACCAGGTTTCTGAACAGCACCAGTGATTTGAATTTGGACTTGTAAAGCAGTGGACAAGAATTCATCTTTGAGGTTGACGTTGAAGTTCGGCTTAAGGGTGAGCATGATAGTACTTGCATTTAAAGTGGTAAGGACAGTAGCAAGACAAGCATGTTCATATTTGGAATAACGAGTGTCAAGCAAGGCTAACCTGTACGAGATAGGAAGACCTTTTCAACCATGATAAGTGACAGCAAGTCTGATGGCACCAAAGTGAAGATGAGAATATCCCTTTGATAACCACTGATTTATGTTGGATTGTGGTATTTCAAGGGTGAGATATTGTTCTTCAGATGAAGCAGGGATTTCACACTTAGTGAATTTAGAAGACTGGACATATTCCTTTAAAGGTTTACGAGAAGATTTAATGAGGGTTTTTACAGAAAACGAAAGAGTAGGTTTAGCAAAAGCATTGTAATTCTAATGCTAAACCATTTATCACAAGTATGATAGGATCAATGATATGACTATATATTTTCCATTAAAACAATTAGAACAAAATATTTTTAATTAATAAAAGTTAATACAAATTAAAAATTACAGAATAAAAAACGAGAAATATATAAATTTTGAAATGTATCACAGACATAATATTTTTATTCATAATTTAGTTTATTGAAATATTATTAGTGACAGCTAAAGATGAAATTAAAAAGTATATATAATATTACCCTTGATGATTGTTACTTTTATATAAATTATCGGATTATCCTAATAAAATAATAAATTTATAAGTTAAATTATTTAAAATGTCTTTAAATTTAAGTGATTAAATTACAAGTTAAATGGCCTAAAGTCATCATTGATTGACGATTTAAATTTTTTTGAAGAGTTTTAAAAAAGTTAGAAATGAAAATAATTGTTTTCAAAAGAGTTTTTAAAACTTGATATTTTTCAAAGCCTTAAGAACCAAAATGAATTTCATTCACCCTCCTGCACACCCCACCCCCCAACCCAACACACACATAATATATATGGATTGTATTTATCTACTTATTTTTATTATTGACTAATATACTTTTCTCGGCATGATTAAAATATAACTTTATTTTATGATAATGTGCTACCTAAACATGAAAAATCACCTATACAATTTAAATTAACTTAAATTATATTTTTAAAATACTTTAATTAATTTTTAATAAAACAGAAAACATAAAAATATTTTTATATTTTCAATTAAAAAACATTAATTTAAAACAAAATTTAACTACATACAATATTGATTTTCCAGTTTATTCTAACAATATTTTGTAAAATATATTTTCAAAACAATTAGAACAATATATAACTTGTTCACTTGTTTTATTAATATAATATCATTTTTCTGTATCCTATAAAAAAAATCAGAACAATATACCTTTTAATCAATAAAAATTAATTCAAATTAAAATTTAAAGAATAAAAAATAAGAAAAATATAAATTTTGAAATGTGTTACAGACATAATATTATCATTCTTAATTTAGTTTATTGTTTTTCTACAATCATAAAATAGCTACAATTGGAATATTATTGGTGACAACTAGAGGTGAATTTTAAAAAATATTGAACAATAGATAAAATTAGTGCACATTTTAGTCAACAGCTAGAGTTGGCAGGTGTGAAAACTCTAAATATACACTTCAAGGTACCAAATACCTGGATGGTATATGATGAATGACGGTAAGTTTAATATAATTTAATATTTTTCTCGAGAGAGACATCAAGATAAATAAAATACCTTAGTAGTCTCTAGATTAACTCCAAGTTCAGTGACGAAAGACGAAGTCCAATTGAGATGTAACTTTTGCAGAGCTGGCCAAGTTGAACTATAATTTTCTGAGTAGAAGTTGATCAAGCGTTTTAGGTAAGCAAGTTGTAATATTTTTAACTTGGGGAGCAACACATCATTTCCACCTCCTGCAGCCACATTATCCTTTGTTTCCTCTGCTTTTATTTCGACAATGTGCTTCAAATTGTCACAATCACTTACCTTGAGTTGTTCTAGCCGCAACAAACTTCGAGCAAGGTTCAATGTGAAAACATATCTCAAATCCTCACAGTTGCCTATTTCAACAACGATCAGATTTTGCAGACTTAATTGTTGGGTGGGACCCTTCCATATATACCTTAGATTTGGTAAATAAGATAGACGTAAACTTGTTAAACTTGAAAGTAGAGAAGGATTTTCTTTAATATACCATAACCCCTCCAATTGAAACATAATTTGTAGCTCATGGCAAAAACAGAAGCTCACTTTTTTCAGCTTTCGTAGTCCTTGAATTAACGAAGCTGGAAATAAGCAACTCATTCTGTCACAATATTGCATTGGTAGAGTTTCCGAGTTTTCTAGAAACCCCCTTGGAGGCCTTCCTCCATTGCAAATTTCTCTTAGCTGAACAAAGCTTACACATAAACACACCAAATTGGAGAATGCATTGGATGGCATATGCTGCTGTGTCATATCAATGAAGTATTCCACTTCTTGCGAATATAGTTTACTACGCTCAGAAAGATTGGTATTACTACTTTCTGCACTTATCCCTTCAGCCTCCCATGCTTCAAGGCTATTATTAGTATATTCCACTTCTTGCAAATGTAGTTCACTAAGCTCAGAAAGAGTGGTATTGCTAATTTCTGCACTTATCCCTTCAGCCTCGCATACTTTAAAGTCATTATCAATATATAACAACTCTTCTAATCGAGATAAACTTGGTATCACATTTATAGGAATCCTTTTCAAAACCAAACAATTTTCCATACTCAACATCCTCAATTTATTGAGCTCTCTTAGTTCTTCAGGCAATCCATCCAACTCACAACGCTTCAAAATAAGAATCTCAAGTTTGACCAACATTTTCAACAAAGACATGTCTCTCAATTTGCAATCAATCAACCATAATGTCACAAGATTTGTTATTGATTGAAGTGAATTTAATGATAGATGAAAACCCTTAAGCCTTGCAACCTTTAGTGCTTTCATTGCTTCAAAAAATTCATTTGATACATCATCTCCATCTAATAACAAAATTTCCAGTTTGGGACGTACCAGTTGATTAGGAAACACATCTATTTTGCTTTGCATCAATGAGATAGCTGTGCACTGCTCTATGTCCTTGAGCTGTGGCCACTCCGCCAATCTCATGCCAGTTTTAACCATGAAAACATTTTCCTTTTCGGAAGCTATCCGTAAGGCAACATCACGAATCAAATCATGCATTTTCACAAATCTCTTCTTCTTCATCATCTAACAACAAACATGAATCTTTGAGGTAATTAATTCTTACTTGTAAGTGTAATCTTGCATCATAAATTGAATCAACATCTTGAAACAAATGTAGCCCGCATCCCAAACATACCAATTCCTCTAAATCAATTTTATAATCTTCGGGAAATAGAGAACATAACAAGAAACAGAACTTTGTTTCATTGCTTTTCAAATAATCATAACTCAATCTAAGACTAGCATAAACATCAACATCAACACCTTCTACATCATCAAGTTTTGACCTTTTCAATTTTTGATACACTACT
This sequence comes from Litchi chinensis, assembly GCA_019925255.1. Classification (NCBI taxonomy): domain Eukaryota; kingdom Viridiplantae; phylum Streptophyta; class Magnoliopsida; order Sapindales; family Sapindaceae; genus Litchi; species Litchi chinensis. The sequence goes on from CM034462.1 coordinate 22,641,718, forward strand.
TCCCATTCTTCAACACTTTGACCTCTTAAGAGCCTTCCAATAGTTGCAATAGCTAAAGGCAAGCCATTGCACTCTTCCAAAACTTTTCTTGCTGCATCATTTAACATGGCCGTGTCATCACTAACTCTTGCATGCTTTTTAATGAGATCCATCCCTTCTTTCTGGTTGAGAACATTTAATTTAACTTTTTTCTGACACCCCATGACAATACATACTCGTTCATTACGAGTAGTCATAAGAATTTTGCACGCTATATGCTTGTCACCGAGAGGATTTCCAATGGTTGTCAAATCGAGTTTTGCCCACACATCATCTAAGATTAAGAGGATTTTTTGTCCACCCTTGAATCTTAAAAATAACTGTTTTGATCTTCCAGCACATCTTTCCCCCTCTAATTTCAAACATAATGACTTTGCTATTTGATCTTGAAGACACATAGTGTTTACATCCTGAGACACAACAACCATAATAACCTCATCAAAAAGCTTTTGTTCTTTAGTAGCATTACCCACCACCTTCGCCAAGGTTGTTTTACCTACTCCTCCCATCCCGTATAACCCAACAATGCTCGTCTCATCATCTTTCAATGCCTCAATAATTCCATCAAAAGCAAATGTTGTAGACTCGAAAGTCATAAAATCTTTAGGTGCTAGAAATTCTATTCCTGGTGGAACAGCAGGATGGGCAATGTTGTTGAATTTGCTAGCATCTTTTAGCTTTGATAGTATGCTTGTCTGTTCTGCTGCTCTTCTACTTAACTTATACTTGCAACACCAGTTAGAACACCACCCATTAAGACGTGAGTCATTTGCATCAATTTCTTGTTTCAAGCTTTGAACATTTGCCACCACATTGCTTGCCTCCGTCAGCCAATTCTGTACCTCTCCCTCAATCTCTTCAGCATTTCTTCTTGCTTTAGCAACTTGGTTTTGCAGAGAGTCTTGTGCCAATCTCAAATATTTATCTTCTTTTTCAAGCTCTTCAACAATGCTTTCAAAACAAAATAAATAACGACATTGACGTAGGATTGGCTCCACCAAATATCCTGCTGCCTTAGACAAAATACTGGCCAAAATAGTTGATGCACATTCCATCCTATTTACATCAAAAGTTGATAAGCATGTGTAACCCAATATGATTTGAGCAAGTGAAATGCAAAATTCATTATCTTAAAAGATTGACAATCTTTGGATAAACATGGAATAAGGCAACTAGGAATCAAGAAAAATAAGATTTTCAATTATTTCTAAGGCTATTGAATAAAACTGTTCAATAAGAACATCGTAGTGTTTCTTAATTGAAAACTATAAATTATTTAAAATGAATTAAATTAAACTAAATTTTAATTTCAATTTGATTTGACCTTCTTAAGCAAAGTTGAATGAGCAAAAGTCAGTACAAAATATCAGGGTCTTATAGGGTCATATTGAGTTTGAGATTGTGTTATGATATCAATATTTCTACCCATAAAATTATAAAATTGTACTAGTATTTTTTTTAATTAATTAAGTAAATAGTAATTGAAAAGGAAAATTTGTATCACCTGCGCAAAATTAACCTTACAAATTAATAACAATAACTTAAAATTTAACAACAATTTAAATGATGGGAAAAAGTTAACAAATCAAAAAGTAAACAATATAACTCAAAATTAAAATCCACCATCAACAATCATATACTAAAATCCGAACAAATAATTAACATTATATGAATAACAGTTAATGCTCACCTTGGTTTCCTTCACAAGCTCTACAGAAATTGCCGTGGATAACCTATGAAAATGAAGAGATGGCAGCCACACACATGTATCACTTGCAGGGGTCCACCTTAATAATAGCAGGGACGAACTTCCCTGATGTTTGCTATAATTGCAGCTTGACTTTTTGATGTTTATTGCACCAATGTCACCTGCTATTAATGGTCTACAGTAAGATTTAAATGTTGATCTATTATTTTTTTGAAAAGTCCAAACGACCCGTTATTAATTACTGAATTAAATATATTATAATTATTGTAAAAACTTTAAATAAAAATAATAACTTGATGAACGCCCAATTTCTTTAGCCAAATTCATCGCATAGCCTATGCTTGTTTGTTCTTCAAACTTACTAACCTAATTTTGCTCTTCAACCTTAAAAGACAATTCAATCAACATCCAAATCAATCAAATTAAATATCAAATTCAATCACTTTCATCAACCCCAGATAACTGCTTCATCTTCATCGAACACAACCTAAACTAGATCAACATAGTTAAAATCATATTCATAAATATCATCCGTATATAGTTTATCAACATTATTGACATTTCATCAAAATCAGATTCATCAACATCATTAAGGATGCAGATTTTTCATTAAGAGCCAGATCAAAACAACCACAAAAAACCAAATCATTTCAAAAAAAATCACAACAACGAAAATAAAAATAAAAATAGAAAATCTGATGAAGCCATCAAGCTCTGTCAGACATGGAACGAATCACTCCATCTCGGGTACACCCTAAATGTTTGCTAAAATTTAGTTAAGATAACAAATACCCTATTTTTGCTAGCAATTTTTGACTGAGTCATTCAAACCATCATCTTTAGAAGGAGGGGACATTTTTTGCCGCAACATTGACACTAGAAGAAGGGTCTGATATTAGCACCTCCGATAAAATGGATTCCGGTCCAACGAATACAGTAGTCGACCCAACAAACTCACAAGTGATGGATACACGTCGTGGCGCTTTAGATACAGATGATTGTCGAAGGTCAGCCTCGAAAAGGAAGGCATGAGTAGCATTCCTCCGCTAAGGTAACTCAAACATTCAAAATTCGATTAGTTGATTTATTTAACCCCTATGTGGCATATATTCAGAAGAAGCCCATCAGGTTTCAACTTAGAGGCAAGAGGCATATCCCCTTGAAGGTCTTGCTAGGACAAATAAATTAAAAGCTAAGTCGATGTCCCAGATTATAAATATAAGACTGGGCTGATGTCCCAACGAAATGTTGTGCCCCTTCTAAGAATTTACTAAGCATTCCATGACCTCTGATCCCTTCATTATTCAATAATCAAGTTGCAACCTCTTTTCTAAGTTCTAGCTACTTCACCGTCGACCAGTGGATGAGGCTAGTCGAGCTCTCATGGTCTATGAGGACCTTCTTCGCAGTTCTAGTAGCAACTTAGATGTTTACTATCGATGGGCCAGTATAAAGTAATCCTATTCCCTCGGCATTCTCGAGCATGAAGATGATAAGATCCTACCTTTAGGAATCAAGAACAATTATTCAAATTAACCTCGAGCGATTGTCTTCCCTTCGAGTCGGGCGCAGGTTTCCTTCGTAATGAAATGAATGAGCCATTCTTGATATAAATAATCCGGACGAGCTATAAACGGCACTCGAGGTGCTTTTCTTCGAAGACTACTACATAATCCTCTGCACCATATACTCCTTTAGCTTTCATTCGCAGACTAGACCTTTGATTTGGTTTATCAATTCTCGACATTCACCCCGTAATGTATAGTGTGAAAGTCACACCTTGTTTCAATTCCCCCTCCCTAGGGAAGTTATGAGCGAATCTGGGGTTTCAAGAAGATCCAAACGACTAGCTATTTGATACATTCGATCCAACGGGACCATTCAACGATGTATAGCCACCGAATCTGTTGTATAATCCTGTTCGGTTGTGTTAATCCTGGCTATGCTTTGCCAGCCTGTTTTCTTTCAATCCCTGAAGCCCTCTGTTGCAATTTCCGTGCAACCTTTAGCTACAGGTGGGTCGCATATCTTTCGACTTCGTCTAAAGGAGACTGACTTTCTGGTCAGCATATCAAGGAGTTCACCTGGCAGTGATCCCCTGGAAAACGCAATCATCTTACATAGCTTTTGCTTGATGCTTGATAAATGCATAAGGTGTTTTGTTCCCCTCTGCTTCTTGCGAAGCTTGTGATGAATTTCTAAGTCACTTCTTTGAATAAACAGATAATCCCGCGCGAGAACGCGGGTTAACGGAAAGAGCATGCATTGAACTACGTCTAATGCCCCTTAAACATTCACCTTATCTTGGAATACTTCTATATGATCTTCGGGGTCTTGGGTGCCATCCACCCAGTGCATGGAAGCCACGTGGATCACCTAGAATCCTCCACATGCCAGCCCTACCACATCATTGTCTCCCGCTTAACTCTCTGAGTTCACAGGCACACACCTAGCTTTGGGGATAGAGGACAGAATGCACATAGTTCTTTCTCCAATAGTTCCATCAATGAAACTCTCTCTCTTTCAACTCCATCTCTCTCCTCTAACAGCTTCATTGATGGAGCTAGCTCGCTCTCTCTCGGGTTCCCTCTCTCGAGAGCTCTCTTTTTAGAGCTCTCTCTTTCATTGTCTTGACCAGAGATAACTCCATGCATATATGAATAAGAACAGGATAATGGTGGTAGACCGTCGCTATTGCCATCGGCGAACCACCAGAAAGTCACCAGCGAGCGCCCGTCTCCGCCGAGAGTCGCCTCCACGAAGCCACACCAGCAACTCCGTAAACCAATATGCAGTGCCTTCTAGATGTCGTCCTCAACAACACCGGCCTGCCAAATCGTCAAGAAAGACAACCAGGGTAGGAAGGGTGCGTCGGACGACCTCCACGATGGCGAAATAAGTGGGGGAAGAGAGTGACCCCGCCTGACGGGCCGAAAACCATGCAGTGTCTCCGACAACCCGTTTCGGTCCGTTGCCCGCGCGGTGGAAGCGTCGAGCCTATCCAACAGGGCAGTCGCAAGTGACCGGGTCAAGGATGGATATCGGGTGAAGAAGATGGATGCCGCTCTTATGAAATTACCGAAAAGGCCCTCACACGGGTAAATTATTGAAACAATCGCTCTAGTTAAATTACGAATAGGGGTGGCAATTCGGGTTGACGGATCGGGTTGGATATGACACGAACACAATCCGATTATTTTTGACCAGACACGATTAATAAACGGGTCGAACCTTTTCAACACGAATACGACACGGTTATTAATGGGTTGACAAAGAAACAACACAATTAACCTATTTCTTTACGAGTTATTTATTAACCCATTTATTAACCCATTAGTGACCCATTAGTGATCCGTTTAGTGACTCATTTAGCCGATACGTTTAGTGACACGTTTATTGATCCCGTTTATGATTCATTTAACCATATTTAATAAATTTAAATTTTAATATAAACCTAATAAAAAACAAAATTAAAATAAAGATATGTAAGACCTCTTAAATCTACAAATACAATCAAAAACCTAAAAAAATATAATGACCCACAAATACAATTCAAAACATAAAAATCATATACCTTCCACTAAAATTATATAAAAATATCTTCAATATAAAATTATTTTTTTACCCCTATTAAACGGGTCAACCCATTACCCATTCAAGAAAATACAAACCTGACACGATTAGTAAACAGGTTGGACGGGTTGACCCGTTTATTTATCTAACTCATTTATGCTCAATCCTAACCCGTAATAATTGTGTCGGTTTTGTGTCGACTCGTCGTGTCGGGTTCTAAATTGCCAGCCCTAATTATGGATGCTCACCTCTTATGCTCATAATTTATGACTTCATTTTGGCCCCTAAGCATCTATGTCAGTTAATAGAGTGAGGGTAATTTAGTCTTTAAATGACTAGAATTGCTATAGACGACCCCAGACTCTGGCAGTTGATTCACGAATACCACGAAATAGGATTTTATTAGTCTGGATCTCCTGATAATCCCCTACCTAAAACTATTATAACTCTTCCTAAACAGAGATATTTATGAATATTAGCAAACTAAATGAATTATTAGTGAAAGTGAGAGATGTTAACCTTTGGATGAATGGTCTAATAGAATAATAACAGATATTCGAGCACCCTTACACACATTAAGACACCTAGCACACAAATCTAGTCTCCTTACAAAGGTAATTTATCTAATTAATTATTTTTTATGATACAGATTATTAAGAAATATGAACTGACTTAAACATTGAATAATACTCTTGAAGGCAAACCCTTGGGCCACTCCAACAGAAGTTTTATGTGTTTTGCATATCACGTTGTGGAACCAACTAAGATCCGCTATTGCATGAAGCAGATGTTTGACAAGAGATCCAATCGACCTTCAGGACTTTTTTTTACCACAACAACAACAACTTAAGATTTAACAATAATTTAAATGATGAGAAAAAAATAACAAATCAAAATGTAAATAATATAACTCAAAATTAAAATCCACCATAACCAATCATCTACTAAAATCAAAATAGAAAATTAACATTATATGAATAACTGTTCATATGCACCTTAACTTTCTTCATAAGCTCTCCAAAATCTGCTGTGGATCACCTATGAAAATGAAGATGCGATGGGGATAACAAGCATATACAACTTGCAAGGTCCACCTTGATAATGGCAAGAGCGAATTGCACCAATTTAAAGTTAAAAGATTTTTTTTTTCTCTCTCTTTTGCTTTTTTAAAGTTAGACTCTCTCTGAATTACACGAATTTAAAATTACATGAACTTTTCTCTTTTGTTTTTTCAAAGTTGGACCCTCTGGTGTGCAGCTGCTTTGGCAACCGCACCCCTCGTGATCAGAGGTCACGAGTTCGACACCACTACCAATTTTGTTTGTGGTTTGTTTCTTTTCCTCCCACCTTCGTATATAAATTGTTTTATCATTTACATGTGAACTACTCTTCAGACCATATCATTAGTTTTCTATATCGTTTATCGGATAAATCTCAATAATTAATAAATAAAAATTGGACCTTGTGTGAATTGCACAATTTTTAAAGTTACAAGATTTTTTCTCTCTTTTGCTTTTAAAAGTGGGATTCTCTGTGTCTGCCATTACTTGTTAATTATTTGGACTTATTAGGATCATGGCGAAAGAGAAATCTTTGAAAAATAAATTAGTTGGGACTTCACCTTTAAAATACTGTTATTGTTAAAGGTATTTTCACGGCCAAATGGTCTTTCTATGTAAGTTAAATTGCACAATTATCCGAGTGCGACAATTAATAAAAAATTGCAGCTTTTTTATTTTTTTTATTTTTTTTTATGGCCGTTTAAAGATTGCTAGCTGTCAGATACATCATCATTGCTTGTGTACGATAATCATGTGACCATGTCACCCATAATCAATAATTGAAGGGACTCAATGCTAAATAGGGATGATTCCTTATCTCTTAACTCCACTGTAGCATCAATTTGACGAAAAAATACCAAAATGATATTGAAATTCTTTTCAATATAGTATTAATTTGGTGTGAAAACTCTAAATTTTGGGCAAAATTTCATATGGAAATCACAGTTTGGTGTCAAACAGAAGCCAATACTAAATTTGGGTTTGAGCCACATAGTTATTTTTTTTTTTCAAAATTTTAATAATACCCTCTTATAAATGGACAAGAATTATCTGTCAATGTTAATATGGTGTTATTCTTTTTATAAGAGTAATTTAAGTTTGAGTAATGTATGAGAGAGAAAAAATTTATCAATCTTGATCATTCATTTTTTCAAATGATGATGTGTCATTAGATTATGAAAAGATTAACAAAAAAAATGATGATAGAGAATCTTTACTCCTTATAATAACCACAACAATTTATATTTCATTTGTGTCTTTACCATATTTAATATATTTATATAATTTGATCAATAATTATAAATAGAAATTAAATTGTTATAAAAATTTATATCATTAAAATATTTCATTGAGATCTTTAAAATGAGTATATTATTAAATATATTTTAATATTAAATTATTAAAATGAGTAAAGAATTGTGTATGAAATATTCTTTATACTAATTTGGTATCATACACATTGAAGTAAAAAAAATGATATAAGAAAATTTGTCATGGACATCAAAATGATATAAAATTTGAAGTCGTACATCAAAGAAAGTCTTATGTCATTTGTCTCAAACTGTATCAATTATTGTCCTTCGTCTCACCAATTATGACAGACCACACATGAATTGTCTCTCACTATCATGCCACCCATTAAAATTATATATAAGTATTTATGTTTCTTTTATATACACAATTTACTTTTTCTGTCTCATATTATCAATTATTATCCTCCCTCTCATCAATCACTTAGTTATCAATTATAACAAACTACATGAACTGTCTCCACTCCATGCCTAATTTAACTGGTTAGAGATGGGTATCATATCCCCTTACCAAACTGCATTGTTTTTATTGAACTTTAAAAATATCCAGTTACAATATATTAAATCTTGTCTCATCATCACATCTTCAATATTCATCACTATATTTCTAGTTATACTCATTCTCAACAATTCTGTACACTTGACGGTCCGAACCAAATAAGTATTTAATTGTTTATTTATATTTTTATCTTTTTTCTATAATAAGCTATTTATATTTTATCATGACCAAATTTATCATTTCAATTTCAAACAAATTTTGGGAGTTTGGAATTCTGTTACTGTTCACAAACCATCTTTGCCCATTATATATATATATATATATATATATAGTTTATAGATTTATATAAGTTAAATTGCGCAATTATCCGAGTACTATAGTTAATAAAAAAATGCCTCAACCTTTTCAAAGATTATCTTTTTTTCAATGGTCTTTTAAAGATTATTAGCTATCAGATACATGCATCATTGCTTGCATGCGAAACTCATAATCAATAATTGAAAAGGACTCACAATCAATGGTAAATAGGGATGATTCGCCAGTTCTTATGTCGCCTATCTCAAACTGTATCAATTATTGTCCTCCCTCCCACCAATTATGATAGACCATGCATGAATTATCTTCCATTCCATGCCACCCACTAAAATTATATATAAATATTTATGTTTCTTTTCTATACACAGTTTACTTTTTTTTCAATGGTCTTTTAAAGATTACTAGCTATCAGATACATGCATCATTGCTTGCGTGCGAGACCCATAATCAATAATTGAAAAGGACTCACAATCAATGGTAAATAGGGACGATTTGTTAGCTGTTATGTGACCTATGTCACCTATCTCAAACTTTATCAATTATTGTCCCCCCTCGCATCAATTATGATAGACCACGCATGAATGATCTTCCACTCCATGCCACCCATTAAAATTATATATAAATATTTATGCTTCTTTTCTATACACAATTTACTTTTCTGTCTCATACTATCAATTATTGTCCTCTCTCCCACCAATCACTTAGTTATCAATTATGATAGATTCCCCTCCATGCCTAATTTAACTGGTTAGAGATAAATATTATGTCACCTTGCTTACCAAGATTGCATTGCTTTTATGAATTAAAAAAAAAAAAAAAATCCAATTACAATATATTAAATCTCATCTCATCACCACACTCCCATATTCATCATCATACTCCCAACCATATATATTCTCTACCACTCTGTACGTTTCACGATCTCAAACCAAACAAGTATTTAATGATTTATTTACATTTTTATCTTTTTTGCTATAATGATCTGTTTATATTTTATCAAGGTCAAAACTGTTATTTCAATTTCAAACAAATTTTAGGAGCGTAGAATTCTATTACTGTCTACCCATCCTCTTCCCTTTATATATATATATATATATATATATATATTATATAGTTAATAGAATCATGTTTATATTTTAGGCACCAAAATGATAATTGCTCCAAAAACAATACATAATATGTGGTCACAATTATTACAAACTTTTAAAATATATATATATATATATATATATATAACTCTTAGTTTACTTCCTAAAAATAGGTAATAATTGTGATCAAACCGAAATGGAGCCCATAACAAACTTCAACTAGCAAAGCAGATTGCCACTCAATTATAAAAGAATAGTGGGCATGGCATTTCCTAGCATAAGGATTACAAGCACTAGCATTTTGCACGAGGCCTTTGGACTTTCAAGTTGAAAACTTGTGATCATAAATAATATGAAAATTCAATAACCGATTTTGTATTTAGTTGCCTACCTAATCCTTCTCATAAACTTGAACTCTGTTTTTTAGATAGCTTTTGCAATTTGAAGCAGAGATTTAAGAAGAGATGTTGAAGGCTTTGAAACAGTGTGATTAAGTAAAATCATGAGAGTCAGAAGACTTAAAGCCTCAGCCTGATGTGCAGAGCCTAATGAAATTGGCACATATGAGAGAAGTGTTGAAATCTCTAAGGTTACCCGCAATAACGAAAATATCCTATTTGATGATCAACAAAAATGCAGTGTTCTAGCTTCAGGTTTGGAATAACAAAATTATAGCTGTGAAAAAACTAGAAAACTGGAAACCTATGTTTGAAACCCAGAATTAACGAGTACTAAACAAATAATTACCTGAAGAGCGACCATCCCAACAGTGCTACCAATCAAAGATCGAATTGCAGGATGAATATCCTACTTTATTGTAGCCAACCATAAGGAACCAATAGAAAATGTTAAAGGTGAAGTCATAAATGTAGGCAATTGTAATTTACCTCTAAACATCTTATTTCCAAACTCTCAAATTCATTTGAGAAATTCTTCTTCTAAGTTCTCTCCTAAATTTTAGAGAGAGGTTTTATTATTGTTGTTGGTCTAATAAAATTATTCTAATCTTAGTTCATGAATGTTTCCTTCGTATTGAGGGTTCTACCATGTAAACCTCATATCCACTATTTTTATTTTATTTTATTACTTCTATTTTCTTTTAATATTATTCTCGATTTTAGGTTGACGCTGGATTAAAATAGTATCGGATCATTATAATAGAAAATAAGGTTGTAGTGGTAAGAATACGGTGATCAAGTTTAATTAATGAAGAAAAATGCAAAACCATTTATTCAAATTTTGATTATTGTTATCAAAGTGATAGTGATGGAAATCATGGAACTTAAGTACTTAGAATGATTAGATGTAATCTTAGTACATCAAAATTAACAGCACTATTAGCTTTGGTTGTTGGCGTAGTTGGTAGACATTAACAACCTCCATGCCTCCCATTGTGTGTGACATAGGTTCGACACCCACCCATCAAATTTAAATATAATAATAATAATAATAGGTCTCCCACTATTATGTATGAATTGATCTTCTACTCTTGTGTAAGTTCCCTACCTCTCCCCCCCTCTATGTGGGTGGCTTTCTCCCAATTAGGAGCGATTTCCCAAACCGAACCACCAGTATCCTATCTTGGTTGGCCCAAACAGTCCTCTGGATCCGTCCCAGTCATAGTTCTTGTACTAAAAAAAAAAAATACCAGCACTATTGATGGATTCTCAGAGAAGTTGCGAATGAGTGGCTTCATATCAAAAATATCATCGGGAATCCATGTATCACCCATTTTTGGGAAAGTATTATAAGCACGACCTTGAAAATTCAATATGCAAGCATTAACTTAGGTTTAGGCAAGACAATCACGCTATTTACTTGATCCTTGGGAAACACCAAATTTATCATGTAAACAATTATAGCATTTACAGCTTCATTCCCCACAACAAATGCTCTTGTGATAGCGGTAATTCCCATAATGAAACTGACAGGAAAGGCAACTTTTTTCACTTTTGTTGCCTCATGAACCCAAGCAGAGGCAAGTTTTTTCACTTTTGCTACCCCACGAACCCAAGCAACTGATTCACCAGGTGGTTCAGGCATGACAACATAAAGACCAGTTCAAAAGAGGCCACTGTAGATAACAAATGCAGAAGTAAGATGAGCAGCAAGACAGTATGAGCTCACTCTTGGCTGAGCATATTCAGCGGGTGCCAGGTGGCTCCTACGAGAGAGAAAATACTTTTATAAGTTTTATACAAACCAGAGGCCAAAAACAAATTGCAAAATAGATAAAGGAAGAAAATACAGTGGAGTATTTCTTCCCTTTAAACCACTTTTCACTATCCACCAACCAATAAAACCCCAACCAGCACCAAGTGCGGAAAAGCAGAGAGTCTCAATCCTATTCCTAAGGTATTGTATCCCTTACGAAGAAAATATGAGAATGGTAGAGCAAAAATGCTACCCAGTCCCCTTCCCCACATACGGTGTGCAAATTCCATCCAATAAAGGAATTTGAAATCTTCAATACTCATCCCTTTGTTTATACTGTCAGAGATCAAAAACCAAGTTATTTGAAGTGTGCACATATGTTCAATGCGATTTTCAAATGCTTACTAGAAGAAACATATATAAATGCTACAAAGAGACCCGCAATGTAGTTTGTATTTACCGTTTACATTCAACTAATTGCAGCGGAGCCAAAAAGTCATATCCCAACCATTTTCTGTGCACCAAGGCCCCCAGTTACCAGTGGCTTCAATCCCTCCTTGTTTTTCACACCTACAGACGCAACCATGGACATGTTCCTCATAGATAGAGTATAATTACCCTATGAACAACATTATGTTTTAGGTTAAGTTTCATACACATAAACATACACTCAAAAAATGTAAAACATCAGCTTTCATTTAAATGAAAAATCGATCTACCGACAATTCAAAAGGATAAACATGCTACACAATGATACTACCTTTAACAGTACTAATGTGGCCAATCAAATTCATTAGCAGCAGTAAATTCAATCTCCATAAATTTCTAATTTCATAACGCAAACAAAGCAATTCTAATTCTACCATAAAAATATGCCTAACCAACCCAAAAATCATTTGAAGCTCGAAACTAACTTGATCACAATTCAAAAGACAATTTTTCTTATATGATCACAACAATAAAGCAAAAATGGGAATACCCAAAAGCGAAATCGAATCCCCATATGAAAAGCAAAGTTAAAAAGTAAAGGGAGAACCTTGAAGAGAGATCTTGCAACTGTAGATGATCCTGACAATGAAGAAGAAGAAGATGAAGAGATGACTCAACGAGAAGCTGTTTTCTTCAAGTTGGATGAAATGTTATTCAATTGAGCTTTGTTCTCTTTAGAATCGATCCAATCACTCTGCTTCAAAACATTTTTGTCTGCTCTACTCTCTCTCTCTCTCTCTCGCTCGCACACACACACACACACACATTGAGGGTTTAGGCATTTCATCAGACACTTGCGCGTCAATCAAAATACTCCAACTCCTGGGGTAATTAATACACATATAATACAAGATTATTTTTTTTCTCTTCTTTGTTTTATTACAAGCAAGGGTAGATCAGTATCTTACTGGCTACATGATTGGCTGATGAGTAACAGGATACTATAAGAAGGGAACCGATTGCAACGTGTTTGAAACTGTTTTTAAAATGATTTTTTTTAAAACTACTTTTAAAAATAAAAAACATATTTCAAAATGATATTTTAAAATTACAATATGATGTTTGGTATTGGTTTTTAAAATGTATAAACTAGTTGTTTGGAAGAAAAATAATTATTTATTTAAAAATATGTTTTGAAAATGGTGAAAAATATAAAAAATAAAAAGTTATTTTTCACTTTTTAGTTATTATTTTTAAAAATATGTTTTTTATTTTTAAAAACACGTGTTACAAAATAGTCAATTAAACTTTCAGTCAATTTTTTGTTTTTAAAATAAAAAACCATATTAAAAAATGGATCCAAATAATACCATTTTTTTTAAAAAAAAAATATTAATTATAATGAAGCAACTTGACTCAAAACCTGAAATTTGAGACGTTGTCAATTTATTAAACAGTATTATTTAACAAACAAATAAGATATTTAGATGAACTAAATGATTGACTAATGTATATGAAATACAATTTATGGGTATATTCCATACTTTTTATGTCATAATTACATATTTTAACTATGAAAGTACTTGCAACTCTAGACCATTTTACAACTGCTACATTAATTAGTTATTCCTAAAACGAGGCTGCAGAAATAAAAGCTAACAAAGAATCAACTGTTAACCACAACACCGTTAACTAAAACAAATAGGTAACGAGGGAAATTTTTCATGATCCAAATACAAACCTTTCAACTGTTATATAATGGTTTGAAAAGGAAAGGAAAAGATTTTGTAAAACTATGTTGAGTTTAATTAGTTCAATCAACAACATAGAATTTATCATTCAAAATTAGTTTTCCTTAAGTGAAGTAATTGAAGTGCACAGAAAAAACTCCCACAATGAGAGCTCAATAAATACATGCAGTTTGTTCAACTACCCCACATCGATGTATAGGTTGTCAGAGGTAAATATTTTAGATAAACTTTGACTTTTTTCTTGATGGAAAAAAGGCATACCTGTTCTAAATCCTGCGATTTGGCTTCAAGATGGGCAATGGTGGGTGTAGTCAAATTGGGACATGCCTCTAGATATAAATCATGCAAACATGGCCAAGTTGGATGATAAGCTTCTACATAGAATCTGCTGAGGTTAGTTATCAGGTCCAACAAGTTTTCATTCACTTAACTTGATTAGAAATCATGCCATTTCCATTTCTTGCAAAGCATATTTTCTTCTGGTTTAATCGTTTAACCGTCATGCTCCAATCCAATCTCTCACAATTGCTTCTAGCTGCAATACACTTCAACCAAAGGACAATGTGAATTAGAGGTTAGAAACAAACTGCTCATATCACTGCATGCAATAAATACACAGTAACTGTATATATATATATTTATATATAGAAGAAAGAGCATGGATAAAAATTAACCTGTGTGGAGCTAGAAAGGAACTGAAAGACTCCTTTGTTTATAACCCACCAGATCTCTCATCTGTTGCTGTGTAAAGCTATTTGATCGGCTTGTCTCTCTTATTTCTGGAAATTGATACACAAATTGAGTTAATTCTTCTAAAAAAGAATGAAAGCTGTGATGCTGTGCTGTATCAACGAAACTTTTTCTTTCGGTTTCCAATCCAATTGACTGGTGTACCATATGAAATTGAATTATTTTCTGGCTAGTACATACGTGAATCAGATCTTAAATTCAGTAAGAGAAAAGTTCACATTTAAAACAAAACCGTTCTGAAAACGGCATTGTCACCATGCACAAAACAAATCACGAATAGGTAAATCGGTACTGCACCTGAACTTGACACCAAGGTTCATTGAGGTTTTCTCAAAGAAGCAGAAGCAGCAAACTGTCACAGTATTGGTCTTTGAAACCTTTAACTGAACTAGTATCATGAATCGCACAGACAATTCACACCAAACATGCACACATTGATTAGGAAAATCCAGAAAGAAACTGAAAATAGAGCCATGTATTATTACCTGATTAACTAGAACCCATATATGCCCCAGATTGGGGTGCTATTGACTCTCATTAGTTTTCCATGGATGGCAGTAAGCTTTCTCGAACCTGACAAGAATTCCAGCAGTTAATCTCATGGTGTATGCTGGAGGGAACTGTTCTATGGAAATATCTTCCTCACCTATTTGTGGTTCTGGTACAACCAAGCACCAAATTATCAAGTTATAAGAAGCAACCAAAGATCTGAGAAAGTGTATGTTACCTTTACTTCGGCATGCATAGTTCCAATTTGGGAGACTGAAATTCTTGTAGATATCGTGGGGCAAATCTCCACACTCAACTTTTCAAACACAGAAATTATTGTTAATATCTCAAGTTGATCGAGCTGTGGTGACAAGAAACATAACTTTTAATTCCTTACAGTTTTGAACATCAATACATGACAGACTTGGAAGGAATATAAGTTGGAGATGATCCTCATTGAAGTTTTGATCCTCTGTGTCATCATCAACAATGATTTGCTCCAATGTTCCATAAGAAAACGTGTAGATACATCTCAGCCTAAGGCAATATCCCACCTCTAGGTTGGTAAGATTTTGAAGACTTAGAAGACGCATAGGACCCTTTCAAATGACTTGAAGTTCCGATAGAGAACTCAAGATTAGTATCTTCAAATTTGGGAGTGATAATGTAGTAGCAAGACCTTCGAATTGAAATATCACTTCTACTGATCCACACTAGGCTATGTGTAAAAGTTTCAAATGTCCTAGTAAAACCGTCAAGGGCTAATAAGAAAGTTAAAAAGGAAATGAAAATAGAGACATATATAACGTGGTAGCAGCCATGATAGAGCTTAAGAAGTGCTAATTACTCTTTCATTTTCCAGTATATAGTGGCAACATTTGTCGAAGATCATCAGAGCTCATGCAAAAAATGTCTACAAATTGGTTGTGTGTATGCGGTGCCTGCACAATCAATTGAAGCACAAAATAAAAACATAATTATATAGTTCGTTCTAGTGAATTGAAAATATGATAATCAATTGTATATATTCAAGGTTTACGAAGAATACAACAACATCAACATTAATGAGTAAGTACCTCTGCTTGGGCATGCACTGATTCATTTTGGTCCACTGAAAATCTTGTAGTTATCTTGGGACATCCTCTCACCCGCAACAATGACAAAGACGGAAATATCAAGTGATAACCGGAAGGGCAGAAGTTGACCAGGCTTTCTAATCCCTCGAGGGTCAATTCCTTAAGTTGAGGCAGCACTAATTCTGAGTCTGTGTCACCTCTCATGTCTGCTTCGTCTTTGTGTCCAAATATTTCTTCCAATTGAGGTGATAATATTACGTGTAGGAATGTCAGTCGTTGAAGATCTAATCGAGCTACGGTGACCGGAAATAGAGTTTTTAATTTCTCACATCCACTGACATAGATGGAAGAGAGATTTGGAAAGAGTGGAAGCTGGACATGATCCTCTCTATCATCTTCAACCATCACTTGCTCCAATTCCCCACAAGCGTCAACATTAATCGTTTTCAATTGCAGCAGATTTCGAGCAAGACTAGACGACAAGACATGTCTAAGCCTTATGCAATTACTCACCTTTAGGTTTTGAAAATTTGGAAGGCTCCAAAGATGCGCGGGTCCCTTGGACAAGCACTCTAATTCTGGTAGAACGTGCAACTCCAACTTCTTCAAACTTAAGAGAGACAATTGTTGCTCAAGCTGAAACATCACTTGCAGTCCTCCACAATAACTAATATTTAACTCTTCCAAATTTTCAAAGTTATTTTTCAATTGAGCCACAGCTACGTTGCAAAGCTTTCCACTTTCCTTCATTTTTAATACCCGTAATGTCTACATAATATCAAATTTTAATTTTATTAATAAATCAAATTAAAAATAAATGAGGCCTTTACTAATAATTATTGCAAGTCGATTGCTAAACCATTTATCATAAGTATTATAGCATTAAAAGATTCAAAAAAAAAAAAAAAGTATCATAGCTTAAATGAGATAGCTATTTTCATGTTTATTTTTAACTTATTGGCATTATAACAGATTACCGTCGAGACCAGCTGAGATAGAACTCTGAAACACGATTCGAATTTTTACTCTCAAAAAGTGGGAGAGGGTTACTCACACAAATGTAAAAAAAATTATCCATACATTGGTTGAACTTTGATGAGTCGAGCCCACCACTTGAAGGTGAGATGAATATTTTCATTCATCATATATCACTTGAAATTAGACATTGGTGAGATGGCTATTATCAATTATCGTTATAGTTTTATTTAAATCCAATGAAAATTTTATGATTTTTTATAATTTAAACTTATAATAGTGTAGTTTTTTTTTTTTTTTAATTTTGAAATAAGATTATAGCGTAGTTAAAGAGAAATTAAATTTTCTTTTGAATTTGTTTGGGAAACAAAAAGTTAAAGATTGACATAGAAAAAACAAAAAAACAAAACGAAAATGATACTAAGGAATCTTTGAAAACTAGTTATGCTTATATATATATATATATATATATATATATATGAGGGAAATTAATTTAAAGAAAATTATCTATACTTTTGTTTTAGGACAAATGTGAAACTTGAACTCTTGATCTCTTGAGATCAAGAGAAATATTCAATCACTTCATGCTTTGATTTAATGAATATGGTATATAATGTAAAAAACAAAAACATGCAATAAAATTTTAGGGTAGATTCGTAAACTTGTTTTAAAAATGCATTTTTTTTTCAACCAAAAAAAAAATAATGAAAAAAATCTTTCATCAGTTTATTTTTAATTAAAACAAAAAAAACGGCTATTGTGTTTTTCAATTGGAGACATCATTTTAATATTTTCATTGTTTTTCACTTTTGTTTCTCACTTTTTAATAATTTTGTAATGACATATGAGACCTATTAAATAATACTTTATACTTTATTTATTAAAATTATAGTTATTAAAACAATATATATATGGATTATATTTATCCTATTTATTTTTATTATCAACTAATATACTTTTCCTAATATTAATAAAGTATATTGCTTTATTTTATGATAATGTGCCTCTTAAACATGAAAAATCACCTATAAGTTTTAAATTAACTTAAATTATTTTTTTAAAAAAACTATAATTAATTTTTATAAAAAAGATAATATAAAAATATATTTTTTCATATATTTAATTAAAAATCATTAATGTAAATTACATACAATATTGCTTTTGCAGTTTTTTTCTGACAATATTCTGTAAAATATATTTTCAAAACAATTAGAACAATATGCTTTCTAATTAAGAAAAGAAATTAAATTTTATAGAATACAAAACAAGAAAAATATAAATTTTAAAATGTCTCCTTGACATAATATTATGAGTCTTAGTTTAGTTTATTGTTGTTCCACAACATAAAATAGCTACAATTGGAATATTATTGGTGACAACTAGAGATGAATTTTAAAAAATATTGAACAACAAATAAAATTAGTGCACATTTTGATTAACAGTTGGAGTTGGTCGGTGTTAAAACTCTAATTGTACACTTCAATGTACCAAATGCTTGGCTGGAATATGGTGAATAAAAGTAAATTTAATATATATTTTCCTCAAGAGACATAAAGATAAATAAAATACCTTTTTAGCAATCTGTAAATTGGCTCCAAGTTCAGCAACTAAAGACGGAGTCCACCAGAGCGTTAACTCTTGCAAAGCTGGCCAAGTTGAACTATAATTTTTGGAGCAAAAGTTGATCAAGTTTTCTAGTTCATTAAGTTCTATATTCTTAACTTAGGTAGCACCACATCATTTCCATCTCTTGCAGCTACATTATCCTCTGTTTCCTCTGCTTTTATTTCCACAATGTGCTCCAAACTGTTACAATAGCTGACCTTGAGTTGTTGTAGCTGCAACAAACTTCGAGCAAGGTTCAATGTGAAAACATATCTCAACTTCTTACACCTAGCCATTTCAACAACGGTCAGACTTTGTAGGCTTACTTGCTGGGTGGGATCCTTCCATATATGCCTTAGATTTGGCAAATCATATAGATCTAAACTTGTTAAACATGAAAGTAGAGAAAGATTTTCTTTGGTATAACATATCCCTTCCAGTTGAAACACATCTTGTAGCTCATTACATTTATAGATGGTCACTTCTTTCAGCTTTCGCAATTTTTGACTTAACAAAGTTGGAAATAAACAACTCATTTTGTTACAAAACAATACTCGTAGTGTTTCCAAGTTTTCTAGAAACCCCCTTGGAGGTCTTCCTCCATTGCAAATTTCTTTTAGATCAACAGAGTATAGAGATAAATGCACCAAATTAGAGAATGTAGTAGATAGCACATGCTGCTGCGTCATATCAATGATGCATTCCACTTCTTGAAAATGCTCAAGAGAAAGCCTTTTCAACTCATTTAAGCCGGTTTCACCAATGCTTGGGACGATATTTTGGCAACATCCCCTTATGTTACATAATTACAGAGATACTCTACATTCTCGTACAATGATTCAAATGCAAACAGTGAAATGCTTTCAATATCTCTAATTGCTAAACTTCTTGATTTAGGATGTGATTCACTTGAATCTTCATAATTCACTCTTATGTCATACTTGTGTAGTTTTTTCAACAAAACAAAATCTTTTGGAAGGCATATATGAACCTCTATACATAAAGACACTACGGTCAAGCAATGTAGTTTGCTAAGCTCAGAAAGACTGGCATTGCTACTGTTTGCACTTGTCCCTTCAACCTCCCATGCTTTAAAACTACCATCAATGTATAACTCTTCTAATCGAGATAAACTTGGTATTACATTTATAGGAATCCTTTTCAAAGGAAAACAACATGTTATATCTAACATTCTCAATTTATTGAGCACTCTTAGTTCTTCAGGCAATTCAACTAACTCACAACCACGCAAAATAAGAATCTCAAGTTTGGCCAACATTTTCAATGAAGACATGTCTCTCAATTTGCAATTGATCAACCTTAATGTCATAAGGTTTGTTAATGATTGAAGTGAATTTAATGATAGGTGAAACCACTTAAGACTTGCAACTTTCAGTGCTTTCATTATTTCAAAAAATTCATTTGAAACATCATCATCATCTCCATCCAATAACAAAATTTTCAACTTGGGACATACCAGTTGATTAGGAAACATCTCTGTTTTGCTTTGCATCAAGGAGATTGCTGTGCACTGTTCTATATCCTTGTGTTGTGGCCACTCCGCCAATCTCATGCCAACTTTAACCATGAAAACATTTTCCCCCTTGGATGCTATACATAAGGCAACATCACGAACCAAATCATGCATTTTCACAAATCCTGCTCCAGCATCTAACAATAAAGATGAATCTTTGAGGTTATTAATTCTTACTCGTAATTGGCTTCTAGCATCCTCAATTGAGTCAGCATCTTGAAACAAATCTAGCCCTTGTCCAAAGCTTAGTAATTCCTCTAAATCAATTACATAATCTTCAGGAAACAATGAGCATAACAAGAAACAAAGCTTTGTTTCTTCTCTTTTCAAATAATCATAACTCAATTTAAGACAAGCATAAACATCAACATCAACACCTTCTACATCATCAAGTTTTGACTTTTTCAATTTTTGATACACTACTTCCCATTCTTCAACACCTTTATCTCTCAAGAGGCTTCCAATAGTAACAATAGCTAAAGGCAAGCCATTGCACTCTTTCAAAACTCTTTTTGCTACATCACTCAACACGGTGGAGTCATCACCTACTCTCGCATGCTTTTTAAAGAGATCCATCCCTTCTTTTTCGTTGAGAACATTTAATTGAACTGTTTTCTTACACTCCATAGCAATACATACTCGTTCAACACGAGTAGTTATAAGAATTTTGCAACCTATATGCTCATCGCCAAAGGGAATTCCAATTATTCTCAAATCGAGCTTTCTCCACACATCATCTAAGATTAAGAGGATTTTATTTTCACTCTTCAATCTTAATGACAACCGCTTTGCTCTTCCTAACTCACTTTTCTCCTCTAATTTCAAACTTAACGAGTCTGCTATTTGATCTTGAAGACTCATAATGTTTACAACCTGAGACACAACAACCATAATAACCTCATCAAAAATTTTTTGTTCTTTAGTTGTGTTACCCACTGCCTTCGCCAATGTTGTTTTACCAATGCCTCCCATCCCGTATACCCCAACAATGCTCGTCTCATCATCTTCTAACGCCTCGATAATTCCATCAAAAGCAAATTTTGTAGACTCAAAAGTCATAAAATCTTTAGGTGCTAGAAATTCTATACCTGGTAAAATAGCGGGATGGGAAAAGTTGTTGAATTTGCCAGCATGTTGTAGCTTTAATAGTATGCTTGTCTGTTTTGCTGCTCTTCTACTTAACTTATACTTGCAACCCCAATTAGAACACCACCCATTAAGACGTGACTCATTTGCATTAATTTCTTCTTCCAATCTTTGAACATCTGTCACCACACTGCCTGCCTTCGTTAGCCAATTCCGTACATCTCTCTCAATTTCTTCAGTATTTCTTCTTGCTGTCTCAACTTGCTGTTGCACATGCTCTTGTGCCAATCTCAAATTTTCATCTTCTTTTTTAAGATCTTCAACAATCCTTTTAAAACAAAATAAGTAACGACCTTGACGTAGGGTCGGCTGCACCAAATATTCTCCTGCCTTGGACAAAATACCACTCAAAATAGCTGATGCAAATTCCATCCTATTTATATAAAAAATTTATAAGTAGAAGCAACTAAAAATCAAGAAAAATAATATTTTCAATTATTTCTTAGGCTATATATTGAATAAGAACTTTATATTGTCTCTTAATTGAAAGCTATAAATTATTATTTTTTTAACACGAAAACTATAAATTACTTAAAATGAATTAAATTAAACTAAATTTTATTTTCAATTTGATTTGACCTTCTTAAGCAAAGTTGTACAAGCAAAAGTCAGAACAAAATATAAGGGTTTTATAGGGCCATATAAAGCTTCAAATTGTGTTATGATATCAATATTTCTACCCATGAAATTATAAAATTGTACTAGCTTTTTTTTTTTTTAATTTACCAAGTAATTAGTATTAGTATTTGAAAAAGAAAATTTGTATCACCAGCACAAAAAATTAATCTTACAAAATAATAATAACTTAAAATTTAACAATGATTTAAATGATAGGAAAAAATTAACAAATAAAAAAGTAAACAATATTACTCAAAATTAAAATCCACCATAAACAATCATCTACTAAAATCGGAACAAAAAATTAAAATTATATGAACAACAGTTCATTCTCACCTTAGTTTTCTTCACAAGCTTCGCAAAATTTGCTGTAGACAGCCTATGAAAATGAAGATGGGATGGCAGCCACACACT